>VXAU01005006.1:1436919-1461093 GCA_013399695.1 Formicarius rufipectus | reverse complement strand
AAAAAAAAAAGCTAATCGAACTTGCGGTTGCTCAGGATGGGCAGGGAAGGCTGTTTTTAAGAAAACGCCTTTTACGAGGAGATTTGAATTGTTTGGTCCGAGCGGAGATCGCGACAAAAGCGTTTGCTGCGGTGTAATAACTCCGTCTCCGCTGCGGAGTAAAAACTCCGTGTCCGCTGTCGGGTTACTGCTGTAGCAGCGCGCACGACTGACGCCGGCCCCGCTCGGCCGGGCGGAGCTGTGGAGTATGAGCAGAGGGAGAGCGGCCGCTTCTCTTGAGGGCGTAAAGTGCGGAGTGGGGACCGGGAGCCGCCCCTACCCGTCCCTCCGCCTCCCGCGCGGGCTTTTCGAACGCGTCCCCTTGTCCAATGGCAGACAGGCCTGCCTTCGAGTTGTCCAATCACAGGGCGATCAGGGCTATAAATAGCGGACCCCTCGGCGGCCTCCCGCACAGGGACTCTTCGGTTAGCCGCTGCAGTTTTTCTGTGGGAGATGGCGCGCACGAAGCAGACGGCGCGTAAGTCGACGGGCGGGAAGGCGCCCCGCAAGCAGCTGGCCACCAAGGCGGCCCGCAAGAGCGCGCCGGCCACGGGCGGCGTGAAGAAGCCGCACCGCTACCGGCCCGGCACGGTGGCGCTGCGCGAGATCCGGCGCTACCAGAAGTCGACGGAGCTGCTGATCCGCAAGCTGCCCTTCCAGCGCCTGGTGCGCGAGATCGCGCAGGACTTCAAGACCGACCTGCGCTTCCAGAGCTCGGCCGTCATGGCGCTGCAGGAGGCCAGCGAGGCCTACCTGGTGGGGCTCTTCGAGGACACCAACCTGTGTGCCATCCACGCCAAACGCGTCACCATCATGCCCAAGGACATCCAGCTCGCCCGTCGCATCCGCGGCGAGCGCGCTTAAGCTTGAGCAAACGGATCTTTCAAAGTATCGAAAACCCAAAGGCTCTTTTAAGAGCCACCACATGGCCACTAAAGAGCTGTAAATTCCTACTCGTATTTAGGAAGTTATGTGTTTCTCTGTGTTTAGTGGGGCTTTACAGTGAGCAAGATCTGGCATCTTAGGTAAGTACTAAACAATGTTAATCATGTTTCAAAAAATCGGGTTATGACTGTAGCAAAGCAGTTTAATGTGTTTAATTTCTGATGTGACCGTGCTAGGACAAATATTCATAGTGAAAATTACTTCCGACACGTTTTTCTAAGTACCTTACAATTTATCTGTTGAAGAAAATGTCAACATGCTTTTTCTAAATGTAAATATGCTCAACTAAAACGTATGTTTTTTATCGGTTTAGCCGTGTGCCCTAAAAATTGGTACAAATTGCCTGTGTTCGTAAAGGGCTGAATCTTTACGGAATTCTGTCATGATAAGAGACTTTGGGTGTATTGTAAATGCTTTATGTTGTGCTGCCTCTATGTTTTTACGGTAAGTTAGTTTTCCAAACTTGGGGGTTTTTTTTGGTTTTTTTGTTTGTTTGGGGTTTTTTGTTTGTTTGTTTTTTGGGGTGTTTGTTTTTTTTTAATTGTGGGGTTTTTTTTTTTTTGGGGGGGGGGGGGGGGGGTTGTTTTGTTTCTTGTTTGTTTGGGTTTTTTTTTCCTGTGTGTGAGAGGGCACTGGGGGCTTGTTTTGTTTCTGAAGGTTCAAGTCCTTTCCCGCCATTCCTGGGCGGACGCACGATCAGTTTTTCCCAGGGATTTAGCACTCCCGTTCTAATTTTCACTGCTGTGAGCGACGTTCCGCGGGCATATTCAGCCTTTCTCATGCATTCACATTTATCCCGAGGTAAAGGTATTTCCAAAGACAGCTCGGGGCAAGGGCGTAGGTAAGGTGATTTTCTGCAAGTCACGTTTTTAAGAGTTGTGCTTTTTTTTCTGATGTCTTCTGTACGATACACTTGACATCTTCAGGGCTCTTGAGTATCCTGTATAAATTATCAGATATGTCAGTTTAGATCAATTCTCTGTCACTGTTGAGGCTCCTGAAAAGATTTGCTGAAGTTACCATATAGGAAGTGTTTTCCAAGGAGTATCTGTGACTAAAAACTTGTCACCATCTAGAATTATTTTTAAACAGTCTTATCCGTTGTATTAAGTGATTCTTGTGAGCCCACCTGGAAAATGGATTACTCCCAACTATGAATTCAGTTGCACATCCCCTTGTTCTCCTGCTCGATATATCTGTAGCTGGTGCCTGAAAAATTTGCATTTCCAAAATAACTTCTGACGTTACATCCCTCCTCTTTATTTTTTTTTCATTTTAAAAAATTTATTTTACTACAGTCGTTTTATGTAATTAGGGGAATTTCCTGTTTCATTGAATTATTGGAAATAATGTCTTATAGGTTTTTCAGTGTTACAAATAAGTACCTGTGCCTTTAAGAAGCAGTTAGATTGAAATGAAAATAGTCTTCATTTTAAACCAGAAAACCAGGAGTCATTGAGAATAGCTTAGAGGAAATAATTATCTTGTAAAGCCTAAAACTGCAAGTGTTTTCTTATCTGCTGATAAGCTTCATTTTATTAGTCTTTCTTTCTCTGTGTCAGGAACTTGGACTGCAGCAAAATCTGACCAATCGAGTGCCTCGACACACCATTTTCTTTCCTCCTGTTTTTCTCACTTTCAGCCATTTTCTGATATTATCCTCGGAGGTATAAAAGGGAGGGAGGAAGATATCAGAAACAGTGCTTTGGGAATTAAGAAGTCTCTGTTGTGACTTATTCATTCCGCCTCATTTGTTCATTAACATTGGACTTGTGTTTTTCAGAGCAGATTTTTTTTCTTCAAGTAGAATGCCAGTGGGTTTGCAGAAACGAGTCTTAGTGAAAACAAACTCATTTCCTGGTACTGTGTCATAGCAAAAGATCTATTTACTTATCTGAACCTGTTTATATACGCTCACAATGGAAAAAAATAAAAAAATGAATTAAAATGGCATTTTTTAATAATCTGTATAGAAGGTATTTGATACCTTATGCAAGCCAGTGGTCAGAACACTCACACTTCAGCACATATTTGGGTCAAAAATTAGGCTTTTTTTTTTATGTTCAAGCGATAAAACCAGTTTTCTTGTTTCACTTCTCAAAAATAATTTATTTTCCTTAATCTCTGTCATTTTCCCTTTAGTCTTTTGGAGACCTCAGACTGTTTCAGTAACTAAAGCATTATTGGGACTCATTCAGAGAGTTGCATGCTTGGAACATAAAAAATACTTACCACTCCATCAGTTGAGAAAGAAACAGATGTGAAGTGGTTCTTTTTTTCAGGAAAAATTATAATGCCTAAGTCTGAAGTAGTTCTGGGGCATAAAAGAGTGTAAGGCACACACTGGTGACTTAGTGCAAGACTTCCTAACTTACAGTGAGAATAAAACTGGAGATTCTTGTGCCAGCAATGTTCAGCGTTTGGTTTTTTTTTTTTCCTTTTTTCTTTTTTTTTTTTGCCTTTTGATGCTAAAAAGCCTGGCTAATAAAAACCACTCAGAGATTTTTATCTTTGAGTAGCAGATATTTGTTTATTCAGCACTGGAAGTGAGGGGGATAGCCAGGCTTTTTGGCATCACTTTTTTTTTTTTTTTCCTTTTTTTTTTTCTTTCTGAAGGAGAACCTGAGATAAATGTATGCATCCAAGTAGAAACTGGATGTGAGCAATAGCCCTGTGCTGACCAGCCGGGCATTGACTTTCAAATTTCTGTTGGTACTCCTGTAAGGTGCTTTTACAGGTGATCTTAGATGCTCATCAATATATTTTGCTAAAATTGTTCCTGACTCTAGCCATCCTCTATGGGTGAACTGACCCAAATTCAATTCACCCTTTGGAAAAATGTGCTTCCTATCAGCCCAATAAAAAAGCGTAGCTACTGAGGGCCTGGTGTAATACTTCATGTCATCATAAATACATAAGAGGTCTGATGAAAGCATTTTTCTAGAAGAAAAATATTTGAATCAGTTCTGGCTGATACCTATTAGTTTCTGAAAAAATCTGAACAAATATAGCCATATGATAAAGAAGTGAGGTTTTCTTTGTAATTACCTATTGTAATGTAAATATTTTGTGACCTGGTGGTGGTTTCCATGCAAATGACTATGCAAAGATAGTTTCTCATCATGTTTTCATTTGCAAATCCTTCTATGGGCTTCTTCACAAGTGAATGACCTTTTGGTTACAGTCTTCAGTAATCAAAATCAGTGAAGTCTAAGCTTAGCCAGCCTCAGCTCTCCTTCAAGCCTGGCTGGTACTGTCCTGCTGCATCATTGCCTCTCCTCTCCTACTTTCAGTTCATGTTTTATCTTCGAGTTAGATATAAGAAGGTTTCAGGTTGTAGATGTGCAAACAGTATTGTCACAACAGTATGAGCATTTGTTAAGATTTTGTATTATGTATCGGAAAATACTTTGCCAGCTACTGTTATTATGTGTTTAATTACACCGGCCATAGTAACAGTGTCTGACCCTAGGATCTTGTTGATAAATGCAATTTTCCAAGTGAAGGTTTTCAATTTGTCTTTTATTAGTTCTCAGTTACACCTTGAGCTGGGTAGATCTGGAGAGTGACCACTGCACCAGAAATTAACCCTAAATCACACATGTACCACCCAACACTCAATCCCCAAGTCCATCACTTGCTACTGGTCAATTGTCTCTAGGTATTTTTTCTTTTTTTAAATTGCTTCTAACAGCTGTATAGATGGCCTTCATCTGACATTGTCTCAGTCCTTAGAATTGTTTCCTTGATGCTTCCTTATCCTTTTTCATTGTGCTTTTGGCTAATTGTAGGTTACCAACACTAGTTTCTTAACAAAAACTTTTTCTTTTTGTCAGCTTTTGAGGCCTAATGCCACATCCGCTCCAGCGACTTATGCTAGGCTACTTGTATTTCATGAGACTATGAATAAAGAAGAATATATTTAATAAAATTTCACCTATAAGACTACAAAGCAACAGAAAAGGGAAAACTGTTCTCAATAAAGCTGTTAGCAATGAAAGGAACTATTAATAAACAGACATCAAACTAGAGGAACAGAGTATGTAAAAACAAAGCAAACTACATTTGAATTAAAACCATTTGTGTATAAAACATATAAGCCCAACTGGTTGGGTGCCTCAGACCCAAGCTGCACTGATGAATAGAGTTCAGAGAAACAAATTCTACAGCTTGGGGGACAGCAGGGCTGCAAAACATGTGCCCCAGTATTGCTCCTTCCTCACCATTCTCATCTGTGCCACCACAGTCCCCCTGCACCTTAGTCTAAAGCTCCTTTCAGTCTTGGCTTCAGGTTCAAAGAGTCACAAAGTATATAGCTCCAGGAACGCTGGTGTTGTAAAATGCATGCCAAGGGGAGTGTGGCACTCCCCCAAAATGGCTTCTTCCAAATGTTTGTCATCTAGGCCATTCATGTGCTGGGCAGCTGTCTTAAACTGCCATTAGGACTGGGGTTAGAGTAAGGTTTCAGAGTCACAAAGTCTAGACTTGCAAGGATACTGGGGTTGCAAAGAGCTTGCCAAAGGGAGCACAACGTTGCTCCCTCCACACCTTTCTCTCCTGGGCCACCCATGGTCCTTTCTCAAGTTTTCATGTACTGACAATATATGGCTTCAGTTCTATATCTGTCTTTCACTCTTTTTTATAATTAAATAGCGTGAGATTTTGCTAGTGCAATAATGTGAAGATACTTTTTTACTGGGATTGATCATTCTATCTTTACACATCAGCAAAGTCTGTACACTGCTGTGTCATCTGTTCTTTTTCTCATGTGGAGTTTAAATGTAGTCAAGATATTAAAAAAAAAAAAAAATCAAATATCCTTTGGGTCCTTGTTGCTTCTCTCTCTCCATTTTTTCCTCCCTTATCACAATATATTTCTGAAAATCTCTCAACATTTCATTGCATGCCTTCCCCATACCATGAACATTCAATACATTTACGACCACCCCCGTTCTCTCTGGATTTTTGATTTCTATGTTATTCCAAGCGAAATACTGATCCATCCAAAGCTATACAAAATTCTGGCCTGCAAGTGCTTCAACCTGTGATGGTAAACAATTGATCCTGAGGGTTCATGCTAAACTTTTTCATAAGCATTCCATATGATCCCATGAATTTTAGTGCAGTATGTCAATGTTGTAATGAACATGAGGAGATAGAGCTTAATGCATGATGGGAAAAACATGATGGGAAAAAAAGCAAACAACAAAATAGGTGTTTCTGGGACACAGCCTTTCAGGAATAGCCAAAAATCAAATGTAAATCTTTGTAAGTTTCAGATGCCAATTCAATGTGCTGAGGTCTGAACAATTCCCAGATTAATTCAGACTACTGATAGTCCATGAAAAGCAGGTAAGATCTCCACTGCACCAAAGAAATGACAAGTAGCATTTGAGAATTTCTGTATGCTTTGCTGCAGTCAAGCAGCTCATTGTCAAAATCATCTCTACACAAATTAAAGTACTTCTAAGAAATAAACAGTGCTAGTTGCAATTCAAGGTAGTTATATTGTAACATAAAATATGGCAATCTCCCCAGCCCACCATCCCTTTCTCCTAATTGAAGTACAGTGCTGGTTTTTTAAATTGAAAGTTATTTTTCTTATTTATGCCGATTCTGATCTTCACATCAGTTCTTCCAGGCAGAGTCACCTGACAGATTATTGCTGTTGGTTTGTTTTTAGGAAAAAAGAGCATGTTAGATTTAAAAAAAAAAAAAAGTTTATGGATATTAACTAGTCCACTCTCAGAAGAAATAATTTTAAAAATCTAAGAGTGGTAACTATACATGCACAAAAGTAAATGCAGAGGATTGCCAATATTTTTTTGCTCTGGGGCAACTTTAGTATTATCAGTCTAGACCAATATAGACAGAAATTTCACTAGACCAAACCTGTCACTTCATCTCTGCATTCAATGTCTGAAAAATGTACCAGTCAGCAACATTGCAAGTTCTTGCTGTTTTCCTGCTTGTTTAGGCAAGTGGGTTCAGAGTTTGAGTTCACCTTGCTGCAGCACAAAAGCAGTCTACACAGAAATAAAATGAAATGGACAGCCAGTCCACTGTGAAGTTGTCAATAGTGGTTACATGCTATGAGGACTAAATTATAATTGTTTTATGTATTTTCAGAAGTCTGAACTTCAGGTTCCTTAAACAGGGACAGTAAGGAATTCTTAATATAAGATTTATTTAGCTCAATGGTCCTGAAATTAATAGCTCAAAGACTACATTAGAGGTATTTCAAAATATATGGTATTTTACAAGCTCTTGGATATGTTGTATTTTATGAACACTTGCAAATACTAGTACTTTTTGTCCTCTAGACTCTTGGAGGTGGGAGTGGTTTGATTTTCTTTTTTAACACAATAATGTTTAAGGGTTATTTTTATCAGCTATTTAACTAGAAGTACAGTTTAAAGTTCCCACTAATTCACCCAACTGTCCCAGTATAGATGCAGAACTCAACTACTACACTATGTAGGACAGACACTCTCACCCATATCCTGATTTTCATACCTCAGCACATTGAATTGGCATCTGAAACCACGAAGCTCTCAGTGTCTCTCTGAGATCCTTCAGGAGGCTCCACCCAGCATTTGCTATTGCAAAAACAATAGTATTGTATTCGTTGTCCTCTCAGACATCTTCCTGTAACTCTTTCATTTATCCATAAGTCCTAATGATGCCCTTACTTAACATTCTGGTTTCAGTTTTGGAGTTGATAATTACTTTTACTTTCTAAGTGTAAGAGACTTACCTAACTGGAGAACAACACACACATGCTAATGGATATATCACTTCATTGTAGAAGACTCCAGTTAAGATGTAGGAATCAAATAGAAGGTTGACTAATGGAGTTCATAGAAATGTAACTAAGCAGAAAACCCAAGAGTGCCTCATGTAAGACAAAAGTAAAAATCAAATGCATTAACAGACCCATGAATGGTGGAGTCACAATTCCAAAACAGGCAGTTGCCTAAACTATAAAATAGATTTTATCAGTAGATTTACACAGTTCCGTAAAAGAAGGCTGAAGAATTTTGGATAAAGTTGTCTGGTGAAGAGGGAAATGGAGAAAAAGCTAAAATATAACAAGACTTTGCAAACAAGCAAACAAAGAAACAAACCAACCCTAACAAAACAAACTGAAACCAAACCAGTTATCTTATGTTTCCATGTTTGGAAAAAGTAATTTAGACAAACCTGTCTATCTATCTACCTAGCTAGCTAGCTAGCTAGCTACTAAAAAGATAGCAAATTTCCTTTTGCCCATGTATCTCCTACTCTTTTGAGGGAATATGGGAAAGGAGGTAAAGGGGAAGAGCTAAATACATTTCTTACCATAAAATGTGTGAGCCATTATGATTCATAAAAAAGAAGGATGCTGGGAGCTGGGGTTGTTGCTAACTGAAATGCTTCTCTTTTTTTCTTCTTCTCTTTTTCAAAAAAGTTACACAAAATTATACCAGTGAAAACATTTAATAATGCTAAGAGTTCTCAGAATATGAAGACTAAATGCAAACTAAACCAGAAATCACACACACAAAGTTCCCCAAAGAGTTCATTAGGAAATTCTCATTTTCGCACTCTTTCATGACTTATTTACGATTATTTCAATATTGCTCTATAAAATATAAAGATTATTTAGTATTACTAAAATCAATAGAAATTTGTGAAATTGTGAAATTGTGCTGTTAAAAAGAAGAAAGGGAAAACATTCAAAAATATTTTTTTGTTTTAATTGTGGAATTGTGTTTAATCTCAGTGTAAATTTGTTTAACAGTATCTGTCAGGAAGTAATGTTTATTAGTTTGAGCAAGTCTGCCATAATCCTGGAAAGTTGGTAACATGAGGACACTGATCTGTATTTTACTGTTGACAGTTAAAAACTTGAGTAGCACTGTCATTATAAATGGCATGCGTTTTGCAAAGATATAACTCAAATATCAGGGTGAAAGAATTGCAATAGTGAAGAGTCTCATACTTCCCCAGTATGGTGCATTCCCAGGAAAAGATGTTGTAACCTGTGGTGCCTTCCTGCGGAATTAGCAGGAAATCGGACACAGCTCCAAGACCAATATGATCTCCGGCTAATGCCAATTTATTGCTAACAAAGCTTATAGTTTTATACAATTAGAGCATCAGCATGATACATATGTCAAGTGTTTATTGGCTATCATATACTGTTCATGCAATTTCTTTATTCTATCATTGGTTAAAGTTATGAATAACTATTGTTCTTTATGGTCACAGTCCCTTGTCATGTAGGCATCTTCTTGTTCATTTATTTTGCAACTTCATGCATCTTTCCCATCCGCAGTCTTCTCACTCATGTATCTTTTTCAAGGTTCTCACCACACAGTTGTATTGTTTCCACAAACTCAGAATATCTGGATTGCTCATATTTACAAAATACCCTTGTTCTTGCAAATATCCCAGACCTTCCTTAAAGTCTGTCCTTTCAGAATTCTTTAGGGTCTCAGCTGTCCTCAAAATGGCCAAAAATATGTTTAATGGGTAAAGGGTGTGATAGACAAATACGTACGTCTACATGTGTAGTGAGGGGGAAAAAACAAACAAAAACAAAAACAAACACATCCCAATAAAATAAACGAACCACAAGAAGGAAATACTACATTAATTAAAAAAAAAAACCGAACAAGCACACACACAACTCCCTCTCCCCGACTTTTATTACGAGGCTTAAGCTTTTCCTCCCCCTCCCGTTTTCACATGGTCTTAGTAGCAGACTTAACGTAGTTACTTAAAATAACTTAATAACTGTAATTTAGCAGAAGTACTTCGTAACAGAGAGAAGCCGTAGGCTGAGGAGAACAAGGCTGACAGAGGTTATATAAACGTACCCAAGGAAGGGCTCTATATACGTAAATACCAGTAACAAAAAAACCTAAAAAGCAGCACTTAAAGCACCCAAAGCAGAAGCACAAGACGGGATGGGCGGGCGGAGAGCAAAGACGGGGCGGGAGCGCCGAGCGTAGCCCTGCATTGGCCGGATTTTGCCGCAGACCCGCGGGGAGGGACGGGGAAGGGAGCGCCGCAACCACCGCTCCTGCCGCCGGCGGAGACACAGCGCTGCCGCGGAACTGTCACCCGCACAGGGGCACAGTCGGGGCTACGAGCAAAGGGAGGCGCGGGCTGACAGCGGGCAGGGGCAGCGCAGCGCGGCCCCACTGCGGGAAGGGCGGTGCGGGGTCCGGCCCGGCCCGGCCCGGGAGAGGCGGAGCCGCCGCGAGGCAGAGCCGGGGAAGAGGCTCGTCCCGGGGAAAGCCCGTGGGGAGCAGCGCGAGGGAGGGGACTGTGACCGAGACCCCGCCTCCTGCCGCAGTCCTCAACCAGGTCGGACCATCCACAATATAAAACGAGCTGGGGCCGCTTCCCGCTGCACAGCGCTTGGGGCTGAGGCAGGGACAGCATGTCTGGCAGAGGCAAAGGCGGGAAGGGGCTCGGCAAGGGCGGCGCCAAGCGCCACCGCAAGGTGCTGCGCGACAACATCCAGGGCATCACCAAGCCCGCCATCCGCCGCCTGGCTCGGCGCGGCGGCGTCAAGCGCATCTCGGGGCTCATCTACGAGGAGACGCGCGGCGTGCTCAAAGTGTTCCTGGAGAACGTGATCCGCGACGCCGTCACGTACACGGAGCACGCCAAGAGGAAGACGGTCACGGCCATGGACGTGGTCTATGCCCTCAAGCGCCAGGGACGTACCCTGTATGGCTTCGGCGGTTAAACTCCAGTCACAAGAATAACGCTAATAAAACCACCAAGGCTCTTTTCAGAGCCACCCACAAATTTCACAAAAAAGAGCTGGTTGTTGCTTAAATATATACTGTTTGCAAATTGAAAGTTAGTAACCCGGAAGCTGTGCGATATCCCGTACTTAAAAGACGTACCTTACTGGCTTTTTGTGCACTAGAAGTCCCGTATTTGTAATTACAGCTCTGTTTAGGAATGTGGTGGCTCTTAAAAGAGCCGTTGGGGATAGAAGTTAAAATCCTTTTTACTTGGAGCTGGTGTACTTGGTGACAGCCTTGGTGCCCTCGGAGACGGCGTGCTTGGCCAGCTCGCCGGGCAGCAGCAGCCGCACGGCCGTCTGGATCTCCCGCGACGTGATGGTGGAGCGCTTGTTGTAATGCGCCAGGCGAGACGCCTCGCCGGCAATGCGCTCGAAGATGTCGTTGACGAAGGAGTTCATGATGCTCATGGCCTTGGACGAGATGCCCGTGTCGGGGTGCACCTGCTTCAGCACCTTGTACACGTAGATGGAGTAGCTCTCCTTCCTTGCTCTCTTTCGTTTTTTATCGCCCTTCTTCTGTGTCTTGGTGACGGCCTTCTTGGAGCCCTTCTTGGGTGCTGGAGCGGACTTTGCCGGCTCAGGCATCCTTAATGTTTTCTTTCCTACCTCTTCACTCGCTCAACAACATCAAAAATGGCGCCTGCCCCCCCCTATTTATAACAGCGTTATGCAAATTAGAGGATTGTGATAGTTTCGTTCCTATTGGAGTAAAAAATACCAACGTAATAACAGACAGTTCCGTCTTGTAATCGTCACAGCTGAGGCGCTGCATTTGTGCTTTCTTTGCGCTTTGCAGTTACGGGGAAGGCAGTACTGGTTTTAATGGCAAGTATGTAAATACGCGATAAACCCTGCATTGTGCTTACAGTAACTGGTGAAATTACGGAAATAGTCTAATTTTAGCACACACCGTTTTGATGTAGTCATTTTTTCTGGCCCTGTAAAAATTGTATCATATTGCAGATTTGTAAAATGCCGTAATATATTGGAGGTCTATCACAAACCTTAATAGCTTAAAGGTTACTAATAACCAGCCCTTTTTCGTGAAATTTGTGGGTGGCTCTGAAAAGAGCCTTGGTGGTTTTATTAGCTTTATTCTTGTGACTGGAGTTTAACCGCCGAAGCCATACAGGGTACGTCCCTGGCGTTTGAGGGCATAGACCACGTCCATGGCCGTGACCGTCTTCCTCTTGGCGTGCTCCGTGTACGTGACGGCGTCGCGGATCACGTTCTCCAGGAACACTTTGAGCACGCCGCGCGTCTCCTCGTAGATGAGCCCCGAGATGCGCTTGACGCCGCCGCGCCGAGCCAGGCGGCGGATGGCGGGCTTGGTGATGCCCTGGATGTTGTCGCGCAGCACCTTGCGGTGGCGCTTGGCGCCGCCCTTGCCGAGCCCCTTTCCGCCTTTGCCTCTGCCAGACATGCTGTCCCTGCCTCAGCCCCAAGCGCTGTGCAGCGGGAAGCGGCCCCAGCTCCTTTTATATTGTGGATGGTCCGACCTGGTTGAGGACTGCGGAGGGGCAGGGAGGGGCGGGCTCATTCCCCCGTGCGCAGGGCCGGGGCAACTTTCGGGGAGCGCAGGTCTTCCCCTCGCGGCTCGGGCGGGACTGCGAGAGCGGAGCCGGGCGGGGTATCCCCCCTGCCCGCCGCACCCGGCTCGGCTCCCCAACCCCGCCGTTGGGGCTCTCGGTCCGGGACGGGAGCAGGGTCTCGCCGGCCGTGAGGCTGCAACAAAACCCGACCATTGGTGGCGGCGGGTCAGTGAGCGCCGCGTCCTGCCCGAGCTTCTCTACCTCCATCGCTCTGGCTCCCCAGTAAAGGGCCGGGCAGCGGAGAGGGGTGGGTGCGGTGGTCCGGTACTAGAGTAAATCCGCCCTTTTCTACCGCGAGCTGAGAGCAGGTCGTAATGTGCGCGCTTTTTTTGTGGTGGGTTTGTTTGGGTTTTTTTGTTGTTGTTGTTTTGTTTTTTCATTTCTTTCGTGAGGGCGAAACTTATTTTTTCAGCGGGAAAAGTCTTTTGCGTGCCCCGGAATCTCCAACTTCACGATCACACGGCTTGGTTGTGTTTTTGAGAGTGATGTCCTGATGAAGGAGCTGTTTTTTATCACTTGCTGATGTACCCACGAAAAACCCTACATTGCTCGATGTGCTTTTAAAGATACGGCATGTGTAGCATCATCTTCATGATCATTTACTCTGTATTGATACCTATTGAACTATTCCTTTTGCCCTTTTCTTTTTTCCTTAATATTACTTTTTGAACATAAACCAGTATTTTTTTACTTATTGTAGTTCTACAGATGAATTCACAGGGAAAGAAGGATACATCATTTTAATGAGTTGCATAATATTAATCATCTTTAGTAGCTGTAAGTGCCGAGATGTTATTTTTTGATTTTTGGAAATGCACATTTACTTTCTCATCTTCTTTATTCTTTTCTTTCATCTTATCTTTTTTTCAGTACAGTTACTTTGTGCTGTAGAAATATGGCCTATATATTTAATGTTTCAGCAATGACTTATAAGTGCTTCAGTTTATAGCAGCACTCAACCATTTAGAAAACTAGAAAACTAGCAGCTATATATGGCAAGGCATGGAGCATATAAGACAATTTTGCTTAATATTTCAGTCTCAAGAACAGAAAGATTTACAGTAGCTACCCACAGCCTTGCAACCCAGCTTCTCAAATGTGATTCTAAAGTTCATCATGGACTTTAGAATAATCTTCCCAAATAATCACAACCACTAGACAGGTGTCTCTCATCATCAATATGTTTGTAATTATTCCTAAACCTATGTGCTAAGTGTTTCCTTGTAACAAATTGTGAATTTTCTGTTGATGGTCTAGTTGTTCTATGAATTTTCCTTGGAGTTCATCTTGGCTCTTTTCTCTGTGTTCCACAAAGAAGAATACACTGGAATAAAATTGGATTATGTTCAGCAATCAATCCATATATCCAACACATCCTACTACACTTAAAAGTCTATATTTTTCTCTCTGCTTGTTTACTTTGGTTAATATTCTCTGTTGGTTTGTTTTTCAGGAGCTGTACTCTGTTTTTTGCTGGTGTACTCTGTAAGCTGCAGGTAATACAAGTTTTCTGACTTCTCTTCATCAACTAATTTGTCCTTCAGCATTTCTGGCTGGAGGGAATGCAGAAGGCAATATAATTAGGGTCAAGATACTGCTCAAAGGTTCCATTTTTTTGTTGAAGTCTATTCAGACAATAATCACAGACAGAAAAGACTTGTCTGTCTGACATGAAATTTCAGAGTAAGAAAGAGTGTTTTCCAGATAAATCTATGTAGGGGTCACCCAGGAGCTGCAGTGGCAAAACACCAGCAGTAGCTTTGCCTTTATGACATCCTCTTGCCTCTTAGTCATTTCCAGCTGGAGCAGTTACCTGAACAGCAGAAAACTGTCAGCCTGTAGCACATGTTCACCTGGAGAGGATACACCATCCAGGGGAATAAGACACAGTCCCACAATTAATACTGTTTGGTAACATGAGATAGGTTAGAGATTCCATCAATCTCTGACACCCCTGAGTTGTCGTGAAGCTGTTAATGAAGTCTTTCCTCGGTTCCTTCCATTAAGATTAGGTTTCCTGATTCCACATGAGTGTTTCTTTTGCATGCTCCAAAGCTTTGGTCAATCACTGGAAACTCCATTCTTGTTGAAGAGAGACGCATAATGGGTGACAGGATGTTAACTAGTATCCCTTTAGTGAACACAATTTTCCAAACTATTCAGAGACATATGACTATCTAGGTTTCCCATATATTGTCTAAACAGTGCAATAAACTCTGCTCTTCTGCCATAATTGATAAGATTTTCCACAATCACTTCTTTCCAAAAGCTTGAGTTCCCTTTATAAATAATTTCTAACCCCGCTTCTACTTCCCTCCTAAATTATTTTCCCTTTAGCACTCTCCAGTTTTATCTATTTGTGAAGGGGCAACACACACAATTACACTACATCGCAAATGACTGTACTTCAGCTACTATTAAGCTGTTGAGTTGGAGGAGTCTGGGATTTTCTGTTTGTTTGAACAGATATTTTAACTGGAAGGATAAAATAAAGAAGTAGCTTTTCAGTTCACAGTAGCCACCTTTCCACAATGGAGGATGTAACCTGGATTTCTTTATATACTGTAACTGATCTTTACAAAACTTGTTAAAACTAAGAATCTCTGAGACCTGGATCAACTGTCATTTATGTTCATGTTGAAGAAAAGTCGTCAGGTTCACACCATATGCAAGGAGTTTTATATTTGGAGATGAGCCATTCTGGGTTTTGAGAAAAATACAGAGAACTACTTTTCTTTTCTGGAAAAATCAGCTACAACTCCCTCCTACTTTACCAGAATTTCTCTGAACTGACAAAGCTGTTCAAGACTGGGGGCAGGGAACAGGGGAGAAGCAGAGCAAATGGAGGTGGATGAGCATCTCTGCCATGGATGAGGGAGGGGTCCTGGGGAGGGAGGGAAGTCACAAAAATAGAGCTGTAACATCACCGATGTAACATAAAGCTGCTCTTTTCAACACTGCTTTTGTCTCCCAGTTTAGGTGGCAAGTACAGCAGAAGCATGTTCAAGCCTCCCTCACTGGAGAAGGAAAAAGGTCTCATCCTTTCTTTGCTTGCTTCCCTTCAAACAGCCTTGGTTTTGGATATAGGCAGGAAATCTTTGTGGATCCATAATTCTGTCCGGCAGGGTAAAAGGAAAAAAAAAAAAAAAAAAAAGCACCAAAAAACAAGAAACCACAACCAGAATCGAGACAGACTTGGTAAGATGAGAGCTATTTTTCCATCTGTGCCAGATTTCTGGTATAGGCCCATTCCACCCATTTCCTCTGATGTCAAGAAAGTACAAACTGAATAGTCTGGAAGATTTCCAAAAGAAATCATTATAGCACTGGTTATTTAAGACCAGTTTTCCATCCTAGCTTCATTCAACCACAAATTAGCTTCGTTCCTTTAAAAGAGGATTATAGTACTCTAATTCAGCAAATTAATTTGTAATTATAATTCATAATGTTGACACACAGCATTATAATTAAAAAAAAACACCAAAACAAACACTAGCACATCAGCATTCTTAATGCCATTAAATCATTTAGTCTACTAAAAGAAAAAAAATGTTTCCTTTCCTACACAATGAAGTCTATATTAACAAGTAAACAGCTTGAATTTCTGATTCATGATGCAAACTGCAAAATAAAATACACATTTAATTTGTGTGATTATCTTGATTTTAACTTAAACACATCTATCCAATATTTATTGCATCTCAAAAGAAATGTACCTTATTTCACATCACAGATTAAATCAGAACTTTCATCTCATTTGAAATGCTGAAAAAGAAATCCTGTTCTGAGGGACAAGATAATTAACTTCAAGCACCATTAACAGGGTTTGTGTCTCAGAGTCTCTGTATCTTTTCTGGTTGCATTTTTTTCCCCTTAACGCAGTTTCCCCTTCTGACAGTTATAAATGCATATCCTCAGAAGAATAATGAAGGTATGCAGTTTCTTGAAGGGAAAAAAAAAATAGAAAAGTAGCAAAACCCCTTGCAATCTCCTATAGTTTTGGGTGTTTGGTTTGTTGGGATTTTTGCCCCTGGAGAAGTTGCCGATAACCACATTTAGCCGGTACGAATCCGCGCGCTGGCAGCTGCCGGGGACGCACGCTGCGGGCCCTGCGGATGACGGAGAGGCGGGACGGGACCGAGCAGCGCTGGCCGAGCTTCGCCCCGGGCAGAGCAATCGAAACAGCTCGTTCTGATTGGCTGGTGGCATTTGAATTATTGACCAATAGCAGAGTGGTGTTGAAGAAAGACCAATAGTAAAGCAGTCGGTGAGGGTGGTGACGTCACTCGGGAAGTTGTCCAATAAGAGCTCTGATTTCTGATACCAGAGATTTGCATAAGGTCCCTATAAATAGGGGAGTAATCGCATTTGCCGGCACTCGAGTGCGACTGAGCAAGCAGTGACTTGTCGCTATCATGCCTGAGCCGGCCAAGTCCGCTCCCGCGCCCAAGAAGGGCTCCAAGAAGGCCGTTACCAAGACCCAAAAGAAAGGTGACAAGAAGCGCAAGAAGAGCCGCAAGGAGAGCTACTCCATCTACGTGTACAAGGTGCTGAAGCAGGTGCACCCCGACACGGGCATCTCATCCAAGGCCATGGGCATCATGAACTCCTTCGTCAACGACATCTTCGAGCGCATCGCCGGCGAGGCGTCTCGCCTGGCGCACTACAACAAGCGCTCCACCATCACGTCGCGGGAGATCCAGACGGCCGTGCGGTTGCTGCTGCCCGGCGAGCTGGCCAAGCACGCCGTCTCTGAGGGCACCAAGGCTGTCACCAAGTACACCAGCTCTAAGTAGGGCGTCTCGAACTGTCACTTTAAACCCAACGGCTCTTTTAAGAGCCACCAATTTTTTCAAATAAAAGGGCTGAATCACTGCTGTAACCGGGAGGTATGTAAAATAGCCTTTTATTTTGCACGCAAGTGGTGAATCGGTTAGTTGTTTAGCAAATGGAGACTTGTCTACTAGGATTTTAAGGGAAGTGGGGCTCAGTTTAAGAGGTCTATGCTCGGCATATAGAGTAAATTTTTCTTGTTTAAAACTTGGTAATCACGCTTCATTTTTTGAATGGGATTAAAAAGCAACAATATATCTGAGCAGAAGTCTCCCGGTGGAAGGGAGGTAAAGGTCTTAAATTTTCTAATGGTATGAATTTCTTTTGCTTGAAAGTTCTATCGACCAGCACTACATCTGTAAAATAAAATATTTTAGTCTCGGTGGCCAATTTTTCAGGAGTGTTAATAACTTTTTTCTCCTTTTCTCTGTCGTGTGTACTTTTCAACTCCCGTCCCCGTCAGTTCTGGCGGTTTATATATAAAGTTCCGTACTCGGTTAGACAGGGAGACGGTTTCCAATTTTAAACCACCCATGTCCAAAGTTATGCAGGAGTTGGTTCCGAAAGTAAATCCCCGGTGTGGATCAATGATGTACAAGCAGGATGGGAGCATGGGGCTCTTACAGCCCTGCCGCAGCGTTCTGAGAGCGGAGCTCCACACAAGATGGACACACGTTTCTCCATCCTTGGTGTATTCCCCGCTCCATTTCCCCCTTCCCGGTCTCGGTGCCCATGAGGGCCGATGCGCTGCGGCGTGTCACGGAGCGACAGGCTCAGGGACGGAACGGGGAGCAGCCGCGGAGGAGCGGGAGGTCACCGCCCTGGAGGCGGGGCCTGGTGGGAAGGCGGTGTGGGGCCAATGACAGCCCAACGCGGCACTTTCAAACCCCCCCGGCCCCGGAGCGAAGGGAGCTCGCTGCCCTGCTGCTCACCGCCTTTAGCCGCTCTGCGCTGCGCTGGGCAACCGCGGAGGGGGCGGAGCGAGTGCCGCTGTAGGGACACACTTCCTGTTTAAGGAAGCCCGGGTGTCCCACGCAGGTTATACCAAACGCACATGTACCAAAAATCTTAAGACTTTATTCAATACAAACTCCTACTAAAACCTTGAAAAGATTTAGGTGTGCTGCTGTGATTACTGTAGTGTTTCAGCTCTTTCTGAGAGCAAGTGGGTGGCTCTTAAAAGAGCCTTTGGGTTTATTTAAATGAGCAGACTCTAAATTTCTTCTCAGTCGTCTTACTTCTTTTTCGGGGCTGCCTTCTTCGCCTTGGCCGCTTTGGGCTTGGCTGCCTTAGGCTTGGCTGCTTTGGGCTTCACCGCTTTTGCCTTGGCCGGGCTCTTCGCTGCCTTCTTGGGGCGTCCTGCCTTTGCAGCTTTCTTCGGGCTCTTGGCCGCTTTCTTGGCAGCGCTGGCCGCCGGCTTTTTGGCCTTCTTGGGGCTCTTCTTCACGGCCGCTGCTTTCTTGGGCTTCTTGGCGGCGCTGGCGGGCTTCTTAGCAGCCGGCTTTTTGGGCTTGGCTGCCGGCTTTTTCTTCGTTGCCTTCTCTTTTGTCTCACCCGGTTTCTTATTCAACTTGAAAGATCCGGAGGCGCCGGTGCCCTTGGTCTGCACCAGGGTGCCTTTGCTGACGAGGCTCTTTAGCCCCAGCTTGATGCGGCTGTTGTTCTTCTCCACATCGTAGCCGCCGGCGGCCAGCGCCTTCTTGAGCGCGGCGAGGGAGAGCCCCTTGCGCTCCTTGGAGGCGGACACTGCCTTGGTGATGAGCTCGGTAACGCTGGGCCCCGCGGGCTTGCGTCCTCGGGAAGCGCCCGCAGCTTTCTTCGGCTTCTTGGCGGCGGCCTTGGCGCCGGGTGCAGAGACCGCGGGAGCGGCAACAGGCGCGGTCTCCGACATCGCGTCAGTCTCGTCCACGAACCAGGGGGAACCACTGGGCCTGGCGCAACTAGGCGGCCTCGTATTTATAGAGCGGAGCCGCGCGGTGATTGGTGCGTTGCAGAGCCCGCCCCGCTGCACGGCAGAAAGGGCCCTTCTCCCCGCTCATTTTGTGTTTCTTAGGACCCAAAAAAGCCTGTTTTTATCAGAATTTCTGCCACCGACCCCCCCGCAGTTCGCAGCGGCGTGGAAATGAAAGACTCTTGTTCCCCTTGGCAAAGTTTCCTTTCTAAGAGACAACGGGTGAGCTAAAAGAGAGGCGATAAACCTTGAGTCCTGGACCTGGACAGACCTCTGGAGACAGAAACTTTTGTTTTTCCTTCTAAATAAAATCCGCGACGTGGGGAACTAAATTTCCAAAGTAATTAATTAATATTCTTTAAAGGGTCTTCTCTTAATCTGAACTGAAAATCAGGGGTTTGAATCAATATTTTAGTCGCAAACTGATTTCAAAGAGGAGGAAGTAACACAGGCTCATCTTGAACACAGAATATGGATTAGAAATTAGTTCCTTTGTTCAAAATACTTCACCTCTTTCAAAATAGTTAAAATGAATTAAGCTAGTGCATTATGTAGCAAGGGAAGAAGCAAAGTCCTGTGAAGGGCTGTTTGTGCCCCAGAAGATGACTTTTTACAGCATAGCAGCTCGTACTGTGTTGCTCAGTGTACACAATACAGACATGGTTCCCTCGTGCTCTGCTACAGAAATACTTAATTCCTTATTAAATTAGGCGACATAAGAACTTAACACGGCCAGTTGTTGTTAACAATCATATTCCGTGCCCTATCACTTGGTAATTCATCAGTGTTTTTATTTTGATACAGCTCCATTGGTGAAAATCTGAGTCATTGTTATCCAAGGAGACATTCCTGCAGCGATTTCACCCCTACTTCTACACAATAAAACTTGCTCAAGGGAGCCATTAGGACTGCTCTTTCACAGCATATTCCTGACTATTTCATTTTCTTACTGTCCAGTGACTGATCCCTGCATTGAAAGTAATATTAAAAATAGTACATCTAACTGCTGTATCTGCTGTACTGAAACAACTGGCTGCTAGCAAGAGGGGGACAGTCTTCAGCTGCACTTTGCCAAGACCACGCTTCAATCAAAAATGAATGCACATTGTTTTTCAGAGTACAGAGAATTAAAAGACATATTCTCTGATATGATTATTAGTGTCTACAACTCTTAGTTTTGCCAAAGGCCTGTGAACTCGTTACCTTTAGTTACCGTAACCGCCAGTCAAACTAGAATTTTGTACAACGTTACAATTCAAGTAATTTGTTTACAAACACGTAATTATTAAAATGCAGTTATTGATCAATAGTAGAGATTTTTTTTCTATTTCAACATAATTGTGGCAATGTTCAGCACCATGTATAAGCTAGAATCAAAACTGGCAGCAGTCGTTTTCACTTCAAATCCAGTGTGACTACCAATTATTCTCAAAGTCATTCAGATTTGAGGCAGAAAATGGTCTCAGCAGATCAGACAAAGCCTTTATAAAATTATTAAAATTGATAATTCAGAATGCCTATTGTTATAAAAAAAAACAAAACAACAAACAAATAAACAAAACAAAATGAACTAAACCAAAAAGAACAGTCTAGGTCCAAAGATTGTTCAGAGGGGCTGGGTTGCTTTTCAAGACATCAGTGAATTACACGAACTCCATGTAGGGTTGATGTGGAAAAAAAAAAAAAAAAAGAGGCCTGATGGGACTCCGGGCTTTCCTACAATAAAATTTTGTGCAATCTCAACCAAAGTGATTCCCTTTACATGAAATAAATCTTATCTTTATTATATAGCAGTAACTGACATTACTTTGTAATTTATATTTAAAATGTAATGCTCTCAAGAACAAAAATTATAAGGCATTTGGGCTGAGATTTGGGGGGGGGGGGTTGGTTGATTTTCTAGGGAGGGACCGGTTTGAATGTTTAATTTTTGCTAGGATGTACAGCTCCTTTCACGAGAAAGTGGGTGGCTCTGAAAAGAGCCTTTGGGTTACTTTTGAGGTGGAATGACCCTCAGGTTTGTTTCACTTGCTTTTTGCCTTGTGGCTGTCGGTCTTCTTGGGCAGCAGCACGGCCTGGATGTTGGGCAGCACGCCGCCCTGCGCGATCGTCACCTTGCCCAGCAGCTTGTTGAGCTCCTCGTCGTTGCGGATGGCGAGCTGCAGGTGGCGGGGGATGATGCGCGTCTTCTTGTTGTCGCGGGCCGCGTTGCCCGCCAGCTCCAGGATCTCGGCCGTCAGGTACTCCAGCACGGCCGCCAGGTACACGGGCGCGCCGGCGCCCACCCGCTCGGCGTAGTTGCCCTTGCGCAGCAGCCGGTGCACGCGGCCCACGGGGAACTGCAGCCCGGCCCGCGACGAGCGCGACTTGGCCTTGGCCCGCGCCTTCCCGCCCTGCTTCCCGCGGCCGGACATCGCTCCCAACGCTCTTACGCCGCCGCCCGAAGTGACGTGAATCACGTGTCTGCGATACCCCCGCTCGGCCCCTCTTATAGCTTCCTCGCGCGCCCCGCTCTGCCCTCTGATTGGCTGTGCCTCGCTCTCGCTCGCTCCGACCAATGGCGCCGCGGATCCAAATCCACCCAATGGGAGGCGGCGGCGGCCGACCCTGGTCGGGCGCAGCGCTGAGCCCCGCGCGCGCCGCGGGGCCGCCCCCGGCGGGACGTGTCCCGGCCCGACCGAGGACAACGGAGGCGGGCAGCTCACTCCCGGGAGCGGGCGAAGGAACCTCTGGGGATGCCGTCGCTGTCGTTTTAGAAACAACCCTGAATTTTGAACCTCAGAAACGCTGCTAGAGGGATGCTTTAAGTTTGTTGTTGTCACTAGAAAAGAAAGTTTTGATTTCGGTAGGAACATCGGCAACCCAGCGCTACTGATCTGTGTAGAAACTACTCAGAAACACGTAATACATGCAGTTTTTCTGATTCTAGAGATACATTATTCCACTGTTCCAATCAAACTAGTATTGATGTCTTCAAGCTGAAATATTTGTCTCCAGGCTGAATCTTCTCACCTTTTGTAATGTAATGGATGCCGTCAGAAAACTTCTACAATATAAGCTGCTTAAGAAAGAACTTTGTGTTTTACGCATGGCATAACATTAAATCACACAAATAAATATACATTAGTTAGGCGGGAAATATGTATTAAATAGGCGGGTTCATGTGAATTTCACTGTATAAGAGATGTAACTTTTTAGCACTTAGTGCATGCTGGATTTGTGGAAACAATAAACAATGTTTCCTTTCTGAACTAGACTCTGTGTTACCTTACTAAAAGGTATTAATTGCAAGGCTTTTCTGAAGAGAAGTCAGGTTGTCACACTGTAACAGCCTGGAGAAACAGCTCACTGCAACAGTAAGCTGAAGTGATTTCCTTAACATTCAGGATGTTTGTCTGGTGTATTCTGGCCCTTGTGCCCCATAAAGAGAATTATGTACATTTAGTAATTACCTATGGTTTCTCTTTATTCCCTGTCATATTTTTTCCTTTCTTCCATATACTTTGAGGAAAGACAGACAATAAAGGAGCCTGCATCCTGCACTTAGCCACAAAATTCTGCTACATCACTGTTGTACAACAGGCTGTTCCTCCATTTTCCCCAGAGGATGGAATTCTGCTTACTCATTTCCATAAATTTCAGTTATGTGAGTTTTTGTCATTGTCATTCCCATCTTCATTCTTCAGTACTTTTGTACTCTAACTCATGGTTCTTAATGCACAACAGATCCTGTGATATGGGTATCATAAAATTATACTGGATTAGCATGCGTGCAAGACTATGCTACTTAGCCTGGCTACTACCATTGTGATAGTTCAGGGAAAGACCAAGATACGACCTCCCACCAGGTCAGTCATGATAGCCTTCCAAAAAACAAAAACAAAATTAAAAAAAAAAAATCTCAAAAAAGAACAAACAAACAAAACACCAAAAACACTAAACTCCAATAAACTCTCACAACAATAAAAACAAACAAAACCACTAATCCCTCAAAAAATGACATTTCATCTAAACTCTGCAACTCAGAGATCGAGAGAAAATCACATCCTTCTTTCCAGAAGGGTACAACAGTGGCAATTCTGATCTGAGATGTACAGGGTATGCCAGTTGCAGCAGGAGGATTACAAACAAGGCAAACTAAAAAGAACTTCCCAGCACACATGAAGCACTGTCACTATTTCTTTATTTCTAGGTAACTGAGTTCCCTGTTCTGAAGATTCAGTAATATTTAGGATGAATCCCTGCCTAATGATATGATTCAATGGATTATGATGTATTAATTCATCTCAGGAGTAATTTTCTATTTCCATCTTTATGTAGTCACTAATCTTCAGTGATGTGCTGGGCAAGTCACATAATTTCTTTGTGTCTCAGTCCCTTCCCAGACCATTTCCTCCCCATTAACATTTTTTATTCTGTGAACACTTAGAGCTAAAGACGAAAAACGTGAGCACAAGACGGAGGTGGTATTACAGAGAAGAATCCCAAACTCTGTATGATCACAATGAAAAAAATAAGATGCGGCCTGGGCTTATGGTACTAGTAATCCCAAGCAAAGAACACATGTTCTGGAGCAGTAAAAATGGCATTATGTGACTGTGTCTATGACCAGTATCCTCATGAAGAAAATACTCTCATCTCACCTCCCCTTCTCACACACAGCCCAAAGCCATCTTAGAGATCTATTAGTTGAGGGAAATTACCTACCTTCTTTAACCCTCTCTTTGAACCCATTTAACCTGTAGCAAATTCAAACCATTTTGCCTCAACCGGAAGATGGGTATGGCAACAGCAAGTGTTCACTCTACCCCAACAGAGGTCTCACCTACATGAGACTATGGGAAATGGAACATAATTAAACTGAGGCTCATAAACATCACAATGATGCCTCTTCCTTGCCCTGCCCCCCAAAAAAACCCCACCAAAAAACCCCTGAAAACAACCAACCATTCACACATTTCACTTGTTATAGGTTCAGGTTCTAAAGGAATTTTTCTTTCCCC
>VXAU01005006.1:1425154-1436773 GCA_013399695.1 Formicarius rufipectus | reverse complement strand
CCCGAGACCAGCAGCCCCGAGCCTTTCGGAGGGACACACCGGAGCTTTTCTTCCCATCCACCAACACCCCCGGGGGCATCCCAGCACCAGCCACTCATCTCCTCGCTTGCTGTCCGTAAATACCGGGGACAGACTGTGTGTGTGTTTGTGGGGGGTTTTGATCCAGGAGTTTTTATTCATTCTGCCTTGGTTGTTCTGTTGTCTCATGAATATATATATATCATAGCTAGGAACTGTTATCCTTCCATTTATCATACCTTAATTAAATTTTGTTTTGAATTAAAGGAGATTTGTCTCTCTGTTTTAGTTATAAGTTTTTTCTAAGTTCTCTAAACTTAGACAACTTATAAAAAATATTAAAAAATGTATTTTTAAAGCTGAAATATAAGTATTTCAAAGACATAACAAAAAAAGACATATTTAAGACATAACTGACATGACTGCAACTATATCCTGAACCAGGAAGAGAACTCTTGTGCAAATCTATTTCTGTCCAGAATTTGTGAAAACTGAATCGAAGTTTTTAAGTTCTTTGCTTAGTTATTGTCCTCTTAAAGCAGATTTAGCCTCAAAACATGGTGTAGTCAGCTAAGTCTGAGACTTATAGTGAACTAAATGCATTGCTAGAGGTATCTGCTACTCTGGTATTACTGATATTATCCACAAGTAAAATTATCTGTTGATCTCTTCACACTAAACCTGGTAACCAATTTTTACTTATGGTAGCCTGTCAATGATACATCCAGCTGTTATCTGAGGCTTGATATGAAGCAAACCTTAAAATATTGAGTATATAAATCATTTTGTAATTATTAATAATACTTCAGGATTGAAGTTTCTACCAACAAAGGCTGAAAGGGACGTTTAGGAACTTAGAAACAAAAATACAGCAGTTCAGTGGGGGAAAAAAGGTATGTATTATTTACAATGTAGTTTTTCTTTTCCGAGGTTCTGAATGCCTCTATTATCTCCCAAGTCCAGCAAAGAACCCTGTCCCCTTTCCACCTGCCTGCTAGTTTTAAACAAATCACAAGGAAACCAATATTTTGATACACTGAACATTTATTGTCTTTCACAAGACAAAACGAGGTTTCCCCAGCCGATGACAATCCATCAAGATGACTGTAAAGGGAAGAGGGTGCAAAATTCCAGTGTACAGTATACACAACAAATTACCTCCCTGACTACCTTGGAAGAAAGATGATTGATCAACCTCACTGCAACTAAAAACATGATTATAAAATATTTACAAAAAAAAAAAAAAAAACAGTACAGAAAACAAAAACTGGACAACCATTTGTGTATGAAATACTAACAGATCTCTGGCTCCTTAAAAACCTGTTCCACTACCCTCACCAGAGTATTCAGGGTGTATAAGGATTCAGGCAGATAACAGTCACCCCCCTTTCCCACAATCCCCTTCCCGAAGTACCATTTATCTCCCTCCAAGAAAGGAGGAGGACTTAAAGGGGAGCAGCACTGCCTTCTTTACTGTAATTTTCTTTCACCAGGTGGACATGCTAGCTCTGAAAGGAGGCCCCCAGTCACACCCCATCTGCAGCTTCTCTATTCACAGCACACTGGCAAGTTAACCTGGGGGTAGGGAACTATTCCCTGTCATGTGAGCCCTTTCGTTGCTTGCAGGAGGACTTTCCCTTCTCCTCCCTTCACAGTGATCTGATCCGCGTTCAGAGGGGCAGGAAAGCTGACTAGGACTATGACAGGTCACAGGAGACCTTCCATTTCTTTCATGAAGGCTTCATACACATCATCCTTTGTCTGTACAGAGATAGGGGCAGATGATCCAGCCTTGGGGGCAGCTTTGGTTAACGGAAGGGCAGGCTCATCATCTTGTTTTCTCTGGGAGGCAGCTGAAGCCCCTTTATTCTCCCGGCGCACTCGCAAGGCAGTCGGTACAAAGCGGGTGATCTCTGCCTTGGGGTTAGTGATCTGTGGCTTGGCACTGATAGTGGCCGTGGCTTTCTTCTCAATGGTGGCTGCACTGGTGTCATCCGCCTTGGGGCGCTGAATCAAGCTGGGTGGGGCGCTCAGTACCCCAGGATTTGGAATGGGAGCTGGAGGAAAAAGCCCAGGTGGGGCAGGTCCTAATGGGGGCACCAGAGGCGGTCGTAACATGCCTGGGCGAGGAGGAGGGATGCCTGTAAGAAGAAAAGAAAGCATGAGCTGTGTCTGCACATGAGAATTTAAAAATATTTGATAAAAAAAGTGCACAGCCTCAGAAGGAAAAAGAAATCAAAACAAAACACCCCCCAACAACATGCAGTAGCACTGGCTTCAAAAAAATGTTACAAAAAAGTTTTCAATCCTGCACCAAATGCCAGGTTGAAAGTGCTGCTCTTCAGGCTCTGAAAGCTTGTATGTGGCTCCCTTTCAAATTTTCAAGTTAAAATCTAAAAACAGAAGTTTCTTGACAATCCATCCCACTGGAATTTCAGAGTCATCAAAAATGTCTAATCCAGGCAATAAAAATTAACACCCCAATCTTCAAGTCATTTAATGGAGCACCATTATAGCGCAGAGAGGTTATTTAGCAAGAGTCCAGCAGAGCAAAAATTTAAGCTCTTAAAGTTCCCTTTTGAGGGCAGATTTGTTGCTACCAAACTAGATACAGCATTTACTTCTTGTTACTCCACAGAAAAATGTAATAGCACATAGCACAAAGCAGCCACACAGACAGGAACAAAAGCAAACTGGCAACCAATTATACTCACTGGCTTGATCACCACAGTGAAAACTGGGAAAATAAACCAAGAAGACACTTGGAAGTGAAACAAGCAGAACACTTTACCTGGTGGGGCAGGAGGGGGCAGACGAGGAGGAGGACCACGTGGAGGAGGACCTGGGGGCAGACCTGGCGGGGGACCTGGGGGAGGGCCAGGTGGTCGCCCAGGTGGAGGGCCTGGTGGAAGCAGTCGAGGCAAAGGCCCACGCAATCCTGGTAAACCAGGAGGTCTCAGGAATGGAGGAGCTCCTAAGAGAATGCATACAGCAAAAGAGGAATTTAATTCATAGTTAAAAAAATATCCCAGCAACTATCTCACCAGCTAATAATAAGATCTTCAACAGTAACTTGAAAGCTGTATTAGCCAGCTGCCAGATTAATGTATAAAATTAATTAATTTTAAAAAATCAAATACAAAAATAAATAGAATGTCTAAAAATCTCAAAAAGATTCAGCAGTTATAGAGTTAAAGCGTCTTTGTAATAGGCAAACAAGTATTTTCTCCTACTTGGAAAACAGGCTCTTCACAGCTAAAAAACCTTCCTTTGTGGCATTTGATTGCTTTTCTGGCCTAAAAGTATTTTTGCTCGTCTACTCTACTTCTGACACTGGTTCTGATGCTGCCTGTGTTAGCTCTAACAAAGACAATGCCCATCATGTAAGATTCCGCTACAGGAGCTTGATGCCTCAAAAGCAAGGCACAGCATGAACAGACTGACAACAGATCAGTCTCAGTAATTACCACACTGGGCACATGTACTGCATCTGCAGCACGTTCTGCAGCTTCAAAGCTCCCAAACTGATACACTGCCTATAGTACTGAGAGACCGAAACCTCCAAACCAGACTACAGCATTCACCTGGTGGAGGGCCAGGAGGAAGGCCAGTGGGTGGACCCGGAGGCCTCAGTGGAGGGGCTGGAGGTGGTCCTAGTGGAGGAGGCCCAGGCATAGGAGGTGCCTGTATCTGAGTTGGAGGAACAGCCTGTGCAGTCTGTTGCTGCTGTTGGGTCTGAGAAGTTGTAGTAGATGACCCAGTCTCCGCAAGGGCTTCCTCACTGAGCTGTTGTTGCTGCTGTTGTTGTGATGTCTCTTCAGACTCCGAGTCCTCTTCCTCCTCCTCCTCCTCTTCTGAATATTCCTCCACTTCCCTCCCTTCTTCTGGAATTTCCTGACCTAAATATGAAGATACACTTATAAAATCTGACTATGTGTAACATCTCTGTGAGCATCAGAGAAACTTGAGCATACAAAATAAAAAGTAGACTAACCATAAAATATCAGATTTCTTCCCTGTTAAGAAACATTTAACAGAAAATGAAAATAAAAAATAATAATAGAAGAATCATCACTGTTCTAGAAAGAGCTCTGACAACAAGAGTTATGTGTTCCTGTGAGATCTGAAACTTCTACTACCAACCCAAGCTGTGGCTATTTGATCTATGGATTATGGGAGTTTGTGTGGAGATGAGGGAACAGAGACAGGGGGCTGAAGACAGCGGACAAAACCTCAAAATGAACATAGTCTCCATGTCCAAGAAACTCCCACACCTTTGAAAGATACTGGCATTTCTTTCTAAAACAAACAAACAAAAATAATCTTCACTCTGTTCGTTAACTTATTTCAGCAAAAGGGTATTTTTAGGGAGTACAAATTACTACAGGTTACAGGTTGAGTACACAGACAATGTTACTCTGTCTTTCACCAACAGGTTCGTATTTCATTTGAGCAGTTGTTTAAAAGTTAAGCAAAAAAGGGTTTAGAAGGAAAAAAACCCAGTAAATTGCTACTCAACTCTGCTATGCAAAGTACACACACTACTTAACCAAAAATCAATCAATCAATAAATAAAACCCAATACCAAATATCTAACCACAGCTAACACTTTTAGTAGATAACAGTAAAATATTTCCTCCATA
This sequence comes from Formicarius rufipectus, assembly GCA_013399695.1. Classification (NCBI taxonomy): domain Eukaryota; kingdom Metazoa; phylum Chordata; class Aves; order Passeriformes; family Formicariidae; genus Formicarius; species Formicarius rufipectus. The sequence continues at coordinate 1,432,112 of VXAU01005006.1, read as the reverse complement.
AAATAAAAACTCTACAAACAAAGTAAGCTTGCCAGAGAAACCTTAACTGAAAGCCTAATGGCGTATCACCACATACTATATTCAGTCTTACCTGCCATTCGTAACATCATGGCCTGGAGTGGAGTCAGCTCTTTCATGTTCTTTTTCTTTTTTCGGGACTTCCCAGGCATGTCTGCAAAGCGGACACTATGACCTGGGAAAGCCAAATATGGACAACAGGGGCAGGAGGTAGGAAGAAAATCATACAAATCAGTTACACCTACATCTAGTATGGATAATATATCATTCTAACAAAATGATGCCCTTTACATAAGAGTTAACATTGGTGTTACTGATTATTTTAAGTTTTGCTAACCTAGTATTCTCTATCAGTTGGTCTCCTCCAAGCGAGTGAGCATATTTTATACTGAGGCTTAATTTTGTAAGGTACCTTTGCCAATGCAATACTTTAGGTGAAAAATGGCTTGTGAGCGATAAGCTAACTCAACTTTTAAGAAACCAGGTTTATATGAAAGTTGCTTCACTTCTAAATCATTCTAGAAGTGCTTCCTTCTAACCCATTTATTAATAAAAATCCTTCAGCTGGAATGTAGGTGAGTTAGAACAGTCAGCTGACTAAATAAATTACATAGGTATCATCAGTACAAGAGAATGGACAAGTTCTACCAAGTAGCATCTTCCTTTTGAAAAATCAAGCCCCAATTTCTTATTTCCCCTTCATACCTGATTTCTTTTCTTCGCCACCTTCCCTCTCCTTGTCATTATCACGATGCAGGAAGTCCTCGCCTTCACTGTCTGCATCTGACCTATCGCTGTCACTATCATCACTACTTTCATCATGCTTATCTTGATCCATGTCCTCAGGATAACCTTCATCTTCACTAGTACTGAACATATCATCATCATGCCCTCGTTGTCCTGCAGAAAGCAAAGTATTAGGAAATGTATAACATTCAAATATACTGATGTGAAATATTTTGTAAGTTTACAGTCACAAAATTCCTCCTAGCAACAACATGGACAAACTGTCATTGCTTTACTGCTTAGCACATATTCCTTAAGAATATTTCGGAGAATTTGTTTATAAGATTTCCTATTAACCTGCTGGTTAATTGGCAGTGCTACTGCAACTCAATGATTTCTATTCAGCAACTGCCCACCATTGAAATACATGAAACAAAGCTAGTCCATCCATCAACTAAAGTTTCTAGGGATGACACAGCAACAGTGTGAAAATGAGGACCTAGGTTCTCCTAGCAAATGCACACTAAGGGCTGGTTGTGGGTTTTGTTGCTGTGGTTTTAGAGTGGGGTGGGTTGGTTTCAGGGGTTTTTTTGTTTTTTTTTTTTAAAGGAAGAATTCTCTGAGAATGGTTGGGTTTTTTGAAGGGATGGTAAGCACAGTCTTTCAGCACTGTTAAGGCCACATGGGGAAATATCTAATCTGTGCAACTTAATGGAAAAAAGGAAGTACCTGAGAAATGTTTTTAAAAGTTTCAACATTTAAAAATATACCTGGTAAACAAAACTGTACATATTATGAATGTATCAGAATCACCTCAGAGGTACATTCACTTAAGAACAGTCCTTCAAGTAGTACTAACACCCACATTGCCCAGAGAGTACCTTGTCTAGGGCACACTACAGTCACAGCAAGCAGTACCCTCATAGCAAAACAGGTCAAGAAAAACTCCAGACAGTAACAGAGAAGTCCTTACCTGCTTCAGAACTGTAAGAAATCTCCTCCTCTCGCCTTCGAGGAGCCGTCTCCAAGGTGAAACCCACTTTACGGCCATACATCTGTAGGACTTGAGGTGGAGGTGGCCCTGGTGGAGGTCCAGGGGGCTTCCTGCCTGGAGGTAAACGTGGAACACCAAGCCCAGGAGGAGGAAGTACAGAAATGGACCGAACTGGTGGTCTGGAATTAAGAAAGGAAATGAGAAATATAGGAACAAATGAAAGCAAACATGCCCTTAATAGAATTATTTAGCTTTCTTTCATCTTTGCTTATACAGTAGCTTTCTAAAAAGAAACATGAACATTGATAAAGTATAGATTTAACCCAAGGAGTTTACAATCTCATACAAAGACATAACTGCTGAAGATCAGACAAAAGCTTCTCAGAAAGCAACTGAGAAAGCACTGAAACAAAGAAAACACTGAAAAAAAGCAAGGATTGAATCCTACCACAGAAGAGTAATGAAGTAATCACAGAGTTAGTGCAAACAGAAGGTTATTCAGAAGGAAACAGAAAAAACTAGTACTTAGAATGAAAAAATTAATAAAGCAAACTAGGAGTTAATATGAACTATTCCTATAAATTATGTCAGCAGGACAAAAAAACGCACACATAGAGCAATTTAAAGGGCTTTTATGTTCAAAGTGGCAGGGTTTTAAGTTTTATTGATATGCAAAAGCCAAAAACTAGAAGGCATAGTGTATTACTCATATGAATTCAAATAAAAACCTGTAATAGTAGGGAAAGATTAAACAGGACTGGTTAAAAGAAAATACAATTTACTTGCACAGAATTCCCAACTTCTGCAAATCAGTATTACTTCTTCTTCTGCCCCTAGCTCCTTCTCAGTAATACGGGTGGTTCCTTTTCACTTTCCCTCTAAGTTTCTTTTTCCTCTTACCCATAGGCTGATGTTTTCTTGAGGATAGAAGGTGGCTGAGCCCCTGGAAGGGGAATGTCCTGTATGAGGATGTTGGAGGGAGCATGAGGCATATCTGGTAAGGGGATACTTTCTACTTCAACATGCTGCGCATTCTGGAAAGGAGTAGGAAAAAAACAAGACAGAACAGGTTACTCCCACAGAAGCTACTGCACCACCTCATTACCTGCTGGAGTACTGAGTACATGGGACCTGTCATCACTTGTCAAAGGTGTATGTTCTTAGAGCATGTTATCTTGCAGCAACACATGAAAGAAATTTAGGAAAGTGTCAACAGCTTCAGACAATTATGACTGTATATTTTAGGTATTCAGTAAGAACAAGTCACAGACTGATGCATATTCCAGAAGAAATTAAAAAAAGCCTTACAGATCTTTGCACATGCACACTATGTTCTCCAACATTAGTGAAGAATGTTAGAGAAAGATTGTTAAAGAATGCCAAAGGCTTCTCATTGTTTCCAGCAAGAGATTTACCAGAAATTCAGACATATCAACTGCACACTCACAGGCTTGCTCTCTCATTAATACAGAAATCAAAATGCTGATATTGCTGATTTGTAACATAAATTTCCCTTTCCTCCTTTCATGTGGAATGAGATAAGTATATTAGAAAAACAGCCTTAACAGCCACGCTCTCCTCGCTGTAAAGCTCTAATTGGAGATACTATGCAAATTATGATAAGTATTTCATAAGGGTGACATGACACTAGTCTTTTATAAAGCTCCTTTCCTTTGTAACTGTCACATCCAGAGAGCAGACAAAAAGACTACACTACCACAGCTACAAGACTGAAATATTATAAGCATTACCTTGACAGCATCAAAATACTGGCTAAGTTGAGATCTCTTCTGCTCGTATTCCACTTCCAGCTTGCGCAGCTCTTTATAAATGTCAGGATTCTCTTTCTCGTAGAGCCGCAAGATGCGTTCAAAAGTTTCACGGAGTTTTTTGCGTTTATCCTTCAGCACTTTTTCATTAAGTTGTGGCTGCTGCACTGGGTTAAACTCTGATCCAAGACAGTAAATACGCAACAAACAAAATCATAAATTACTGCACAACTGTGATGAATGAAACTACTTCAAAATAAGCATCTTCCAATCCCTATTTTCAGAAGTCTTCAGCCTTATGATAACACTTTCCTTCAACTCTTAAGTAACATGAAACACACTACTTATTCTTTTTATCAGACATGTTCTTGAAAAAAGTACTCTTTGATGACACCGTATCACCTTAAGTCATAATCAATCCCCAGCTATTAACACAATCTCCCCTTCTAACATGAAAGGAAAAAAGGTTACTTGATTTCAGACTCCCCCGTCATCTCCTAAAACAATGCTATGCATCTACCTAAACCACTGCCTAAGTCTAATACCTGGTACCTCTTACCCATCTCATCCAATTTTTCCATGTCCCGGATAATCTGCTTTGGATCTTTCATCTTCAGTACAGCTGCTCGTACCATCATTCGTTGCTTTTTGTTCTAAGATCGGAGATCAAGCAGATCAGAAAAGTGTCACAGAAGAAAGACATAGAACATCTGTCACACTCTCTTGACATTTCCAGTCTGGATATATAAAACCACACCTCAAAATGCCCTGCAAATGTTAACTATGGTACAAATCAGCAGCAAAGGTAATTAAAACTACAGGCAATTTTAATTTCACTATCATGATAATTACAAATGCTACTATAATTCATTCACTCCAACAAAACACATACAATCAACACAAAAAACAAATGAAAAAAGGACAGTAAAACACACTAAAAAGTGCATGAGTCTTGGGTGGTTTATTTCTTGTTTGTGGTCTTTTTTTATTGGGTTTGTTGCTTGTTTGTTTTGTTTTTTAAAAAAATTTATTTTACTCCTAAGTGCTTACAAAAATGTTTCAAAAATAAATTACAAGTTAAAAACCAGCAGGTGATGAGATACGTTTACTCAAAATGATATTTCTGTTTTCTTAAACCACTTATTTGGATAATATTTCCAAAGTCAATCTTAGGATATCAGCCAAAACATCTGTAGTATACTCATCAGCCACAGCCCATTACAGTCGAAAACATGATACACAGAACAGGAAATGCCGACTAAATATTCCAAATCTCTTTATTTACCTTCTTTAGTTCCCTTTTCCGAGCTTCCTTCCCTAGAGTGGGAAAGAAAAAGAAATAACTTGAAAAACCCAATCAAATGCATAAAGAGCCTTTCCTCCATCAAGATAAATGTTTTTTCTTAACAGCTCACTCATCTTACAAAGACTGTAACTCAGCTTCCCAGTGAGAAAGAAATACACCATGAAATAGATTTTTATTTCATGCATTTTATAGAGAGAGGTAAAAAAGGAGATACTGCAGCCTTCCTGCCTCCAAAGCAGGATTTTTTCCATCCAAAAACTAAAAAAAGGACAATACGCAACAGAAGACAGAGTGATATGTGCAATCATTAAATGATTGCTGCACAGAACCTGAAATAGAGTTAACAGACAACTCACTTCAAAAAAATGCAGGCTTTGAGTACACATCTTAAATAAGTAATCTCCACTATGAAGTCTGGACTTTCCTGATGTGCTTAGTCTCAATAACATCTGGCACATTACCAAAAAATAAAAAAACCCCAAACAGTTAAACAACTGCCTCATGCAACGAGAGCACCAGCAAAATCTGACATGTTCTTCCAATTCCTTCCTCAGACAGATTAACTCTGTCCCAGGAAGCAGGCTGCAGTTTAGCCAACAGCTAAGTACAAAGGCCTTTGAACACTGATAACCACAGTGAAAAACCAAGAGGGAAATACTCAAAGAAGCAAGAGCATGAGAACATGAAGCCTTCTCAGCCAAAACTGAGATGTTTTTATTTTTAAAGTTAGGGAATCTCAGTTCTGATTCACAAGTGAGGATGTTATCCTCAGAGAAAGCTTTTTGTTTGCTTTTAAAGGCATGCCCCATTCTCATCTGCTTAGATTTACAGATACTTACGGGCCTGATCCGTGGGATTCATAAACTTCCCACTCTTGGTGGATGATGTAGATCTCCGCCCCATTTTGATATTTTTTCTTCTGCCTCAGAAAAAAAACCTTGAAAAATGGGGAGAGACCTGGAAAAGATGACATGATTTCAGGTCCTATGCACCAATAACTTAATTATGCTTATTTCTCTTCTCTGTATTAACAGGTAGCTCACTCAAACTGCTCAAATACTTTCAAGATGCTCAAAGCCAACTATGAGCTCAAGTACTCACATCAAAATCACCTTTCTCTAACTATTACTATTTAACTAAGTACCTACTTACTACTACTTCCCTAAGTAATAATTTTAAACTAATTGATAAGTCAGTTATTGTTCATACTAAGACTCAAACTAAGCTTTGTGCTTACACTATGGAGGCGTGCAGGGGAAGTAGACACGCATATTCTAATTTTCTAAGAGTATATCAATTTAGCTTTTCATTTACTCCAAGGGCTGTCCACCTCTTACCTTTCTCCGTTTCAAATGTTTCCCCCCAAAATTTCCTCTCATCCTCAGACTTCTAAGCAGACACTGATGTCTGCCCCCATCACCCACTGTATCTATCAGCAAATACTCTGCACATATCCCTGGTTTTTTTACCTCTTCAGAGACCACTTGAGCTCTCTGTCTCCATCACCATTATTTCAAACTGTGTTATGACGACCAAAGAAAAGGTTATTCTGGAAAAAATATTTCCTGTCTTCAGACATTTCTTGAGCTTACAGAGATGACTACATACGCGTCCAAACTACACACAGCAATGTTCATTCTCTCAGTTTTGCTCTCCCTCTACCTTCACACCTATTGCCCTGTCAAAATATAGGAGTTTTTTTGCAAGACACTATCATATGTTGAGGCGGGAAGCTCAGCAAACGGAGGCAGCAGTTACATTGACGCCGTGTTTCCCACAGTTCTACCATTTAAGGGTAAAGGGAAAAAGAACAAACTTCTGAAACCTCCATACCAAATCTTCCTAGCACCCAAAGCAAAGAATTTCAACGCAGTAAGTTAACAGCCAAAGGTGAAAAAAAAAAAATCAAGCACTAAATTTATGATTTTTCTGGCCACCGAGGAACGCGGCAGAAAGTGCCCACTCCTTCTCCCCCGATGGAGGAAGAAGAAGGCGCAATCCGCCGCCTTCTCCTCGCAGCCCAGCACCGCCCGCCCCTCTCGCCCCTCTCACCCCTTCGCCCGGCCGGGCCCGGCTCCTCCCGCTGCAGCTGCGGCCTCGTTCAGCGCCGCGCCCGCCGCGGCCCCGCCGCCATGTCGCACCGGG
>VXAU01005006.1:1346806-1425095 GCA_013399695.1 Formicarius rufipectus | reverse complement strand
TGCTTCCGCCGCCGCCACTCACCGGCCCCCACAGGCCCCTACTCTGTGGTGGCGCCGGGGCGGGGCTGGAGGCGGGGCGGGAGCGGGGCTGGCGGCGACGGGGAAAGGGGTAGAGACAGGCTGTGCCTCTGAGTAGGGTTTGTAGGCACCCGCCCCGGCCGCTCGCGGTGAATATGCTATGCAACACAGCGTGGTTGCAGTGTTTCAAGTAACGGAGGCTCAGCTGGCAAACTTGGAAGTTTATGAAGCATCACTGCTGGATGAGTAAAAGGCTGTAAGCTGTGCATGACAATAATGCCACCATTTGTCACAAACTGCGCAAAATCCAAGTTAGCAGATAGCTGGTCCAGGAGCATCCTCAGAACCGGGGCTTCAGGAGCTCTCAGTGCCTAAGGAGTCGCGCTAACCATGTACACAGCAGAGCCATCCCCATCTTGTGTCTCTTTGTCCTGTTCTTTTTATATTATTTTTGTTACCAGAAAGAATTTTCTGCAGGGCAGATTTTGGTTGCAACCATACCATTTTTCCACAATAGGTTTGAAAACAGCTTAGATTGGTTTGGGCTGGTTTACAGTTTCTTTTCTTTGAGGCTGTTCTTACCTGGAATATACACACCACAGTTTTAATCCTTTGTCCAGAACAGCAGCATGAGCAAAGGGAGAATGCTTGAGGGGATGTGATGGAAATCTGTGGCCATGCACACGTACCTGTCACGTACTGTGTCACTGAAGAGGAAGACACTTGAGTCTTTGAAGATTAATCACATCTCACAAAACTTGAGGTTTCCTGTCATGAGAATAGTGGTTTCAGTGGAGACAGTGGCACTGCCTCAGCCCTGACTCCCAGCAGTGTCTGCTGACTTGGAGGACAATAGCCCTCTCATGTTTTTCACTTGGCAGTTCTGTCTCACCAAGAGGCAGCTCCAAGGAATGTAGAGAAGAAACATCAGCAAACTGGTTATGACGCCTTTGGAGCACCGAGTGTAAGACTGGCCAGGGATTCAGAGAGAGCAGGGATTAATTCTGTGCTGGGGAAGCCAGCTTTCCTTTAAGTCCATCATGAGCAAGGGTATACATTGAAGTGAGTAGAAGTTGTGTATCTCAGTGTTCCTCAGTGTGTCTCCCACTTCCCCTGACACTGCTTAGTACATACTTTGAAGAAAATGCGGACAAACTGCCTGAAAAATATGACAGATAAGTTTTTATTTGACTCACTTCTCATACAGCAGTGATTGGCAATCTCCCAAAGAGCTGGTGGGTCCTCTTCCTGGTTTAAAGCATCCATTTCCACATGGAAAGCAAGAGCCGGCAACTCCTTACTCCCCTGCACTGGAATATTGCTATTTTGCTGACTGACAGTCCCTTGCCTTTACACAAGGATGTCAAAATCGAGTGCCACTTTTATCAGGAGAAGGGAAATGCTGCATTGTGGAGAAATGTTGCCTCAGGTCACCGTATCATCCACCACAATTCCTCACATAAGCAAGGCAGTGCTTTTTGCCTTCTCGGAGCTGCATCTCCTGACAGACACAGCCCAGTCTGCTGCTTGCGCTGGTCTCAGTTTCTCAGCCCCTGGCACCCATCCACACTTCTGAGTCCTGAGCCCCAGGCTTTCTCCCGGTGACTGCCAGAGCTGGCAGAGCTGTTGAGTGTGAGCAGTTTCATTGCCATCTAGTGGCTTTTGAGCACAAAAGCGAAGAGGATTCAGAACTGATGATTAAAGTGAGAACAGTGCGGGGGGAAGGGGGGGGAGGGCGGAGAGAGGGGAACCCAAAGGTAATGGAAGAGTTGTGAAGCCTATTTAGACCTTCCCTTCTGTAATATGACCAATTCCTTTACTTTCGTAGGTACGACCTAACTATTAATAAATTAATATTGAATATTAACAAACATGTATGAATTTGGACATGCTTTTAGTAAGGGGGAAGCTGTTACTAAAAAAGGAACGTATATGCAATTCTACAAGATGAGTCTATCATGGATATAAAAAAAAAACCTATAAAATTTATAAATTGCAGCAATAATGAATATTTTAGTACTTTTTCATTACTTGGTTTAAGATTGTGGTTTCAAACCAAGAAACCCAAAACAAAACAAGTACAGAAAAGAGAGGTCTTACAATATGTACATTTTTATTAATTCTTAAATTACCTTTTTTTTTTTTCATAAGAGAAAACAAAACAAAAACAATCCACAGCAAATCAGATCAAAATACTGGAAATCATGTTCTTGCTTCCAGCTTTGGTTTTAAAATCTGAAAAATGAGGACATTTGGTAGCACACTGTGAAATGAAGATTCTGAGCATGCTCTTGGCAGTCCCACATTGGTGGAACTGGTTGGAGCATTTAAAAATAACTTCAGTGCATTAATAGCTTGCAATCCTACAGGCACTGGTACCTGCATATGATTCTGTTTCAATCAACAAAACATCCTCTTTTCACAGACATTTTTACCTGTGGGTTTGCAGGAGCAGGGCATTACCAAGCATAAGAGGTTATTTACTGTCAGAAATGCCTGGAACATGACAGCTGGTTTTTCTCAGGCGTGGGGGAAGGTTGTACATGTGTGCCCGTAGGCCCAGGCTTCTCTTCCCTGCCAATTTACTGGGATTACAGTTTATTTAAAGAAGATCTCTGGCTGGCTCCTTAGGCAGGGATGGGACAGGAAATCGTAGCTAAATATGCTTCAGCTAGTCCTTGTAAGCAATTCAGTGGACAGGGTATTCAGTCTATCAGATTTAGCACTAATAGGCACTAAGAGTTCAGCAACCACAGCTGTCCTGATGATTGTTGGCTGGACTTCACGAACGAAGATCTTGGGATAAACCTGCACAATGGATTTTTTAAGTGAGGCACAGGGTGCGCAGAACTGGCCCCACTCCCTTTACTCCTGAGGTTCATCTTGCCACGGCCGAGCACGCTCGGACGGCGACAGCGAGTTCCTCCAGGATTCGAACCAGCGTCCTCAGAGGAGGAGCCGGCTCCAGAGGCGAGGGCCTACGCCACTCGGCCAACACCCGCCGCCTCTGTCCTGATGAAACCTTCAGATGTTGGCATGGATTGCCTTGTTGAAATCATTTTCTCCCATCATGTTGTCAAATTTGATATAGAAATACAAAGAAAAATCACACCTCCTCACCACCACTGCTCCAGCAGTGAGTATTATTGTCACTAGTATGAATTACAGTTCAAGGTTATCTACAATGCATTCCAGAAAACAGCTGAAGGCAAGGTGCAAAGTATTTGAAACATTGCCTCCCAGAAACATCTATAAACCAGCTCGCTTTTAATGTATTTCATTGCCAATTTCCAGATTTGTCACATCTCTTGCTCTGCTGCCACTAATAAGGAAAAAAAAATCAGTAATGCATTTGCCATAATGAATCAAAAAAGTTTCTTCAGGCATAGCTGTTGCAGCCACTGTCATAGGAAAAAAAAAGAATTCTGACTTTGTTCACTGAACTTGCTGTCTCACCAAAGAAGTCACTTCATGTATGGCACGCTGGTACTTTTCTGAGGCTGCTTTAAACTCAGACAGGTGCTTCTCATAGCTTCTCACAGCTGTCAGAAGCTGATTCCTCTCCACAGCTCCAAGTATGGCATGGAGAATCATTTCAATGCCAAGCCCAATAATGGTAATGCTAATTCCCCCAAGAACAGATGCCCCAATCTGTGCAAGGAGACTGATGAGCTTGCTCACAGTGAGAGTTAAAAGATTGGAGCCAAGAAGTTTGATAGCTACAACTCCAGCTGTTGAAGTTGCTTCTCCGAGAATAATGGAAAAAACTTTCTGGGCTATTGCGATTTTCTCCAGCTCGGGCTCTTTGATATCATATAGCTTCTGGTACAGCACTGGCTCAAGCTTTTCCTTCATGTCACTATCAATCTTCTGTACCTGATGCTGAATCTCACTCATCACTTGAATGATAATATCACAGTTTTCCTTGACAGTGCTGCTCTCTCTCATCTGGATGTGGGTAATGGTACAGCCCAGATGTTCATTCAGCACTCTAACCAGCTCATTTGTTGCATGGAAATTTGTGGACATGCAGTCAAGCAATTCCTGATGCAGATGGATCAAGTCTTGCTTTCTCTTGGGATTGTCTGGGTAAAGGAGATCGCTCAATGCCATTCTTCAGAAATAGGCTACTTCAGGAGAGAAAAGAAATCTCTTAGTCTGTTCAACACCCATAACCATAGTCAATAAAGAGCAGTGAAAAGTGCTTTGTTTCTGCCTCACTGGTTCTTTTTATACTCAGCAGGTCACATCCCAAGGTATACCTTACCAATGTAGAAATCTTAATTCTTTCTTTGGAACTTTAGACAAATGACTGGAAAAGGACCTTTACTGAACATTGGATATAATCAGCAAAAATAGCTAACAAATATGTAATTAGCAGATTGGTAAAAAGAACATGGTTTATTGGAAACTGAAGATTGAAACTGAAATTGGAACCTTGGAAACTGAAAATGGTATAAACTGAAGTAGATCACTAAAAAATGGAACAATCTTATCTAATCAGCAAAATCTAAAATAAACTGTGAAAATTAAAGGCCTATTCCAGGTACACTTCTGTATCAGCCTGTTTTTCCAGTTTAGTGGCACCTGATTTCTCAGCAACTACAATGAATGCTGAAGTGGGCACAGTCTGTATCACCACAAGGGTGTTTTACGCCAGTGTAGCTTTTTTTCCTCTAACATTCAAGTGAAAGTGTTACTATATAAGTACTCTGTCCTTGTACTAATAAACTTACCCTTGGGAATTCATACAGAATAGTGACATTATCTGTAACAAACCCATCCATGTCACCTTACAGACATTTCCCACTGTAATTCCTTCCCCATCGTTTATTCTTCTCCCTAATGCTGTAATTGATTCCCCATTGTTTTTTCACTCGTGAACACCAAACCACTGCAGACAGCCCTGTGATGTTCAGCACATCATGTAAGCACCACGAGGTGCACCTATGCCAGCAGGCTGTCTGTGTTGGCAGACTGCCTTAGAGGAGCACACATCAGCTTGCCCTGCTTGCATGGCCTCACTCCTTCCATTCCCAGGGTGTCCCATGTAAAGCCAATATCTGCAGGTGCTCACCAAGCTCCTACAACATGACTGAGCAGAATATGGCTCTCCCTTATCACTACGTAGACCAGAGCACAAAATGTAACTCCCCTCAGACTCTTGTGTCTAATCCTTATGGTTGCCATTCTTCTCTTAGCTGTTGCTGGTTTGCCAGCAAAATATTTAGTACATTTTTTTTCATAACCTGCATGAGTACAAAGAGACTGAGTTTCCAGTGATCATAGAGTTACTCCTCATCATGAAGATTCCATAATCAACACAATGTCACTTCCCTTTAACCCATCATCATCTACAAAGCGAAAATGCTTTAGAATAGTTTTTACTTAAATGCAAACATCTCTGCAGCAGGGGCAAATTATGAATGAGTAGGATGACTCATTTTTTTGTTAGTACTTTTTATGTTATAAGCCCTTTATGGCAAATCTGGGCCACTTCTGTGCAGTGCAATGCATTTTTCCAAATAAATCTCTTCTTGCTGTTGGTACCTACATATCACAATTAGAGCTAGAAATAGTTATGTGTAGGGGACTAATTGGATTTTTTTCCTTAAAAAGATACCTTTCTGGCATTTTGGTCCTTTGTGGTTCTTACACTGTCTGTTAACTGCAAATCATCTGACACTGACCCAGCTGCATTTCACTAAACACACCCTCCCCCACAAGGTCACAGTAGAAAACCAAAATGATTTCAACAGTCCCCTGCCAACTTTTAATCTCAGTGTTGAAATACAAGCCAGCCTGAAGTGATTTTCTTTCCACAATTTTTTGCACAGTACTGTGCATTTCTTTTAGCCACTTACCTCCTAGCTCTGTCAAGAGAATAAACTCTTTAACACATCTTCTTCACACTGTAAGGAGCAAAGTATGCATACCATAATGTGATTTTCAGGAAACATGAAGCCATGTCAATGAAAGCTATGGTTTCATTTCAGTCCTGCCTCAGGGATGTCACTGATTTGCTCTGACTCAGTGTGATATTAGAACCTTTCTACTCCAGTGGTGTTTTGTTGTAAGGTCATTGCTTTTCCTTATTTGTAGTAACTGAGAAGACAAAATGTTTTAAAAGGAATAGCACTTCAACAAACATTTTACATACCAGACCGGTGTGGAGGAGATTTTCAGCACCTATTCTTTATGCATGATTATTTCATATTCTTATAGCTGCTCCAGATTTTATGTCTCTCAATGCTAAGATTACTTCCCAGTCTTCACATTAGCACTTGGTTAGCTTTTACATTTTCTTTCTAGAGTTAGGCAGAACACATATTTCTGTATTTCTGACAATTTCTCCAGCTCCAGGGAGATTATCTGCAGAAACTTTTCTAATTAGACATTTAGAGTGCCTACCTGATTTTGTCTGAATGCTCCTGCTGAAATGTGTATGGGACAGTAACTTCAGCCTCTTTCCCCTGTGTTTGCCTGGTATTTTCCAGCAGCATGTGATGAGTTAGGGATCCGGAGGCCGGGCTTCAACTGCCTCCTGTTGCCTGCCTGCTTGTCATTAATTCTATTGTGTGATGTTTACCCAAAGTCATCTCGTTTTTTTCCTCTTTTGCCCTTCCTACCAATTTTAACATAATTCAGTTTACTTAATGATAGGTACCAATTGTTAGATCCTCCAAAGACCTTCTATTCCTGGAGAGAATGCGTATAGCACAAATCCCTCCTGCCTAAGTGGAGGTACCATCAGAAGTACCCACAGCCATGACTGAAAGGAGTTGGTATTACTTGCTGTACTCAGAACACAAAAGGTGTAGGACAGTACTTTTTATTCGTATAGATACAGGATTAGGTTTTTCAATGGAATTTATAAAATTCTATTGTTTATAGATATAAACATTAGTGTTTGCAGCTATGCATGGAAATAATGAATTTTTGCAATGGCAAGTTTTGTATTCCTGCAAATTATGGAAGAAAAGTTGAACAGTCCCACAAAAACAGAAAGACATACACCACACACAGTGAAAACAGGCTTTGTCTATCCCAGCAAGAGAAGATTGCACTTCTGTTTTCAACCCAACTAAACATGTTTCATGTTCTGATCCTTAGAAAAGTGGACTGCAGCCCACAATGGTCTGGTCAGTAATACTACTTCTGCTGTAGAGAATAAGTCAAGTTCTCAGATGAAAGTATAAGGTCAAGCATAAAATGAGTACTCTGCAATGCTAAGTTGTTTTCATCTGAAAGTTGAGCTGCTTTATTCAACCCAGATGAATACAGAGTGCCAAACTCTCTTATTATCAGAGCTGTGTGCATGAGAAGATGAGCTGAGAGAGAACACTAGATGATTTAACTACTACGTGTCTGCAACTGTCAGTTAATTGTGACTCCTGTTTTTTAACTGAGAATATCATGTAGTAACGAAATACTTCTGATATTGGACTGAACTGAATTGGTCAGGCTGGCAACTGCCTCTGTGTCACATTCCGTAGGCTGAAAACTGATTTCAAGTCTTTAGTGTTTGCAGTGGCTGCAAATTCTCTTCTAGAGAAGAATTCGTTTGGAACATGACAGAAAATAATTTGAACAATATGCAAGCAGTTTTGTTTCTGCTTTACTTCAGGTCTTTAGGGAAAATTAATAGCTATTGTTTCAGGCCTATTAAGTTTGAGAAAAAGACTTCCTCTGGAGTGTCTGTCACCCTTCTTTTCTGCAGTTTGCCAGATCTCTGATGCCATGACAGTGGAAGAGGTGGCATGGAGACCAAGAACCAGCTCTGAACAGCAGTGAATGCTAACATCAGTTTTGCTATTTCACACAATTTCAGACCACTTTTGCCATGGGAGAGGAATGGAGGAAAAGGCAGAGGGTTGAACTGAGCTCTGAGGAAAAAGTCTTTGAAAATATACAATGGGATGGGAAGTTGCAACTGCTTGGACACATCTATCTGCAGCTCTAACCACAGCAACAGCTGTTGGAACATGTCTGCTGCAACCAGTCTGGCTTTACAGGGTTCTGGCACAAGCAAAGACAATAGTGGGAGCAGTCCTTCAGCCTCATCCTATCCCAGGACTGTACCTGCAGGTGGCCTTGGGAGAATTCTTAGGTGCAAGCAGAAAGACATAACTTTCTTGGCAGTCAAACTGGAATCAAGATGGGACTCCAAGCAAGGAGAATGTTTTGGGCTTCCATCTAACAGGGCATGCTTGCATCATCTAGTTGCTATAGGAACTGACTGATATGGGTCACTTCTCAGGGAAGTGTAGCCTGATGAAACATTGCATTACTCAGTCTTTGCTTACTTTGTCTCTTGAATATAGATGTCATGCATTTGACTTTGCTGTATCTATTGCCCCCTCCCAAGAATTTGAGTTTCAGTCTGTGTAGACTCACCAGTATATACAAACCGAAGGTTTAAGTTATAAATTATAAGAATGATGTGAAGTAAAATGTTGTTGTCCAGGACTCACACAAATTTACTAATAAACACTAAAATACAAGAATAATTAATTTATAGCAGTTACGTTACTTTCAATATTGCACACTGAAAGTCAAAGTCATAATTCCTGCAGCCATAAGATTAACTATACTTGCAGCTGTTTACATTGTCTTTTGCTGGCCTACTTGGTAAGACCCCTGAAAAAGCAGTTAAAGATATTTTTCTGTGTTTTCTTCTAATTAATGTCTTGGAGGAGGATGGGTCAAGTAGATTGGTATAACTGGTTTCAGAAATGTAACATTCCAGTCAAAATTATATCCACTTTTATTCCCCTGTAATTTGCCTGCAATAACCCCTTCTGAATTTCTTCTGTCTGCTTTTCAGAGTCAGACTCCAATCCATAAATATTAGCCCACCTTGGTTTTAAGAGTGAAAAGAAAGGAGGCTCTACAGCGTCTGCCAGAATCTTCATGACTTAATGTGCATCTATGTCTCTTCAACCAACACAATATTCTGACTTTTCAATGCACATCTTGGCATCAACTTCCCTGTCATGTCAGTGAAAGAACACTTCAGCATTAAAGAGAAGCTGCAGTTCCTGGTCAGTGCTTTGAAAGAGATGTAAATCACCATAGAAACAAAAGACAAAGATGTACAGGAAAGTGTCAGCCACACTTTGAATACTCAGATTCTAGGTCCCATCACCTCCCTGCATGACAGGACTGATGCACTGAAGGAACTTTCCGAGATTTACAAGGCGACAGTAGAAACATCATCAGTGCACTTGTTGCATTAATGGTGAAATACAACAATTTCCCTGAAACTATAGTCTCCTACTAAAGAGTTACTGAGTTCACCTGTCTTATTCCTCCAAGTATCAGCTTCTCATAGACTGTGCTAATATTGTGAAAATGCTGCAACAAAATACCACAGAAGGCAGCTCCTCCTTGAGTTGACCTCACAACAGCTCAGACTTGGTTCTCTACCTCTTCACTTTGTATTTTCCTTCAACCTATATCTCAAGAGCACAGATCCATAAAGAAAAGTCTGAAAATAGCAGCTGACCACTCAGAGGAAGCTTTCAGGGTGCTGAAGCCACCTTGTGAAGGATTCCAAGCTTTCACTGAAATGGTTGAGGCCTGTGTCCCAGCAATAAAAGATAAGTGGAAATAAATAAGCTGACGTGTCAGAAAACTGTCATGATTCTTGGAATTCTCACACAGAGAAGAGTTGAGGCATGTTTGGATGCACATACAAGAGGTGTCTGCAGCAGCTGCTTTTAATATTTTCAATCTTTTTGGAAATCTAGGCTTAGTATCTTTGAGCTTTCAAGGTTCTGACAACTTATTACTTGAAATAAGTTCTGACAACTTATTACGTGAAATCACTGGTAAACCAAGAGCAACAAGAAAGTAATATAAAATAAAGATAGAAAACAAGATAAAATGAAATGGTATTAAATCTAGTTTAGTTGCCAGGCAAGCATGTCTCAGGATTTCAGGAGCAATAGTTCAGTTTCATGGTGCTAGGTTTTAGAGATTAGATGATGGTCTCTGCCATTACACACCACTAAATCTGATGCACAAGATGCTGAGCCTCAAACACCTCCATTTAATCTACTAAAGCCTGATGACACCTAAATTCCTTAAGTCCCTACATTTCTAATGCTAATATATCTCTTGCACGTAAGTTCTGTACACCTTGCCACAGGATTTCCAAGGAAATAGTATCATTAAGTTTATCTGGAGCTGCTTCAAGAGTCAAGCAGTTCATAGAAGTATTTTTGGCTGTCCTTACTTTTGATTACCAGCTGATCAGCAGCTTGTGCAGTCCTCTTCTGTTCAGATCTCTTTTGGAGAGATAAGTTGTTGCTTACTGTTTCAGACAGAGAAGTGGATACTGAACTCCAGCTTTCTGAAAAAAACATCAGTTCCTCAAAGCTGGTGTTGTTTGTGAAATGTGTCAGGTTAGTTTGTGTGAGTTTCAGGTTAGTTGATGAATCTACTGCAAAGTTAAATCACCATAACAAGTTTTCTTAGACCAGTAAGATAACCCCACTGACCACAGCCTCAGCCCAGAGCTAGCATCAGTGGGGCTGAAAGACCAGGAGTGAAGAAGTAAGTGAGGCATGCTGGAAAGGGGTACTTCAAGAAACAAATGTTTATCATTGCCACAACGTTGTTTTTTGAAGACAGAAAAACTCCATGGCCTTGAGTGTCTGTGGTTCTAGAAGTGCCAAATGAACATAAAAGTGAGAGGAGTCTATACCAAAATCACATGTTCCAGTTCCAATTTATGATGTTGATTCAACCTTCAGCATTAGACACAGGTAAATAAATTTCAGTGACATCCAAAACCCGTGAAGAGAGCAGTAAGGCTCCATAGACTCTCCTTCTTTTCAGCATGAAATGACCAGGATGTATTTATCAGACACTAGAGAACACAGGATCTGCCTGATTTTTTAAAAAGAGATTTTAAAGTCAAAGAAGTCTCATGATTCTCCATTACTCAGTTCATGTCTCAGCACAAGTTCATGCTTCAGTCCCAAATGTGTGAGATGCAGAGTGTCAGCCTGAGATAAGAGCTGTGGTACTGGTACATGAGGTCATACAGCTGTGAAAAACTGCCATGCTGCAGCCACAGACATTACCATTCCCTGGGACTCTGCATTGATAGGAGATATGCAAGGCTGCACGGTTACCCACTTGACTTTACCACTGTGGCGCCTTTCACATCTCACAGACAGACTGCTTCTGAGCAAAAACAAAGGCACTAAGAGATCCATAAAGAGTCCAAAGTCCCTGTGTGTCTTTCCTGAATGTCTGAGGGAAAAATTACCTATAGTGAAGAGTATTCCTGACCCAGTGTTCAGAAAGACCATAGATAACTTTCCTCTTACCTGAATAGGTCCAGGGAATGTCTATTTTGATGAACCAGGCTGACAACTGTGGTCTCGTCTGGAGAGCTGGAGCTGAAAGCCAAGGGAAGATTGAACCTTGTGTAGCATCAGGATCTTGAGAGACTGAATTTCTGTCAATTCTTCTTGACTGCTATTCAAGGGTATATATCTGAATGTAGCCAGAGAATCAGAGATTGTGGGCCAAGCACATGGAAACTGCAACTACACTAGAAAGAAGGGCAGTGGAACCACTGTTCTTGCTTCTTGAAGCTGAAAAAAAGATCAAGAGAGCAGTCACTTAGACCTCTTTTTCTTCCTAAAGCTTTCTGCATTTGCTAAAACAGCCTTGCTCGAAAAGCCATTTTCTCAACTATATCTACTACTTTGGCTTTGTTCCAAGCACAAACTATCATTCCTGAATGATTGTTTCAAGCTCAAAGATTGCATTGACACATTACTGTCCAAAGAGACAAAAGCAAGAGTCCTGTACTGGTGGACTCATAGAAACATGGGGATGTGGAACAGGCCCAGTAAGGTCTTCCAATGCAGAGTTATCTCCATAGCCAGGAAACTCTGTGTTCTTTGCCAAAGGATACCTTTTCTCCCTTCTGTCTGAGCAGAGAGATCACAACTAAAGCACCAATATTTTTGTTCACACGTATCTCAGTTTGACAGAGATAAGCGTAGTATTAGTAGCTTGCTGAAGGAGTAGTGGACTAGAATATTCCTGAAGCTGGAAGTGTAGCAACCTTGCAAGCCACCAGCACAAATATCTGGGTTCAGGCTGCCGGCAAATCTCATCTGCCCTTGCAATAAGAATGCTGGGGACCCAAATGCACGAGTTCTACAACATCCTTGCAAACGGCACCTGGAATAAATGGAGACTGCAAAGAACCCTGAGACCTGATGTGTATCAGATGGCCCCATCTTTAGTAATCTATGGGTTTCTCCCAGCAAGCAGGTAAAATCTGGGTCATGTGGCTGTCATAGGTGACCACAGCATAAAAGCTACAGATTTGGCCTCGAGTGTGATCCCATGTAGGTGCAGCTGGTGAGGGCGGCTTGGGTTAGTGAAGACCAGACTTTCCTGCAGCCCCACTCTGCATGAGAGTCTGTATACAATACCTTCCACCAGCTGGCAGTGGTACTTGCTGTAGTTCCCCACAGAATGCAGATGCAGTCGGTTACCATGCTGTGTGTGAAAGAAGCTTTTGACAAGAAACACCTCATAAGGGGGAATGAGGACTTCCTTCTCAGATGTGTAGTGAGAAAAGCCTTGCATAGCTGCTCCCAGGCAAGTGGTCACTGTAAACAAAGTTTCATTCCCAAACTTCTGGGCTTCATTCCTGAGGCGAGAGGTGGAAGTGAAACGGCCAAATCGCACCCTGCTGCCCACTGTGGCCTCAATATATAAGTCTTTTACACCCCTGTGCACCTGGTAGCACTTGTGTTTCCCCATGCTTTCCTTACTGCTCTGCCATTCCTTCATTATCTGGATAGCAGTTGTTAGGTAGAAGTGAAAATATTTGAAACTGAAGTTGTGTCTGTAGTGCTCTGGAGAGATTCCTGCTGTAGATGTAGCCCAGTTCAACTGAGAGTGCAGGGAAGAATTCATGGTGTAAGCCATGAGGACTATGGCATGGCTGTCATGCATCTCCCTCAAGAGACCTACAGGGCTTTTTAACAAAGCCTGCTGAGCCTTCTTCCAGAGACTCATATACTCCTTGTTAGCAGCTATTTCCTTTTGAAAATAGTCTCCCTGCTTCAGTTCTTCCATCATCTCCTCTCTGCATCCCAGATACTGGTCATCAAAGGAATTCA
Organism: Formicarius rufipectus; assembly: GCA_013399695.1. Classification (NCBI taxonomy): domain Eukaryota; kingdom Metazoa; phylum Chordata; class Aves; order Passeriformes; family Formicariidae; genus Formicarius; species Formicarius rufipectus. The sequence goes on along the minus strand of VXAU01005006.1, from coordinate 1,411,914 downwards.
GAGCCATATCCATCAGGATGTGGGACATAGCCTGCAACATAAAACCAATTTAAGATTAGCATCAGAAGTATGAACTTCTTGTGCAGCTCTATGGATGCAAAGCAGGTTTTCCTCTATCCTTTTCTTGCTTCTTTGTCATTATTGGTAGAGCAAACAAAGCAACTTTGGCAAGACCTTCCTGAGCAACCTCAGGTTATTGTCTATACACCACCTCAGGCAAATGCCAGACTTCTTATTTGATGTGAATCAGTGACATTAAAAATTCCAGGAGAGTTGGCCCTTTGGACAATGATGGTATAAAGCCTGCAGGACAGACCCAAGGTCCATTTATAACAATATTCTGTTCAGGGTTAGTAAGTAGTTTTGAGGAGGGAAAGAATAAGCAAAACAATGTGCTAGGGGCAATGTAGCCTGAACTCTCAGAGATGAATTTCTTTTTCCTGTCCTTTCAAACCTCTTGGACATGTTGTGGTTCCGAGGAATAATGACCAGTAAAGGACAATATAGTAGCAGTGTGACAAAACTTTTATTCATCCAGTTTGTCTCAGTGAGACCAGCTGGACTTGTCATGCAAATAAACATTAAATACACAAGTAAGGATTCACATAACTGGTTGCAATAACAGGAAAATAACCTCTAATTTATTCTGCATAAGAATAGACATGCTAATTATGTGTCTCTAGCTTTTCTAATTAATAGAAAACCTAACGTAATGAGATCTAAGAAATGGTGAGAGTTTATGGCATTGCTCCTTTTTCTTTTTGATCATCTATGAGACTAGTCAAGTACTGTAGTTAGTTGAATTCTACAAGTAGCTAGATATTCACTTTATTCTCAAATATTCACCCTAGATACATAACAAAATTGACACTTTTCTTAGCCTCTGAATTTATACTGGCCCATAAACTATACAGGGATTCAGTTTATTTCTCTATTATATCATAATTGCTTTGAGGGAAAGCTAAAAGACATACAAGACATAAACAAGACATACAGCAATATTGTCACTGGCCAATCCAATAACATATTGATTTTGGCAGAGCCTCAGCTGAGTCAGGCTGGAAAAGGACAGGAACAATTTCATGAGGTCTACTCCCAAACATACTCTAGGAAACCATCTGGCTCCAAACAAGAGGAAATTTCCAAACAAGTAGTAAAAAGGAATTAGGACAGGTAAGAAATTTAACAGAGGAACTGAAAGCAGAGAAGTTGCAATTGAACTCAAAGCTTCTTAAAGAGCCTGTTGCAAATGGAAAAAAAAAAAAGTTTATTTCAGTGGGGAAGCAACTTCACTCTTTCAAATAAAAAACAGTATTTACCCCTTTTACCAGTATTTGTGATGAGATCAGCAACAGGAGGCTGCCCAGAGACACTGGCTTCCAAAAGTCCACCCAAGACACTGTAAAAAACATTTTATTCAAGGAGAGGTTGTTTACATATGTTTCTTTCCTTTTTTTCTTGAACTGGAAAATTCTTCACTTGCACTCTGGTTTTGGTGACAGTTCTTCAAAGGTCATTCACCAGCTTCTTAGAGAAATTCAGAAGTCATTGATCAATCCAAGCAGACAATTTACTGGTAAAAGTGTACCCACAATCCATAAAGAAGGGTCTGGTTGGACCAACTCCATCTGGTGTGAGTATCCATCATCTTGATCTTTTAGTTGCAAAGTATCTGGTGTTCTTGCAAAAAAGGAAGAAAACTCTGGCTTGGAGAAGTCTAAGGCAGTTGTCCCCTGATGAATGGTGTGTCAGGATGAGTACTCCCTGGTAAAAAGCTTTTTAAAGCCTTTTTAAATAAGTTGGTTCTGATAAAGCCAACACAGAAATGAAAAGTAGGTTGGTATCCCATCTGGAAGCAGAGATAACCTAACTCTCCTTCTCCTCCTTATCATCCCCTGGTTTCTAATCATGCGTTGCCAATTCTACCCTTACACCACTGCAGAGCAGCACCTTGTTGGACTGTTTACACTGGGTATGTGCAAAATAAATGCGTAAATGCAGATCCTGTACTGACTCAAACCCCTCTCTAGCAGCTGCTTTCCAGACACCTTTCCAAATAATGGCAGAGCATTATTCACTTTCAAAGCCCCATGGCTTCTGATAACTGCTCTGTATGGAAAAAGACCAAAGAGCCATCTGGGCCTTGGTTTTGACTAGAGAGAAGTGAAGTCTATTTTCCATGGCCTGCGAGTGGTAGGCTGGGTGAGGGGTGCACCTCCAGACATAGTGTGATCCCCTGAGATGACATGTTTGTGCAGATGCTTAGATACTGTGGACAGAGAGCATTTGACAAATATTGCTGAAATAGGGTGAGAGGTGACCTAAAGGTCTCACACTGGGCTGCTTTCAAAGCAGCTGATGCTTCTGATGGTATCTGTAGGCACTGGAGACATGAGATGACAGCATAAAGAATGATTCAAAGTGATAGATGAAACCTATCTACTTCTCCTTTTTGGAATTTCTCTGTTTTCTTGGGCTGTATTTCAGAAAGCAGTGGTTTGGCTGCTAAAAGTGAGTCCACAGGGGGGCTTGTGAATTAATTCAGAGGCATCTCCTTTTCTGTTTGTGTAGAGATAAAACAGAGCTAAATTGAGATGAGTTCCCATGGGAGCTGGCAATCATGATAAATAGCTCCACTTAGATGTCAATTCAGCTGTATGTAATCCAGTTGCAGATAATGTCTCTGGTTTTCCCTTCTGACCTCTTAGTGTATGTTTAATATGAGAGGAATCGGGAAGAAAGGTCCCTGAGTTAGAAACGCAGTGTATTATTAACTACAATAAATACAATGGCCATAAGATGGCAGCAGAAGATTTGTAGCAGAACTTAGAGCAGCATTAACCAAGCGAAAATCGAATTCCTCCATTTCAGCAGTAAATTTGTAACGTGACCGGTGCACTCAGATTCCCAAAGGTCATAATGACTTCAGCTCATGCAGAGATCTGGTGACACAGAGCAGATGACATAATGGATGACTCTGGGTGCAACTTGCCTGAAAAAAATATTTACTGAAAGGGAGAGAAAAAAAATAAAACTAACAGAACAATGCAAATATAGACAGGAAACTTTTTGTACTAGCAAAACCATACAACATCAACAACAAAATCCATATTTTATTATTACACCAGATATTAGGATTTTGCTGATCTCTTCAGTACTTTTCTAAGCAAAAATCTCACTTCTTCCATTAAACAATCTGTTCATTTTTACTAGATACTGTTCAGAGGAGAGTTCTGCTGTGAGCAGTGAAGTCCCATCAGTTTATGCCAATAGAGGAACCAGTCACATGTCACAGGTGTTTGACCAAGGCATGCAGAGATATTTATTAAGTGCGTCCTCCTTGGCCAAGATCAGCATAACCACTATAAATCATAGCAGCTTGCCAAACTGATGCTCACACTCATGCTGGCAACATCTCTGTGGACTTATTCCATGTCCTTAGTTCAGGCCAGAGTGACACTGAAATGGGTAGATGGTGAATCAGGAAAAGCCTGTCCCTCCTTTCCCTCATCATCACAGAGTGCTGGAATTATGACCTGAATTTCGATGTAGTCACTTCTCATTCAAACTGGGGCACAGGATGGGAGGAGGAAGCCTCATGCAGTGGGTTCCTGCTCCTCAGGATTCACAAAAGCAGGCTGTACCTTCCAGACATCTCTTTAAATGCCGGTAAAAGTTGTACAGAGGAACAGAGAGAAGCAGCTGCCAACCCGCATTACATAAGCAGTGTTCATTGCAGTGTGCAGATGAGGGTGGTTGCACCAGCTCACTCATAACCAGAGGGACTTGATCTCTGTCAGCCTGCTGAGGATCAGCAGTCCTTGTCCTTGGAGGTGATCTGCCATCTACCTCTCAGGGAAGGAAAGCTGACAGAGTATATAAAGGAAGGCTGTGCAAAAAAAATGCTAAGGTATGATAGTAATACCAAAGGACAGAATGAAGTAGTGCAGAGGGAAGACAATATGCATATAAATACACACATTTATTATATATATAGGCAAAAGTTGTCTTGAATAAAGGAAATGCTGACCCAACTTCAATCCATCCTTGAATCAATTTTCTTTTTGTTTCATAACTTTTTCTTTTTTTAGATGCTCAGACTGTTTAGTTTCAAGCTTAAATGTAATAGCATTAGAGAGGAACAGATTTTTTTTTACTTTTTTTTTTAAATCTTTTTTTTTGTTTAGTTTGGTTTGGTTCTGCTTGGTTATGTTCAGTCTCGCCAGAAACCAGTTATCAAAAAAAACCCCCAAAAACAAAAACAAAACAAAACAAAAAAAAACCAAACAAAAAAACCCCCCCAAAAAACCAAACAAACAAAAAAAACCAACCAAACAAACAAACAAAAAAAACCAAGGGATTTTCAAGTTACTTTTTACAGACAGTCACTGAATGCAGTCTACAAATAGAAGAACTCATCTAAAAGGACTCAAACACACATTTTGGGATTTATTTGTTGTTGCTTTACAGGCAAATTTTGTGTCAGAATAATCAGAAGACTGTACCAGAACCTGATTTCTGTCTATGTGATAGTATTTGCACACTTCTACCATTCCAAAGTCCTACTGTGATGCATGCTTAGCATGATTATACTACGTGAAAGTACTGAACTTTCCCAGTAATTCTAACAAGGAGGCAGCTGTTTTTCCTTCTTCCCAGTGAGCATCCTAGGATCAGATCCATCACATTTAAACACATTGTGATATTCTTCTATAATCCTCCCGCATTCTGCATAAAAGGACAAGGGGCCTAGTTTTGTTTCTAAGGCATGCAATGATTTTCTTGAGACCCATCACCATTTTCTTGCTTATTGTGTCCTGGGGATTCAGATGGAAGGAGGTAAAACAGAGTCTTCTGGTGAAGCTTAAAGTACCACAAGAGATGTCTGAAGAAACACTTTTTTGATTAAAGGAAGAAAGCTAATGCAAGCTCAACAAGTGGGATAATTACTGCCTTGGCATTCTAGCTGGTTAAGGAGGCAAGTCTAGATATTTTCCTTCCCTCCATCCCAGCCACAGTCTTCTTTCTCCTATTTGGATTCAGAGTGCTCCAAGGCAAACGAAGAGACCTTCCTATCCTTAGTATCTCCCGAAGAAACGGTTGTAGGCCAAGGAAAATCCTATTTGGTCAGAGAGATAGTCACAGGGGGGATAGTTTTCACAGCGCTCATGCATCTGCTCCATTGGATTTTTATAATACTCGAAGTACCTGGAGTGGACAAAGACAGAGATACCATTCTGCAGATTCAGTCAATGCAGTTAGAGATAGTTTACACACCTGACACTGACATGAAAGGAGTGATTTTCCAGGGTGCCCCAACAGGGGACTGCTCATGCTGGGTTAAATGTCTACTTACATGTGGGTAGACTGCTTGGTCAATGCTGGGAAAAAATGGGGTTGAATTCAACTGAAAGCAATTGCTCTGGAGGTTTTATCAGCAAAGGAGGCCACAGAAGGAGCTAGGGTATGGAGTTTTTGGCCTTCAATCCCACTCAATCCTACCTCTGTCCTTCTTGATTAATGCTTGGAGCAGAAGCTTCTTTTACAACGCCCCACCTTTAAGGGTGTAGTCAGTACAGACAGTACAGTTGCTGATATTGAATTTCATCTTGGTTTTAATCACTGCAGGTTTCAACATCAGCCAGTTCCTCAGCTACAATACTCTGATCCTCTCCTCTACATACAGGATCTCCCAATCTTCTGTTATTTAGAAACAACATTACCCTTCCAGTCCAAAGACAAATGGAATAAAAATTCTTTTTGCACGTCTACGTGGGAGAATAACAATCTCCTCCATGACATATAAGAACACTCATGCATTACTTCAGATTTCTGAAATAGCTAGTATTTCTTCAAATCTTTGTGCCTTGGGTTTCTGCAGAAGTAGATGTACAATCTACAGCTTCAGAAATAATAGCCACTCTGATCTAGCCTCATTCCTGCAAGAGAGCTGTGTTTCCTTTGTAGGGAGCCAGAGACAATGACCAAGGTTCTGTGATTCTCATTATTGTGAAAATTGTTTCTGATAACCCTGTAGATTAGAGTAGCTTCTAACTTGTATCCTTCTGTTCTCATGGCTAGCCCAGACAGTTAGCACTGTCTTGCTCCCTGTGAAAAATACAGCTATGAGCTCTCAAATGGGTATTAATGAAAAAAGAACCATTTATTCATTGTTGCCTTTTTGCCTATAGCCTTTTTCTTCAAAGTGTGAAGGTAATAACATAGATGTTCTACAAACTAATGCCTTGTCATGTCCTATTGACTTCCCACCCCCTCTTCAGAACAGGTCTAGAGTCCAACACTCAGCCCAACTCCTGAGTTGTTACCGTTCATAGAGGCTGGATCTCTTCTGCCTCTTCACGAAGGCATTGGCAACTTCTTTTTTAATCTTGATGCCTACCAAGAGAGAACACTGCAGGTTAGAGACACAGAGCCATGGCCTCTGAAACACAGAGACCAGTCTAACCTCTGAAAATGAAGGTCTACTCTCTTTACAAGCAGTTGACTACTACAAACCATTCTAATGGCCTGTTCGTCTCTCCCCAGCCCACTGTCTGCTCAAAGCCCAACAACTGGGCTCCCTCCTCACTGCAGCCTTCACATCTTCATGGAGCACAGGCTTTTTCTGTCATAAATTTCATTTCCTTATCATACAGCATGATCTGAATCCACAGCAAATGTGCAGAAGGCATAAAATACAAATAAGGAGAAAATTAAGAGAATGGTACCCTCTCTCCCTGGCCTGCTTACCTTCAAAGTCTTGTCTTTCTGCATTTTGACTCAGGCTGAGAGTGATGTGGAATACCAATGACCAGTCCTTACAACATGTCCAAATGAGCCATGAGCAATGGGCAGCACACCAAAATATCAGTGCTCACATGTACAGAGTTCCGTGAAAGGTGAAGGGTACAAAATAGCAACAGCAAACATGACTCAGGGAGAAATACACCCAGGAGGTGCAAAGATTCCAGTGTTCAGGAACTGGAGAACGTGAGAGGTCTTTCAGCCATGATGGCATTTGGCCTTACTCTCCACTAATACACCATGTCTGCACAGTTGCTTGTTTACTCCCTCGATTTGTGGTTGTGCAAATGCCCTGCAAATACTAGGTTGAGGCACTTTATTCCCCATCCCAATCCAGGGCTCAGCACAGCACAGCCTCGCCCAATGCAATCACCCCACAACAGCAGAGGTGGGCACAAATACTGGCACATCAGCAACACAGGCAGCTGCACACCAATAGTCATTTCAGCTTGGAAACTGGCATGTCAGTGGTCATTGTCACTAGGGGGAAGAAGATTCTGAGAACTCTGCCTAGGGGGAGACTGTGGAGCTTGTTCCCTGCCTCACCATCATGAAGTATTTGTCTGTGTTTCTCTTTGGAGGTGAGAGGTATCCCCTCTCTAGCAAGCTGAGGTTTAGTTTAGATCAAAATACTGACTACACAGAAACTGCCAATTAATGAGCTGTCAGAAACAACCACCTTTCCACACTTCCCTGAACACTCTCTACTGTTTCTTTTTTTTTTTTTTATCTTTCCCAATCTGTGTTTGTATTGGCTCACTGGAAAAATACCAGCTTTCATGCTCCTCAGCAGCAACGTTATCCTTTAAAGTGGAGAAAGAGTCAGGGGAGAACGAAAGGGATTTTCCATATAGATTTCTGCCAGGATCAGCTTGCTGCAAAAGCTATGAACATCCCAGTGTTTAAGTCCCCATGCCCCAGGTGACCAACAAGTGGGACTGCAGCCCTCCGGAGCAGTCAAGGAAGCCCCTTGCTTTCAGAGTTTTCGTGCTGTGGGATGTGGCAGGGATGTCACAGCCCACTGCCATGGGCGGGTTCTGCTCCTTTAACAGTCTTGGGATGCAGCAGTCACTCTGGATACGTCTCTGAAGCCAACTCAGGGAAGAGTGACTAGTCATGTTGCTCCACCAACACAACCCCGTTTCACAGAGGGTAGATGCATCCAGCTGTTAACAAGCTGCAAAACTCACATGTTGCCAGGGGTCTGCTCGGGCGTTGTGGAGGTGCCGGCTGTGGCACTAGCACACCTGGAGAAATGCTAGCCTGTAGGAGCAGGGACACTGACTTCCTCATGTCACCTGCTCACGGGTGAAAAGCAGCCCCTCTGATGCAACTCAGGGACTGCAGCACTTAGGAAACAAAAAGAGAACAGCTAGAGGGACTCAGCACGGTTCTTGTGCAGCCCTTGAACATATCAAAGGGGACAAAGAAAGATGATGCAGTAGAACAGAGCTGAGCATCAGTCACAATTATATACTCACTGTCAGTGCTGAGAGATCCTGAGGGTTCTTTGGGATCTGGAAGACAGACACACAGAAAAGAGTCTGCTTTTGCTGATTTAGGCTCTCCTCCTCTGCTGTACTCTGTAACTGAACCCCACCACTGGGACTGGTTGGGTCCATCTCCACCCACTTTCCCAGGTGGTCCGTTTCTCCCAAAAGGATTTTATTAACATCCACGATTTTGAGGCAGACATCACCACTAAAGCAAAATTCATCCATTATGTTCGGATTTATTTAATTTCAACTTCCTCTGAGACAGGTTAAGTGACACAATAAACATATAACCACTGCAAAAGCAGAAGGAAGATCTTTCTCCTTTTCCCTTCCTACCCTTGCTAAAAGTAGGGACAATTAGAACCAGGGCACCATTTGAGCAAACCTCAAATTTGGACAGAATCCGAATATAGCTTAACATCTGCTCTATCTTTGGAAAAAGACATTTTCTCTGAGAAGAAATCACAGGCCACTGATATGGAAGAGAAATAAGTCCAAAAATTAGCTAGAACTCTGTCCTTACATCTTTCTGGCTCAGGGTTAAGATATCTGGTTGTCATAGGTTTCTGTGGCTGAATTTTGGCTCACCAGACCTCTCAAGAGAAATTTACACACAATATTTCTGTGTTCAGTCCTGATCTTAACCCTGAATGCCCCCTGCAAACATCTAAGAAAAGCATCCTCTAAGAGCTTCTAACCTTGGCTCTCACACACTACTCTATTTCACAACTTTTTTTCTTCCACTATTTCACCATGATTTTTTTCAACAATGTAAGTTGACTTCTACCCAAGTCACCAGCTATTTGGTATAAGGGTATTTATGGGCAGAAAGAACACTCAAGAGAAAAAAAAATTGAAAAATATCAAACCCAAACCTAACAAAAATAAACACAAACAAACAAAAAAATTAAACACTTTTGTGTGAAAAGGGTTATGTGTAGTTCTCTTTTTAAGCAATGCATACATTTTTTTTGATTTAAAAAAAAATAAACTCAGGAGTTACTCCAAACCCATTAAACATTCTGGAATATTATGACTGAAAAAAAAAGAAGATACATACTCAAGAGTGAAAAACTTAGAAAGAGACTGACAGAAGGAAAACACTGATCAAATAAAATATATTTGTCAGTATTGAATCACGACATATCAATGTCAAGAACTGAACAAAATTTAAATCTGAACGAGATAATTCAGGAAAGCGCAGACCAGTCTCCTGATCAGATTCTTTTTTCCTGATGCAAAAAAAAACAATTTTCAGATCTTTCCCCAGTTCCCTCTCTCTTCATCAGCTATAGAGCTCCCATGACATAACTATCTTTTCATCACGCAGTCACCATCACTAAATCACCTCCAAATGTGTGTTCATTTCAGTGGAACAACTCTCTGTTTTTTAATCAGGAATAGGAAGGTGTATTTCCCTCCAGTTCTCCAGATCCCACATTTCCCTGCATGGGAAAGCTTGACTTGGTGCCTATCTCTGTGATCCTACAGCACTGAAGGGCTGCTGTCAAGGTACAAAATCCCTCTCCTGGTGGCCAACACAAATCTGCCTTGAGCTCAATCCTCTTACTCAAAAGTGAGTGCCCAGCATACCTTTGCCAGTTCACCTAAATGAAAAAAAGATATTAAAATGTTCAAGTTCTCTGTGGCAATTCAGTAAGAAGCTGAGATGAGGGGTGAGTGGGTGTTGTCTAGGGGAAGAAAGTGTCTGGCAAAAGATGGGTCTCTCTGTTCCTAAGCCCCTCACACCCATGACTCCCTCTCCAGCAGAGATCTGCAGTTGTGCAATGACTGATGGTATACCTCCTCCCCCCCAAAGCTATGCGTCTCTCCCCGACTAGAAGGAGGCTGAAGCAAGTTACAGGGTTGAGCAGAGAGACAAATAGCCTTCCTGGGAAGATGTCCCCTTACCTTTCTCACAACAGCAGAGTGCTGCCAGGGCCAGAGTCATGATCAGCAGTGCCAGCAGACTCCTCATGTCTTCTTTGGCTACTCTGCTCTTCCTAACCTCAGAGCTTTCCTGGAGGTTACTGAAGTTCTCCGGGGCTTGCTTTTGGGCAGCAGTTTATATCCTGTGATTGCTTGGAGAGATCAGGGATCTGGCTTGTGTTCCTGTGTCTGCACTCCAAAACAAAGCCTGTCCTTTGGGCCAGGGGATACTGGATCCTGGCAATCATCTCGACATCCCTCTCAGGACTCTGTTTCTGGCATTTTCTCACATTTCCATAAGATTTTATCAGAGGTTTTGAATGGGACTGTTGAAGAAAAACAACTGGATTAAAAAATCGTTTTGCTTATAAACTTGAAAGTCATTCAGTCATGCTGGAAAGGCAGGGGAGATACCAGAACACACAATGCTGACCCTTTTCCCTCACCTCACCCTGATTCATTTCCCTGAAGGTAAAGAAACCTGTGAAACAGTTTCCATAGAGCAAACACAGTAGATTTTCAGACAGTATGACAATTTCACCAAACCACTTTGGAAAGATGAGATTTTGATATTGTTGAGAACTTTGGAAGTTAGTTTGAGGGAGGGTCTTTCTTTTTCTTCATGAAAATCTTCCTAGTTTCAAGGTTTTGTTTTGGTTTTTCTGGTCTAAAATAAACATTTAGACTCCAAAAGTGTTTTACTTCAGGATCTGAGTAACTAAAGTTACTTGGTACATAAAAAGCCCTTCATGGGCTCTTCTACAGCCTTTTTATCAGTAACTCCACACTCAACAAACCCACTATCGAAGTTCCCAAAACCATGTCCCACAAACAGCACAGGAGTCATAATATTTCTCTATGTCCTATCCAGTCCTCCATAGACCCATGTGCAGGGGATGTTTCCAAGGGTTACAGAGTTACAGTTTAAAAGGCCCCCAAGGGCAGTTAGAGTCCTTAGGGGTTTTGCTAATCAGTAGATACACTGTNTTTAAAAATAAATAAAACTCTAAAAATAATAGGTATTTCTAGGAAAGTTATGCTTCCAGATGAGTACTTGAAATAATATAAATAAATATAAATATACAATTCTAGTAATCCAAGAAGTTTTATTTGTCCTCTCAATTCCTCCCAAGCTTTCTAACCAGCATGTAGTCTCTTAAATATGTTTAGCTGTTGTTCACACCCACCAAAATCTCTGGTATTATTCATTATTTATACTGGTTAACTGGAGGGTGGAATCACAAGATATTTCTGGACACAGACACACCTAGCCCTGTGCCTTCTGTTTTGGGAATGTCACAGTGTCAAGTCAAATCCAAACACTGCAGACTTGTTGATTTTAGGGTATGTAAGTTTGCTCCTTTTGCTGATCATAAGATTCAGTTCCTTGGGAACATGCAGAACAAGTGTGGGTGTGAATATACCTAATCCAAATAGGCTTTTTTTCCTTAAACTCATTTATTTCTCACTTTTTCCCCTGGACAATCAATCACATCTCTTTCCAAAAGTTCCATTTCAAAGCTAGCAAAGCCTTGAAGCATGTTGTGGAGGAAGATGCATGTTTCTAATGTGCCAGGCATATTTGGCTCTAGACTTGATTTCACAGATTAGTCAATAACTTGATACTTTGTACTTCATAGCCTTTGATTGCATGCCATGAATCTTTCCCACTTCTATAATTTGCAGGTGCCTGTGTAAGCCTGGAGATGTACATGTCCAAACCATCTGTGCTGAGATGAAGGAGATGTTATGTCTCCTACAGACCACAAACCAAGCAGTGTCCCAGCTGCTGTGGCTGCTGACCAGCCCAGAACAGCATTGATTTCTTGGGCATGGTGCCGTTTGGCCTGGGGATAGGCTCTGCAAGGTGCTGTGGTGATGGTAGTGGTAAAAACCCAACCGCAGTCATGTTCACTCCTCAGTGGTCCAGGAGGAGCTCAGTAATCTGTGCACAGGGTCAAGCCACGTCTTGGTTTCAAATGATGTGTCAAGAGTAAAATGCAATTATTCTATGTAAACAGAATTGGACCTGACCCCAAACCTGGGGTTTCTTTTTTTTACCACCAGGACCCCTCTCCACCTTTGGTTTCTGCAGCTTTATAGTGCTACCAGAATCATTCCAAGTGGAAGTAAGGGCTTTGAAAGGGGATTGCAAAAGGAAATATGAGTTAAGTCTGGACCACACTCTTTTCTACAGGAGCACCCTACCTCATGACCTGATGGTGGCTGGATAAACAAGAGGAAATTTACAGGCTTCTCCTGTTACCAACTCTCACCCTAATTTTGGTTTTGAGGTTGAATAGGTGCCTTCTGAATTTTGTTTCCCCAAGTGATGAAAGAAATCATAGATCAAATTTTCAAAAAGTGCCTTCTGAACACCACACCATTATAAGATGTCTTTAGACTGGGAGTTGAGATTGGCCNAAAAAAAAAAAAAAAAGCCACTCGTAGAACCTGGAACAAAAACATTGTAGATCCTTTCAAATTCACGTGATTGCAAGGTAGTAATTTTTCTCCTCATAATCTATGCCTGAATCTATGATAAACAAACTCATCTTCTTCAAGGAAAATTGCACACCCCCTTTCGAAATACCGTGACTCATGAGAAGATAGTATCAAACCAGCAATTTATTGTGTAGTAAACACCCACATCTTGAACTCTCTCTGATCTCTGCTACATCAGCTCAGCACTAATTAACACAGTGTAGGAATCAATGGCTACATGGGAGAGAAGCAGCAGGCAGGATAACATACAGGGACACAAGCAACTGAATATATTTCAGAGCCATTGCTTTTTTTGGGAGGATACCCTGGACTCCATGCTCCAGGGTAGGGACAGGCCATCCTTTACTTAGTCCTCCTCCTCCCAAAATAGTGCTTGTAGGCAGCAGCATAGCCATGGCGATAAGCATAGAGTTCACAAGGGTAGTAGTCCTCGCACATCTCCCTCTGACGTTCATGGGGTGCCTTAGTGCGCTCTCTGATCCTGTAGAAGTAGGAGAGACAAGGGGTAAGTGCTGTCATCTTAAATATCTTCCTACAGCTCTTTTCTGCCCCACAGCCCTCCACCAGGATTAAGAGTCCATCACCAGAGTCCATTATCCAGCTATGGAGTGCTTGGCACACCAGCTTCAGTGTTTACCACATCCAGGGAGTGATGTGACTACAGCAGGAATGTTTTGCCTCCTCAGGTAACCTTTTATGTCAAGGCTAAGTAAGGGAGAGGGAAATGGATTCTGCCTCAGGGTGAGGAAGGGTCCTCTCTTTGCAGTCTACCCCAGAATGCTCCCCTCAGCTCTTCTACTCTTCCCCCAAACCTCACATGGAACAAAGACCTGAAACATCCTGCAAAGTCATCCGGTACTGAGGAGAAGGTTTGCTTTGATGCCTCACTAAGAGGTTATTTTTGTGCTTCAGTCTTTATTTTCACAAGCCTTGCAGGAGGCATGAAATTGCCTCTAACTCTATTTTATAGACAAGGCAAGGAGGCTGTCAGATGGCCCTGTGATTTAGAAAGGGTCATGTAAGTTCTGCATGAGATATGAGGACTAGAGTAAGATCTCAAATCAAACTTTCTTTCTGACCATCCCACATTCATTCCCTCTCCTGCTGGTGTTTCCTTCAGAAAAATTAATCAGAGTCCTCCCAGGACATGACATGTCCACAGATCAAAGGACCCACTCTCAGTTATCTGAATTCTTGCTTCTCCCAGGATTGGGGACTTCAGGGGTACCTGACATTGAGTGAGGGGCTGAGGCTTCTCAGGACTCACCATGGCTACCACCCCTGGTATCAGCCTATGCCTGGCAAGGAGGAACCTCTCTCCACTCCCATCCTCAGCATCCTTAGGCCATAACATACCTCTCTTGAGTGATGGCTCCTAGTCTTGTGTCAGCTTGTATGAAGTCATTGGCCCTCCGCCTATTGATGAAGGGATCTGAGAAGGCAAAAAGTTATTCAGAATTGGTAGGCAATTTTTCAGTGCCAGAATGCAACAAAAGCTAGCTTTCACCTTTGTAACAGCCTCCTTGTCCACCCTCCCATGCACAGTGAAACCCAGGACCTTTTAATATTCCCTCCTGTCACCAACCATTGGTTCATGCACAGGCTCTCCCTTTGGCTGGTGCAGCCTGTGGGGAAGTGCACATGCTGCTCTTGCTCTGCCATTACACAAGTCACTCAGGGGAATGCTACTGTGATTTTGCTGCCACAGCCTCTCTGAGTGAGTGGAGTTTGGTGAACATGAGGTAGGCATCAAGCTGCACAGACCGTGGGAGGTCTGAGCATGCTAAGAATTACAAGAATTGTGAAATTATGGGTAAAAACAGGAAGGGCCTGAGTGGTTCTACCTATTTAATCCTTACAGTAAAGTACAAGGAAAGTGACACATCTGTAGCACACTTGAAATTCAAGAAAATAGTAAAGCAGTCTCTTACAATAATGCTCATGGGACTCCATGCTCTCATGGGATTCTGAGGAAAGAAAAAGCAAAATATGTTGCAAGACACTGTATTGATAGGATTCGGTCTTTCACATACTGCAGATCAATAGAACACATATACAAATCAGAGAAGCCAAGTTTTAAGGCACTGTTTAAAAGGAAGAGAAAGGGATCCGAGGTGTGACCTAGAATTTATATAAGTTTAGAGTGTTCAGGAGTTTAATATGGAGCCACTTGATGTTTTAGTCAGGACTTCGAGACTTGTACTTGGTTGTCCAGACTGATTCTAAGGAATAGTTCCTCACCTTCTGCTCCTGACACTACAATGGGTATGATACCCGCTTATCTTCAAAGTTTGCATGTGTTCTTACATAATGCATTAGCACAGTGAAATGCACTTGACTCTTGGATGAAGCAGCATCTTAATTCCACCAGTACAGAACTGTGCGCTTCACAGAAAAAAAGACACTAATATTACAAAAATAAAAAAGGAAAATCTTCCTATTAACAAGGAATAATTAAGTACTCTTATTGTAGTCCAGACAACAAAGCGGTAGAAAGAGGGCTAGTCTGTGAAGTGAACTTGAACAGAGAGGAAGGGGCTGAAGCATCCTGATAACAAGGGCAGGAAAGCAGGCAATAGATCAAGTTAAGGGGAAATAAGTCACAAAGTTACACAACAAACATCTGAACAGACCCAAAAATGTCTGCAGGTTTGGAGTTATCATTCTACCCAGTAATAAAGGTCACCTACCATAGCAAGTGGCAGCCATCACCAAGACAGCCAGAAACGTCAGGATGATGAGAGTGCGCATTGTGCCAGTGCAGGGAGGAATCTCTCAGTCTGTCTTTCTCGCTGTGTTTTGCTTTCTTCCCACTGAGGGCAGCTGGAGATCCTGGGCTGACTGCAAAATTAGCAGTGGAATGTTTATCAAGAAAACATAGCTAGGAGGGGGCCCATAGCTAGCCTGGGTAAGATGATGGCTAGTTGGTACACTCTCTGTGGAGCCATTACAAAACATCTTCTATTAGCAGATTGAATTGGGTTTTGGGAAGGAGGGGGCATGCCCCTTTCCTCTCCCAGTTCAGGGGTGGGGGCCACAATCCAGAGGCAAACATGTCACTAGCACTCCACACTCATAAAAGCTGGCCTGCACAAGCGGAAAGAATTTCAGGGATTGCCAGGGGCGTAAAGGCAGAGGTGTGTGTTGATCCCAAACGTAAATGTTTGCCTTTCTAATTTTTCCTCTGATCTGCCCTCTTTGCCCTCACCATATTCTGTCTGGATACAACCAGCCCAAAATGTTTTGTCAGCTTTGTCAATGGAGACATGGAAAATGAGGCTTCAAACACTCCTGCCTCACTCAGTCCCCCTCTCTCCAGCTGGCCCTTGCTCTGATGCTACTCTGCCAGTCTTCAAAGGAGGAGTACAATTCTAGTGCCCCTTCCTGTCTACTACTTCATAGCTCCAGGAGTAACAAGCAGCAACCTAAAAGAATCCCTTCTGCTGGAGAGATCATGATTTTTGCATTGAGATGATAGTAGCAACCATAACTCTCTGTCAGAAGGCTCTCACTGTGGTACTGACCCTACACTCCTTTTCCAGCCCAGGGAAGAACACGTTATTTGGAGGCAGAGGTAAACCATATCTCCCAGGACTTGTGTCTTTCTGGTCTAGCACTAGCAGTCCTTGCCCTGCTGGGTACCACTGTCAGATGCCTATGCAAGGCTTTTCAGCAGGGACAACTCTCCAAGGCCAGCCGTCTCTGGCAGCATTACCTTGCCTTTTAGCGCTTAAAAGAATTTTTCTGGGACAAATATCATGCACAGCAGAGATGGACAAAATATCGAGTGTTCCACTCTCCAGCTCTGTAGAAAAGTAAAAAGGAGTGAAAGAAGAAAGTAGTAACAGAGATGGCCATCCCTGCTGAGTGAAAAACAAAGAGAAGTAGTTTGCTAGAGGAAAGGTAGGGAAGGAAGGTGGATACCCAGTGCCTGCCAGCCCTCTTCCTAATGGCAGTGGTGGGACTGGGAACCTGCACACTGCCTGGAGATGGGTTTAGGGCACAGGAATCATTCTTATGTGTGAACCAAGCTGTGAATACTGCCTACTTTGTCCATGTACGTATGCAGGCATCAGAACTTCTCACAGACAGGGTACAGAGCGAATGCACTCTGGGTGCAGATCATTCTCCCCAAACCAATCTTGTGCTGTCACTGCTGTTACCTTCAGATGCCAATCCATGAAGCCACCCTGCAGGTACCACAGCCAAGAACTACAGGGTCAGCTAGCCAGAGCCTAATGCTTCTGCAGTGAGGAGTGAAACTTCAGTGGCAAAAAAGATCATTGTGGGCTTTACAACTTACCCTTTTAATATCAAACTCCCCTTTCCTGAAGCCTGTGGTCTCTAGGAGAGAAACTGAGCATGGTCTTCAACTTCAGACCAAAGAGAAAGAATTGCTTTTCTTCCCTATATCCCAACCCATGTGGAGAGCAGCTCAGTCCTGCACCATCAATGTCCCCCATACTGTCCATACTGTCTGTTCAGTGCATAACCTGAAATGAGGAGGAAAACTAGGGAAAAAAACATAAGTCTGCTTAGACAAAAGGTCAGAGGGGAACTAAGACTTTTCTGCTGCGTTTCCATGCCCTCCCACTCCAGTCTCTTTAAGGAAATTCTCTGCCCTGGGACAGTTTTCTTTCCTTAGAGCTCATAGTTTTGGACTTAGTGTTGAATGTGGATTTTATAGGTTTCCCAGATGTCTTGCACAGGAGCTGCTAAGAAAAGGAGATTTGAGTGAGAGGCTGGAGAAGGGACCCCAGTGGGAAAGCAGTTGCACACAGAGAAGAAGATGATGGGAGTACTTTGGAATGAAGGTGAGTCTGCACAGTGGGAAACTCTAACATGCTTTCCAGCCAAACCATCTTTATTTGTCTTTACTCAGGGCAGAGCTCTCTGCTCCCTGTAAGACTCTACTTCCATTTCAGAGGATGTTGTTTCCAGAATGCCTGGAGCAAACCCACAGGAGAAGAGCCACAAACACCACTTTAACTCAAATATTTCATTTTTCACCACAGAGGCAATATGTTTTTCAAGGGTGAACATGCCAGCTACACAGCCCTATACCAACAAATCTCCTTCGGGGAATGCTTTCTCTTGCAAAAGTACATCTCCTCTCTACTTCCCCTGCACTACATTCTTCCTCAGCACACGCCTCCCCTCCCCAGCAGCCGTGGGCTGCCCCAGAGGTAACATGCCATGCAGCACAGTGAGCCCAATCCCTCTGCTTTCTAGCAGCATCCACTAGTTAGAAATACAGAAAGGAGCTAAGATGAATCACCTGCAAATGCCAAGGAAATCTCTGCCGTCCAACAAATAAAGAGGGGATCAAAAAAAGCAGCCCTGATCTGTCTACTGCTGGAGTAGAGAATCAGAACATTATACACATGCCTTAGCAACCACTCCTAAAATTTTGCAGCTGTAAAGCACCAGCAAGGCAATAATAACAAGCAGCTGTCCAGGAAAAGCAAGGCGGTCCCTGCATACTCACTAAGGTGTTGCTTCCCTGCCAGCCTGCTGCTCTTGTCTGAGGGTGCAGCTCTCCTCGTGTCCTGGACTGAGTAAGAAGGACCTTTTATTTATTAGCATTGATCAGTGACTCCTCCCCTCTCCCACTCTTGATCCACCCCCAGGGCTACCACCTTGTCCATCACAAATACCTTCTGCTCACAGCTGGGAAACCAACAACCTCAAGGAACTGAGCCAAGAGGTAAAGAGCCAGAGCAGACATCAGGGACTAGTTGGGGCACAGCCACATTCAGGTTGCCTTTCTGTGCCTCGGAGCAGTGACTGGACAGAGATCTGAGAACAAGATCCAGTCTCCTTCTTTGTTGCAAAACCCTCCCTTTTCCACCCCCTCCTCCCCTGCTGTATTCTAACTCAAGCCATGCTGCTAGCCAGGGCATCTGTTCTTCCGCAGGACATGGGAAGCCAGAAGCCTTCTTCCATCTCCTTTTATGCTGCTTTTATAACTGTCTTATCCCCTTTCTTAGTGACAGGCTCGAGTCAGACTGAAAACTCACATAACAAAGGCTTTTGTTTTTGGAGGCAGCTATGAAACCTCCAGAAGTGTCAAAACACTATGAACTGGCTTACAGAAACCTAAATCCCCAAGAGGCGCTCTCTCTATTCACACAAGACTCACAACAGTGCTGAACAACCCAGGACATGTGCTTGCTGGACTGGGTTACTGGGCTTCTGGCCCTGTCTGCACCACCAACATGCAGTGTCTGTAGAGCATACAGGCATTACACTGGGATGCTGAACCCTCCTTCAGCAGAAATCTGTGCCTGGTGCATGCTCAGCATAGGTGCTGACAGGCTCAGTCTTTAAGTTGAGGGTAGGCACAGCCTGGGGGACTGACCTCAGCAGTGGTGAGAGCATAGAATCATAGCATGGTTTGGGTCGGAAGGGACCATAGAGATCATCTAGTTCTAACCCTCCTGCCATGAGCAGGGACACATTCCACTAGCCTAGGCTGCTCAAAGCTGCAGCCTGCCAGTGCAGGACCCTTGACTTGGGACATTCACAAGTTCTCTGGGCAGCTTATTTCATTGTCTCTGCACCTTTGCAGTAAAGAATTTCATTGTTATATCTAAGGGAGGGGATTACCAGATGCAGAATTAGTGGCTTGGGAAGTTAAGAAAGAAAACCCATCACATATTCACTAATTAAACAGCTGGTGAGTGTGGCTTGTCTGGTCCAGAAAAAGATCAAGTGTGACCTGATGTTCAGTCTTGGTTGCAAAAGAAGAATGATAGCATATGCATTGAGTTAAAGAACCTCCAAATGTTTGGACAGAGAGCTGTCAGAGGTTACTGTCCAAAGTTCAGACATACTAGTGGCACCAAGGTACCATGTTACTCATGTCCTTGTACAAGCAGCTGTTGGTCCTCAGAGGCTGAGAACAGCAACCCTGAACTGCTCTCAAGGTATAGGGGACTTAGTCATGAATCACTTCTGCAAAGCAGTGCAAACAGTAGGGCATTTCTTGCCCTTGTCTACCATCCTTCAGTGTCATCTGAATATTCAGCCCTATGACATGCCACATCCTGAAAGAGAGCAGTCCTCAGAAGATCTGGTCACCCTCATCTGCTTAGATACTGGTAAACATTTGGCCCCAGTGCCAACTGACAAACTCTTACTTAAGTCAGAGAAAATGGGCATTAAAGCCAAAACTATGAGATGGTAAGGAATCAGACAAATGGGTAGAAATTTAAGCAATGGAAAGGAGAAATGTTGAAAAATTACTACTTGAATTTCTCTTGGGACTAGTTTTACTGAATGCTTCCATTAATGTCAGGCTTTAAAAAGAATACTTATTGGGGTATTTTGTCAATTACACAAAGAAAGAAAGCAACAGCAGTAAAAATGAGATGGGAGAGTTTATACAGGATGAAAAGAATTACTTTGAAGGCTGCAGCAACAGAAACAGTATAATATGCAAAAGGCAAGGTCTTCCATTGAGATTAGCAGTAAGAATCCGGCTGTAAATTAAAAGTTCACAAACTGGAAGTAACCATGGAACAAAAAGAATAACTATAAACCAATAATCATAAAGGCGATGACAGAATATTGATTCTGATATGTCTACTGAGAATGTGCCAGCAGAGATGGGCACCTGTTAGTGCCACAGGATAAGTTACCAGTGAGAACTCAGCAGGATTCCTCTGTATGGCTGAAGTCACCTTTGTTCATGGAAGAATAATTCCGGTGGGAAGTGCTATAGATGAGGACTAACAGGATGAGGTGATTTGCACTCATACCCAAAATGATAGACCTTTTCACCATAGCTCGTGGGAGACACCAAGCCTCTCCATCCCTGCATTGTCCACAAGGTTTTTTTCCAGCAGGACAATGGACTAGCAGTCAGGTTTTTTTTCCAGTACCCCTCCAGTGGCTGTTCCAGAGTCAACAGCTCTCATGATTAAGAAGGGAAGTTCCATTCCCAGCTTCTGTGTCTTTAGGGCCATGACCCATATCTATGCGTCCCTCACTGAGTGCCCAGGTCATGCTAGGAAGGCTTCAGCAGAACTGCTGAACACTACAGTAAGGGAACAAACCCTATCAGCTCTGCAACAGAGCAGGGTTTCCAGACTCAGGTTGCCCAGAGTATCAAGTAACTCAACTCACAAATCTAGACAGTCCTTTTCAAGCTTGCTCCTGTGTTTCAGGTTGGAAGTTAGGCAACAACCACATGGTCTATGGCTTAGGAAGAGATTTCTCAACAGGACAAACAAGTGCTTTTTAGAACAACTAGTTCTACAGCACATGTGAAAACCAGATTTTATTTTTACTTTTTAATTTATCCTAAGTAATAACTTGGAACTGATCCAAGAAGCAAGTATAATTGAGCCACTAAGTAAAAGTGTCCAAGTATCCACAATATAATTAAAGTCAACAACCTCAAGGAATAAATTGTGATGAAAACTACCATACTGACACTAAGCTTTAGAAAGGGAGATGTTTTTTAAACACAGAAGCTAGTCAAAAGACTATAAAATAAAAATAAACAAGACACATTTCAGACATTTAAAGAACTTGATATACATACCTGAACGTGTGTTAGCTCTGGCAGCAAACTTACTCAGCTACCCAAAATTAACCCTAAAACTAGTTCAAATGTTAGTCCAAACTGGGGAAAACACATTTTAAAAGTAATTTTAAAAATTTCCAAAGAAAAGAAAGGGAGGAGGGGGGAGAGGCAGGAGGGGGAAGACACACATAAACAGGAAAAATCTAGTTTCACAGCAATCAAACTTTTTTTTTCTTAAATGTTTAATTTCCATGGTGGGATGGGGAGAAGAGAGTGATTTCTGAAAAGGCAGGTGGTGAGGATGGGGGGGGAAAAGTAATTTCATAAAAAGTAAGTGGTGGAGTGTTTTCCTCAAAAATATTTAAACACGTTTATTTTAAATCTGTCTTGATCTTTTCCCTGAGAAAAATTTTGCCCGCAACAATACAACTGTCTGCAAAAATAGAAGTTTCCAGTGTGAAAATACATATTGGTTCTAACAAAGTGAATTTATGTGTAGTCTTAGGAGTGTTGTAAAAACCATGATCTGAAGCATACAGATAGTGTCAGTTTCCTGTGGGTGAGGAAGATTCCCACATCAGCTCACAACTATTTTCCTTCCTGCTTCCTCTAACATTTTGGGCTAGGGTGCACTTTAGAAGTTCCCCTTTCCATCTTACGTAATGACCTCCTGTGGCTTTCTCCTGCCTGTGGAAGTGGAGTACACCTGCACATCCAACCTGAAGGGAGTCACTCTGGGCTCTGGGACAACTGGTTGCACAGTACCCCAGTGCCAAGAAGCAAGATTGAAAATAAACATCATAAAAAGGCCCAGATCCTTCCTCCCTGAACAAAGGCAGAGAGTGAGACAATCTTCTTCCACCTGCAGTGACCTACAGAATTTGGGCCTGTCTCCACATTAGTCATGACCATAAAAAACCTCACAGTGGGTGAGCTGTCAGGTTTGGCTGGTTGGTTGGTAAACTGGGGGCTTTTTTGGCCACTGTATTATGTTGGTGGTGGCAAATGTTGAATATACCAAAACTGAGAGATTAGCATCCAGACACAAGCTCTCAGCTGTAGTCTATGCAGTTGCGATCCTCAATGTTACTCCTTGCAATTCATCAGACTTCAAAACAAAGCTCAGTGTCCTAGAAAAATCAGTCTGGTTATGAATACAGGAGTATTTGGAGTCATCAGAACAGCCTCATGGCAGCTCACTGCTCTCCATTTCTGCTTGCTGCAAAAAAAAGTAATCCTGGCTCAAGACTTCAACTCCAATACTCAGCACCCTCTGTGGGATATCACTCAGTTACTTTAAAGACTATGTCTGTTTGGCCAGGACTTGCCAGAACAGCTGCATTTGGCTGAAACAATGAGAAAAGATTATTGGTAATAGGAAATTCATGAGCACAGAAGACTAAAATTTCACAGAAGCCAGACCAAGATTATTCAGTTCACTGACTAAAGGAACCAAAACTTTGAGGGCTAAGAGCTAACTCTGCTGCTTCCTTTGGCTTCACCCACACCCACCCACACATGTTCACATACACTGATCGGCATATTTCTCTTTTAGTCCGGGAAGAAAGGAAGAGACAGGATAATGTTAATATTATTTGGATGCTGAAAGAATTGGCAGAGGCTCTTGTCTAGGGATTAAACAACCCATATAAGTAACTAGAATTGCTTGTACTTCAAGTATCCTATGAAAAACTGAGCAAGCAAAAAGTTCAAACTTTGTCTATATAAACAGAGCATGCATCTGGGTTGTACTCTTATGGGAAAGGGGAGCAGAAATCTCTCTTCCTTTTCCACCCTCATCCCCTTTGCTTCCCCACACAAACAAAAAAATGTCCTGACCTGATTCATTCCCTGGGATCAGATGAGATTTACCAGTGTTATTTCCTGTACAGACATGCAGATAGATAAGAAAGCAGCTGTGGTTTCACTCTTCCATCTGGTAAATAAAACAATAACAATAATGTCTCTTTTTTTCAAAACCAGACTTTGATAACATCTTAGATCCCAAATCTGCCAGCTCTTGTGAAGTCAAGATTGGACTGAAACATTTATCTTCTGTCTGCCTTGAAGGCAGAAGGCCAGTGAAATATTTACAAGCATCCCTGTAGTATTATATATGTTTCATTGTTCTATATCAAGTTCAGTATCTAAAGGGTCATAAATGTTGTATTTAGTAAGTAAATAACTTTTTCTGTGGCACATCAAGCCCCCGGTATTGGCCTCCATTGTCAATATCTGACAGAGTATAAAGGAATGCTAGGGAATGGGGGGAAATGCATCGTTCCCAGCTAATTGTGAAATCCTGTTTGTGGCAAGAAGAAAGACATTCTTATTTCTTGAAGCATTTAATCTGACTACTCTTATCTTCCTGTGCATAACTACAAATTATATTAATGTTACTAACATCATATTCTAGTTAAAACATTCAGCTTGACAACCTTCCTTAGTAATGAATTTCACATACTAATTATATGCTCTTCAGATATATATTTATTGTTTATTTCTATTAAACTTGACAACTGATTGTTTTCATCTAGAAATTTTGTGTTCTCATAAAGCAGGAAAGAATTTTAAAAGGAGAAGGAAAGATAAAAAGAATTCAAGAAACATTTGGACAACAAATTCAGGCACATGAAGTGATTTGAAGGGTGTCCTGTACAGTCCCAGGAGTTGGACTTGATGATCCTGATGGGTCCCCAGTATATTCTATGACTCTATGATAAGTCAGATCTTTTAGATTAGTTTTCCCTTTTTCCTAAAATGGCACTAGACTTCAGAAGTCACAACTTTGCCAGGAGTTTAAATTACAAAAGAAAAAATAAAATAGTATAAATGGAGAGCAAAGAAGAGGTCTGGGTGTGGAAGCATTGGGAAGGAAGGCATGAGAAGGGATTTAAGAACAGCATATATTGATGGCACCTGGATTAGCAGGTCATTAAGATCCCAACAGAGCTCTTTCCATTTTGTCTCATGGTCCATTTAGCCAGACACAGGGAGGAAACTCAGGACAGATGTATAAGAAAAAGAACAAGACTCCAGTGTTTCAGGCAGGAGGTGACATTTTTGGATTCAACATTCTTCTCGACTTGCTTGGTCAAAGCTGGTTAGGATGTGCTCTGCTGAAATTATCTTTTTTCTCTGCATTCTTGATAAAGGATGTCATTTTAAGACTCAATACAGGTGCCAAAAATTACATAAAAACACACATATGACTTGTAGTTTGTATCAGTCCTAGAAGATGCATAGAGCTTTTTTCTATAGAAGAACTTGTAAGAATGCTATACTGGATATTTTGAGCACCTGAAAGCACTTTCATTAAAGACCAGCTCTCTATATTAATATTGTCTCAAAAGTTCTTTTCTCCCATTTTGGGCAACACAAACGTCCATATACATCTGTTAAATGTGCCTTCCCCCATGTTACTTGGCCAACCATCTATGTGTCACTTCAACTCTTTGAGGTAGGAGCCTTCTTTGTCAATGGTCAATTCACTAGTGAACTGAAGGAGAAACTAGCGAATCTGCTGGAAGACCCAGCACATAAAATACCAGTACTACACAACAAATAAAACATATTCACTAGCTCTTAACAAGATCCTTGTCTCCTTTCAGAACAGAAATGAATAGCTAATTCCAGTAAGGACTTCAGTCAGGACAGTCATTTCATTAGAGTCACCCATGTACCTCATTAGGAGTCAGGTCCTGTTTGTGCAAAGTGCTGTACAAGCCCCAGAAGGGAGAGATGTGTGGTTACGTGCCTGTCCTCACCCTTCCATAGAAGAAGAGACCTGTCTGGCAGAGCATCTTCCTCAGCCAAAGGACCCTCTTATCACTGCCTGGCCTTCCCAAGCCTGGGGCTTGGTAATGACAGATGATACACAAGTGTCCCAAGTTCACTCTCTTTTTCAGCCCCTGGAGTTCTTCTGCATTATCTGATCTCTCTGGGCCTCCCTGTGCTAGCCTTCTAATGATGATCTGTTGCTGACCCCATCCACTATTGCAGGCACTGGATTGCTAAACAAAAATCTGCTGTCATTATACCTTATCTGGGGAGATCTTGAGTTTGTAAGAACATGAGAAAATAATTTATCACAGTGGGTTTGCACTTCTGGACAGGGTGCCATCAGCAAAACAGCAGAAGTGTTACAAGGAGCTCTGTACTGCCACTAAAGAGAGATCTACAAGGCTGGGGTGACAGCTGAGAGCTTGGGTTTAGCTCCTTCTCTCTTGCCTGACAACAAGTGCCTGAAACCTCAGATCAGGTTTCTGCCTTCTCCATGCAACACTTAGCACTGAGGCACAATGCTGATCTGAAGCTGTTTCTGAGAAGAAGTTCCTGCTGTCATGCTGCTGAAGCTGTTTCCTGCCCATCACTGTCTGCCTGGTGGCTGCTGTTCTTTATTCTTGCAATTTGCTGAATTGTGTGAGCTCCCTGAAAAGTTGTTGAGCCCCAGGAAGGGGCAGCCACTCCTTTGGTGACATGAAACCCCATCACCCAAGCAAATGTCCGACAGTCACAGTGGAAAGTGTCTGAAGCAATGAAGGAAAAGGGCATAGGCACTTTATTGACAGCCACCGCATTAGTATGATCACCATAAGCTAACTCATACATACATGTGTGAATTGCACTTGATTTTAGCAGGCTTTGATTTTGGGGAGGAAATTAATCTGTTAAATGGGAATAAAGTAACAAGATATACTTGCAGGCCTGAATGGGTAGTGGAAGACATGGATTCCAGTTAACTAGCTAGATCTAAGTCCCCATATCAAGGTCTCCAAAGGATCAGAAGGAAAGGAGCTGTATGGAGAACACAGAGAGCAGCTACGGTCAGCTGCATTCCCAGGATGGAAGGAAGAAGAACAGCCCCAGGAGTGCCTTGTGTCAACAGCAAATACAAAAGTAGATGAATGTCCAGACCAGCACCTTTAGGAAAGGTGAGGATGCTAATTCCAGCCTCAGGGACCAGCTCACCTGCCCCAGCCTCCAGAAGAGATGTGCCCATGACCTGCCTTCAGCTGTGGGATGTGAGGGGGCCTGCCTCGCCTGTCACACCACCAGACCCCTGCACACCCTGTCACCACTCAACTGAGGCCCCCAGATTCTCCCACAATAGCTGCATGCCTATACATCCCTCTGAGCATACATTTCTTTTACCTGAAGTGCCTTTTTGAATCAAAAGTCAGAGGGACACCCACAGTGTACCTCCAGCCCTTTGCTGTGCATAGGGTTGCTGATGTTCATGGTGAAGTTGAGCCTATGACTAGTACTGGTTCCAGAACTGGGCTTCCGCTGCTGCAGGGAGCACAGCATAACACAGGAACAGCATCCCTGGGCAGGAGCGGGGTCAGGCTCCTGACTCTGCACCTGCCCACCAGGCTTCAGCCACAAGGTTGAATAACAGCAGCTATAAAACAATCCACAGATTCAGCTCCCATCATCCCACTCTCCTTCCTCTCCCCTCTGTGCTTGTCCCATTTGACCAGTGGGACATGCTATGTCACCAGCCCCCTCCCCTTCTCCAGATTGTCTGGCCCCTTCACCACTGATATGGCATTGCCACCTCCCAGCTCCTCCAGACCCTGTTTGGCCCTGGAAAAGAGCCTACAGGAGAGTCCCATGGCCAGGAAAGCTTTGCAGAGAGGGGTCCCAGCTACTGAAGAAAGGGGCAGGGGGGAACATGCACAACCAAGCCCTAATGACAGAACAAAGAAGTTACCAGTAGCAGCTGCGTAACCAATGAAGAACCAAACTGAGGTCTTGATACCCTGGGTCCCGTCTCCAGACCCTGGTGTCTCCAGTCATTTTAGGATCATTTTAGGACAAATAATCTTGCCTTTCCTCCCAGCCCTCTCCTTCTTGCTCTTAGTGAAAGCTTTTCCTACTTTTGTCAGTGACCTGGAGAATGGTTTCTCTGGGAATTCACTAAGTGGGTGGTGGGATTGGGGGAGAAGCAGAGAAGGACAGTGCTTGTCCAGAAACAGACTACCCTCCCACACATGTCACCCATATGTGGCATGTCTGCCTGTCACAGGGTAATTCACAGAAACAGTTTTAATATATTAAACATAAATAAAGCAGTGCCAAGTCTTTGGCTGATCATCATGGCTAGAAATAGAAGCCAACTACTTCAGAGACTTGGAGTGTGCATGCGTGATGGATTCCCTATCATAAGGACAGATGTTCAGATAAACCTACCCCAAATCAAAGTCAACAATGCTGAATGAATTTTCAAGAAGAGGGCGCTGAAGTGAGATGGAGAACACCTCTGTCATTCAAGGCCATGGGTAAGGAGCAAGGAACAAGGTGCTCCCAGGAAGCTCATCTTGGGGTGTTAAGGATTCCAGTAAGGATGTGAGGGCATGTTATGAGCAGGACTACAGTACCCCTGGCATAACAAAGCTACCGATGTGGGTTTGGGGACTTTCCACCTCTGCCCAATGCCTAGCCTTACAAAACCAGCAGCACCATAATACCTTAGAAACCACTGTCCTGCTGTCAAGTGTGTCTGATCATTTGAAAGTGGGGACAGGACAACCAGACACACAAACCACCTCATTTCTATAGGAACAGTGACAGAAATAATCCCACCCTATCTTGTAAAATGCTGGTAAAGCAGTTTCTCAAGTATGAAATGTCCTGGATACAGTTATCTTTATTATTAAGAGAAGAAGGGTTTTATTGTCCTAAATCAAATGACCAGGCTTGCCAAGAAGGACTCCACTGAAATACGACTTTCAAGATTTAGAGGGTGAACAGGGCCCCCAGGGCAAGGCAGCTAATCCATTTGCTTGTGTTGCTGAAGTCTTGTTTCATCACCACTCTTATGGAGACTGCCTGGTCAGTTCTCTATTTTCCCTTTGCATGGGATATTTTTTTCATTTTAAAAGGGAGTGCCTAGGGGCAGGTGCAATGTGACAGGCACCTTCCCCTGGGAGCAGAAGGGTTATGCTTGGGACAGACTTGCCTCCAGAATATGGGATGGGGAAAAAGAGAAATAGAATCATACAAGGGTCAGAGGGTCTGTCACTCACACAGAGACAGGAAGCCAGCAGGGAGGACGAGGGTGCACTTAAAGCCAACCCTGTCCTGGAGACTGAGAGGGATTATGTGGAGTGTCTTGCACCCCTGAGAGTCTCCAAGTTGTTGGAAGATAGCAAGGCAGAAAGAAGAGACCTGATTTGGCATACTGAAGACAGCCCCAATGGGATGAGTCTTAGGTCTCCCTACTCCTGCCTACTCCTCTTTGAGAGGAAGAGCACTTTCCAGAGTGCTTTGTGTCTCTGTGCAGTGACAGTGAGTTATCAGGTCACAGGAGAGACACCAAAGATGTGCTGTTTCCATACTAGGGACCTGCCAGACGGAAGCAGTTGGAAGAGCCATTAACCATGGCAGTATCCAGACTCCTGGATGAGAGAACAGGTCTGTGAAAAGAAGACTAGTGAACATTTAAAATTTAAAGTCAGTTAATCATTGATATAAACATTACTACCTCAGTTATAGCATGAGAATTAGCCTTTCACTTTAACAGTACCTTCCTTTCTGCTACTGTCTTGCCAAGACTAAAATGTACCAAGCAAGGGCTCATTCACGTTTTCTTCTTCCCTCGCATAGATGCTTCTTATGCAAAGATATCTTCTTAATGTATTTGTAATAAAATATTTAAAATAGAATAATATTTAAGTATTTGCTAACTATTTAAAATAATATTAAAATAATTACTCTGCAAAGATATCTTCTTTGTGTCTGTCTCACAAGTTTTCTTTACTGTTGTAATCTCAAAAGAGCAGAAAACCTGAAAATGTTGCTATATAAGATGGGATCTGAAATCCAGGATGCCCAGGGATCCAAGAAAGCACCACAATTGTTTTGGGGAAGCTGTATGGCAAGGAAGTATGTTCACCATCAGCTCACAAAAGGATAAAGCAGTTTGTTCAGGAGCACAGGACTCACTGGCAAGGAGTAAGAGACAGAGAGAAAGCAGTGATCCAGCTCTGTTCAGCTTCAACTGTCCCAAACTAGAGCAAACAAACAAGACAGTCTTTGATTCATGGTGAAAGATTGCCACTTCAACTTAACAAAATAGCCATTGAGAGTCACAGAGAGATGGAGGGTGAAGATAAAATGTGGGCATATGGCTAAGGTTCAGGAGACCTGGATGCAGAAGGTCTAGGCTTTTTCTCCAGCTCTGCCCATAGGCTTCATCAACAATCTGGGGTAAGTTACTGTCTGTCTCTTCTGTTTCTCAGCCAAAGAACAGAAAAAACTGGCCAAGAAAAGAAAGTCTTGATTGCCATAGGAAGTCATGATACATTCAGGATCAACACCCACACTGAATTCCAAATAAGCCAAAGAATACACTGAACACAACGGATTTATACAGAAAATATCACATCTGTATTTTAAAACATAATCTTTTGGGCATACAGCCCTGTATTATTCAGTGGATAAGAAAATAGATGAATGTT
The DNA here is from genome assembly GCA_013399695.1 of Formicarius rufipectus. Taxonomy (NCBI): domain Eukaryota; kingdom Metazoa; phylum Chordata; class Aves; order Passeriformes; family Formicariidae; genus Formicarius; species Formicarius rufipectus. The sequence continues at coordinate 1,382,182 of VXAU01005006.1, read as the reverse complement.
TTTTCTTGAGGTGATTTTTCTATTCCTTCCAGTGATAAAAAGCAAAAAAACAAAACCTAGGAAAACTGCAAGATCCCATCCTGCTCTTCTGATAGCTGATTAGCAGACCCAAGGATTTGGCATTTGTCTGCAGTTGCCCACACAGGTAAAGGAACCAGCATTGGACTGTGCCAATGCTGTATGTCTTCTGGTACCTATGGAAGAAATGAAGGGCTACCTCAGGCCTGCCTGAAAGGTGTAGATTGCAATACTACCAGAGTCTCAATTATTAGATAAAAAACAAGAAATTATGCTGGTGTTGTAGACATTACACAAAACACATGACGTGGGTGGCATAGAATCACACTAAGCCCCTAACAAGATGATGAAATGTAGGTTCTGACCTCAGAAGAGAGGGAGGTGGGAGACATGAAGAATATATAACACTCATAATACAAGGATAGGGAGAAACCTGGAGTGCACACACAATCAATGTGTTTAGGCTGGACAGTGGATGGGTCTGGCTTTTCAACCTGCATGTGGACAGAATGTGGGGTTCTCCAGGGGCTGCTGTGATCCACAAGGCATTCACATGCTTGAGCCCTGGTGAGCCTGTGGGGAGGAGGACATAGTGCTCTTTGCAGATGTGATAGAGTGGGCAGCTCTGAACAGCTGCCATCTGTGGAGGCCTGGTGCAGGCAGGGATGCAGTTATCCATGGGCCTTTTCCTCTAACTTGGAAAAGTATGCTGCTTTACAAATCATGGAACTAGCCTGCCTGCCCATATTTGTAAGTACTTTAGCAGAGAAGGGAGAAATTCAAATGGAAGAACAAGTACTCTCTTATTCAATGTGTATCTTGTGGTTTTGCAAGTATTTCCACTGAGAATGTTTCTCTGAAGTTTCCTTAGTAACTGAGCCAAAATGCATCCAAGAGGTATTTGATTCACCCTAGAAAAAACTCTTCTGTGTTCTCTTCTTCATCATTATCAATTCCCTGTGGTACAGATCCAGCACCTTCCCTCACTGACCCTTACCTGTTGCTGGCCACATCCTGCCTTGGGCAAGTCCTTTCCTTCTCCCAGATCAGCCTCTGGCCCTTTCCTACCTTCTTTTTTCACAGTCCTGAAAACCACTTCCCCAGATGAATCCTTCAGACAATATTTCCTCCTCTTATGTCAACTGTCCCCACCTCTTTGCCATCTCATGGGCTGCCAGTAGTGGCACTGAGGGAAACCCATCCTGTGCAAAGGTGCAGTGTAACTAAGCCTTGTGATCTGTCCACCAGCAAAAGAGGATTTGTCTCTAATATTGCTGCCCAGATTTATTGGTTCAGCTTCCTTCCAGACGAACTCCTCTGGGCTCCTCAATACAAGAGAGAAATGAAGCTCCTGGAGCAGGTCCAGCTGAGGACAACAAAGGGGACTGAAGCATCTCTCTTATGAGGGAAGACTGACAGGGCTGGACCTGTTCAGCTTTGAGAAGACTGAGAAGGGACCTTATCAATGTCTGTAAGTATCTGAAGGGAAGGTCTCAAGAAAACGCATCCAGGCTCTTCTTGGTGGTGCCAAGCAATAGGACAAGAGGCAGTGGGCCAAAATTGGTGCACAGGAAGTTCCACCTGAGTATAAGGAAGAACTTCTTTACTGTGCAGTTGACTGACCGCTGTAACAGATTGCCCAGAGATGTTCTGAGTCTCCCTTACTGGAGATATTCAAGAACCATCTGGATGCAATCCTGTGCCATGTCCTCTAGGATGACCCTGCCTGAGCAGGGAGGTTGGACTACCTCCACTGTGGTCCCTTCCAACCTTATATATCCTGTGATTCTGTGAACAGAGGTGTCAGACAGTCATGCTGTTCCTCCTATTATGAAGGACAATGATTCCTACCATATCTTGCATTAAACCATCACTATCTCCTCCTACTCCTGGGAACTCAGGTCTAGCTCAGAGCTGGACTCCTGTGCATGAGATGGGACCTGACTTAAGCACCATAAAGTTCATCCTGTGACAGGTATTCTGGTAAATAGAGAGATTTTTAAATTTTTTATTCAGAGTTGGCAGGGCCCTGATGCCTAGCAGGGTCCCTAGATAAAAGAAAGAAGGTTCAGTCTGGTCTTGCTGTGCTGGTGGTTGTCTTCTGCATGCATAAGGGAGGAAGGATGCATGCTCTGGAAGATGTGTCTTTGCTTCATGCTGGCAGTCAGAACATCTCCCTGCCACTGTCAAGAGCAGGGGCAATGCTGACTAGATAGACTCACATGCAGGAACCAGTGCCTGCTCCTCTTCCACAGTGTAGGTGAAAAGGTTGTTCCAGTCCTTGTCCTGCCAGACAGATTCCCTGCAGCTCATCAGGCACTCACAGAGAGATCCAGAACTCTGTGTGAAGTGGGACTGGAGCTGAGGCACAGATATGTTCATATTGAAAGTCTTGTTTCAATCTGCAGCAGATGGGGACTAGTTCAGAGGTCTAAAACCCCTGCATTCATCAATATTCAGACTTTGGGTTGGGCCCACACTACACAAAAGGGAGAAAAATTCTGTGCTGAAGGTCAGGAGTGAACAGACATGGCAACAAACAGTTGATGCACCACATGTATCCCGTTGAAGCCCCTCTTTCCTAAATAGCCTTGCTCAAGCTTATACTGAGTATGATTTCCATGAACTTGGCACTGTATTAGCTGCTGAAAGAGAGAGGAATAAAGCAACAGAGAGCTAAGCCTTGCCCTGTGAGCTTCTGGACAGAAGAGCAGCAACTCTCAGCACCAACTCATGCCTCACGTCTCTTGGTGCCTGGTGGCATATATTACCGAGCAGATTCCTGAGGGATGTGTGTATACAGAAGAACTGCTGAAGAAATCTAAATACTTCACAGGGAAAGAACCCGCCGACCTGTAGGAAATGCTGAGGAGAGGGCTGTAACAGAAACATTTGCACCTCAAGGCTATTTGCAAGTGTCAAAGGGAAATGCCCAAGAGAACTAAATGGTGCTACTAGGACCTGGCAGCTGGTTTCTGCCTGGGGAGCATAGGTGGGGAGCACTCCTGGGACCTCTGAGACTCCTGGGGACCTGGGACCTCAGCCCTAAGCGGCATTTACTTATTTTATGCCACACACAAGAGTTCAGGGAAAGAAAACACAAAAACATTATCCCCCTTGCTGAACCTCCAAGTCTTTGTAATATTCTGGTTCTTGGAGGCATTTGAATCCTTTCTCACCAAAGATGAATGTGAAGTTGCGTCATCCACAGTGCAACCCAGTTCCCTGTTCCCTGGGGTAAAGACAGCAGCTCTCACATGCCTCCGCAGCCTCGCTTTGCTGTTAGGCAGACTCAGCTGTTACCTTAGGTACTTTGAATGTCTCTTGAGTTCAGGTGCTGCTGCAGAGCAGAGGTTCTCACACCACTGTATCTCCACATATTGAAGGGAAAGGGAACTCCCCCCCCAATCCTGCCCTCTGTCAGTCTGCATCTAGTACTTCCTCCCAGTGAAAACCAGCCCAGCCTCCCCAGACAGCTCCAAGCATCTGGGCCATGTACATCACAAATTCAGGTCAGAAATAACACAACTCAGGGAAAAAAAAAACAAACTAAAACAACAAACAAGAGATTGCTCCATCCACACTATTCTTACTCTGTTTTCTCCCTCAAATGGCCCATCACAGTGTTTAATCCCACCAAACTTGCATTGCAGAAGCCTTTGAGCACAGGGATTAAGGCAGACCCTATGACTCCACTGCTACCACATCTGTGCCCAGGGTATCCTATGTGCAGTACTCCATGTCTGCCCATGTTGTGTAAGTCCTGCAGAGAACCTGGAGGAGGAGGAGGCTTTTCCTGTGGCTTCTTTGTGGCTCTCAAGGTTGTTGATTAGGTGCAGAGCTCTACAAGTTGCGGAGGGAATTAAACTCCTCAGTGTACATAATGAACTCCTGAAACACTGTTCCTATCATTAGCTGTGTACACAGTGAACACAGTCACCGAGGGCACTGCTCTTACTCCCAGGCTTGTTTGCAGAACCAGAGCTTCATTCATGTCCTGTTTTTTTTCCCTCCAGCTCTGAAGAACAGTCACATCGCTGTGCCCAATTCTTGCAGCCGTTGTGTCCACACAGGGCCAAGACAGGAAATTCAGACACCTGTGCAGCATGCCTGTCCACCAACACTGTTTGGTCTGAACCACAGATGTGCGTGACACTGGAAGCATCTACAATAACAAGACTTCTCACAGATGTCTCGGTAGAAGGTCTTCCCTCTTTACCATATTGCAGAGAAGGGAATACAACCCTTCCTAGGGAAGAACAAATTATAGCCATAAAAAGCAGCAGTTTTCCAACTGAGGGAAAGTGAGCACGATTCTTGGCAGAGGTTACAGCCCTGCACATTCTAGGACTCATATTAAACCAGGAGTTCAAAACCATCATACACCACTGATGTGGGGATTCTGGAAGGCAGGTGTGACTTTGATCTACCTGAGTTCTAGGCCACTTTGAGATGAGTTATCTCATCCTCAAAGCTGTACTGTGTGACAAAGTCTTGGGTGGGACCCTGTGGCTCCCCAGTGCTTCTAAGGGGCTAATCTCTGTGTTCACACCCTCACAGAGCCCAGCACCCAGGTTGTTTCATTCACAGTCTTCCAGTTCAGACCTGCAATATCTGCCTACACCCAGGGCAAAAGCAGCAAGATATTTTGACACCTTAGATCCTTCCCCTCTCTTTGGGGCTCAGTCTCCTGCTGTCAGCATCGTTCCTGTACCTCTGTAGCCCATTTTCAATGCACAAAAGCCACAAGAGCATCCAGCAGAATTCAGGCATATATTTTGTCACACCACACACTCATTTAAGAGGTTTTCTGGTACAAACAGTTGTCTTTCCTGCCACTATGGATGGTGAGGGCATCCTTTGCTCTGCTCAGCAACAGCATCTCCTGGGTAAGCTCACTGATCAGGAGAGAGGCTGCAGCACAGCCAGTGATGCTGCCAGGCAGGGCCCTCCATACCAAGGAGTGCTGCTGAGAAGCAGTCTTTACTTACTGCTCAAGGAATAGTTTGGAAATCCAGTGCACCAAACACAGTGGCCAGTATGTGACAGACCCTGAACAGTCTCAGGCTTCAGAGAAAAAGACAAGAGGGCTTCAGAGATCTCTCACTCTGGTTGTTATATGACCCCTACATCTACAGGACAAACCTCATGGCCTTGTTGGTATTGACCAACTGATTATGGTGACATCTCCATATCTGGGACCACATGCTAGTGACAGAAAGTCACTGTGAAATGGCTGCTCAGAAGAGAGGACACCTGAGTAAAATAGTTTTATGGACTGAAGGCAAGTGCTCCACTTTTACCAGCCTAAAGAAAGAATCAGCATGTAATGTGCCAAACTTATCTCTCCCTTAACATCTTCAGCATTATTATTTTGCTGTGTCCAGCAGCAACACCATAGGTTTTCATAGGCAACATGCAAAGCTGAGAGGGAGCACTCAGCTGTGACAAGGGGACAATTGAGCAGAGGTGGTTTGCCTCTCTGCTCTCCTCCCTCTTTTTCCTGTGCTTTTCTGAACTGCCTCATTTAGGAAACAATTCCTAGCTCTTGCTTTGACCATGGAGCTTCTGAGAACCCATATTGCCCACCACTCTGCATTTTAAGGGTGAGCTCCCTGTGCAGGAAGACAGTTTCCTGGCCTTGCCAACAACCCCAAGTACTGTTTTGATGATACCATTCTTCCTTGGAAATGTGGAGCAATTTCAATTCCCCATGCTTTATATCAGTAGAGGAGAAGGGAGGATAGAGCACTAAAAGAGATAAATCCAGCTATGTGGGAGACAAAGTTCTAGCAAGATGAATGATCCAAATGGAAGAGACAAGAGCTAACACCGGGCTGGGACTTGCCTCCCTGCTGTGGCCATCATCATAGTGTTGGGCAGTTACTTCACATCCCTTCCGGCTCCTCATTTCTCCCTCTGCCTTGGGGAGCTGTGTTTGCCTCATATGCAAGAATAACTTCTTTCTGTTACTAGTTCTTTGCCTTGACCTAATCTCTAAGAAAGGGCTGAGGTTTCTCAGCTCTACCCCCTCTTGGGCTCCCTCTCTCAGGCTTAGTCTCTCAAGCCCTGAGAAACAATGCAGTCACTATTTGACCAGAGCATCCATACTTCATGCCAAAGGATGCTGGCCCAAGTATAAGGCAAGCCTACTGTATGCATCTAGTACAGCAGAACAAAGATGTCTCATACACCTTGCCTGCAAAGTCCCCATTCCCTGTATACCAGTGCTGTGACCTCTGTGGAATGCCTGAGGCCAATACACAGATATTTGCCTTTCCCTGTAATACAATGTGGAATACCCCTTAACTTGTAATGCAACTTTCTAGTGCCCTCTGCATCTTAGGCTCATTAATTTCTGCTGCACCATTTCAGAGCTGTTGTACCCAGTACTGTTCTGATCCCAAACCTTCCTGGAAATCTCCCATCCTGGTGGAAATATCTGTTGATGATGGGTCCACTTCTATGGGGAATCATTTTCAGCAACCAACCTGACTGGATAAGCATTGCAATCCTGGTTAAACTCAGAGAAAGTAGATTTTTTGAGCTTACTCAGAAATACAGAGACTTCACCCTCCAGTGTAAGACCAGGGGAGTGGGAAATAATATACTTGAGTAAAGATTCGGGCTATTCACTCTCTCCTTTATTTAGTAAAATAAATGAAAAAGTTCATGTGATGTCAAGTGACCAATCTTAGCATCAGGAAAGGCTGACAGTGGATCCCAGCATGGCACCAAAAACCAGAGGATGAGGGAAACAGAATCCTGGGAACTACTAGCTTTATCTCTGATATTGCCATTTTGCTATGCCACTCTGCTCCAACAGAGTGGCATGGAAGAACACATTGTAGGGCAACACCAGAGGTCCTGGAGTATTGAAGAAAAGGGACCTGGAGCCAACAAATGAGAAGAGACAAGACATTTCTGGGGAAGACAGACAGTGTATCGATACATAGAATGGCAATGGGAACCTGTGACTGATTCAGCCCCAGAACTGTTGAGCTAGTGGGCAAAGCAAACTCTTCATACATCAGAAACAGATTATTCTGGGCACAGTCATCCTGTCCGCTGAGAAAGAATCAGAGTTCCTCATTGAGGTGCTTCTCCAGAGATTCATCTTCTTTCTAAAACACATTAAAGGCATGAAATCAGTTTTGATGTTACTTGGTTGATTAGCGAAGTGATAAAAGGAAACAAATAACTCAAATGTCTCCATCTGCTGCCTACACCACTGCCCTGTCAATCTCATTTCCATGACACAACAGAAAACCTCTGTGCTACAGGAAGATTAATTTTAACAGAGAGAACTCTTAACTCTGAGCGAACATGGAGATTAAATTGTCCCTCTTCCAGCACAGACCTCTAGTAGAGTCCTAAGCCCCCACCTGTACACTCTGTTCTGCAGCCTTCCTGACATATTTTGTTCCTATCCATCCCACTCTCTTTCTGACCTGCTCTCACATGCGGCTATCCACCACCCTCATTCTCAGCATCAAAAAGCACCCTTCATTTTGTCTCTCCAGCTTCTGTTCCTATAAGATACTTGCTTCACAGAGACTCTCAGAGGTCAGTGAAGTCTTTTTGCTGTAGATGAAGGAAGAGGCTCTGCAAAAATACCCTTCTCTGTTCTGCAGTAGATCTAGTGCTTTTCTCATAATCAGGTGCAAATGTATATGAATGACGAGGTGGCAGGGATGGGAAGGACTTCAAGGAACTGAAGTCATATTCTTCAAGAGTCTTGTGAACAACAGCATCATCCCCCAAGATCCCAGTTTTCCATAGAGGACACACCCTTTACCTTCTGCATTCTTTGTATGAAACGATTACAGAAGTTCTGTACATGCTCAATGGAGATTTCATCCACAGTCATCACATCATGCTCATCATCTGGTGTGTGGAATATAGCCAGAGCTGGCAGCTGGGACTTCTTCAGTTGGAAGTATGACACTACTTGTGCATTGCTCTTCAAATTGCTGTCTAACAGGATAAAGAGAATCTGTGATAGAAATAGAAAAGGAAATGTGAGAAAAACAGAAGCTGAGAGAGAAGAGATCCCCAGTGATCATATGAAGATTAACAATGATATTTTTTATAAAGAGTTTGAGAAAACTGTCTGTACTCTGTTAGGACAACTCTGACACAATCTAGCAGCTCCATGCAGTGCATTTTTCTGTATTTTATCAAGTCCAGACTTAGACTACCAAACAAAATGTTTTCTTTCACCTTCTTTAAAAATGTATCTACAGTATGAAAGGAAGGCAATCTCCACTTCTGTTCTCTTAATAGATGAGGAAATAAGATGTCTTATCTTAGCAGCACATGTCAAAGAAGTTGACTCCTCTGCTTGCATGTTCTTTGGATAAGATGCTCACATGCATGCAAGACCAAGAGCAGCAGAATGTGTTTTGGTGCATGAACAATCAACCTCAATTGCAAGACTGTGGGAGTCAAGTACAAGACAGCGGGAGTCTGCAAGGATATTGGACCTAACACATTCAATGTACCTATGGACAAGGCAATGACTTAACTGACACAAGAATAAAGGAGATTTTAATAAAAGAAAAGCAGTCTAATATAGAGAGAATATGCCCAGTTCCCAGGCTGTGACTCATATTTTTCTATCTTTTCAGTGATGAACTCAAGTTAGTTCAAAACTTGTTTTCTTCTCTAAAAATAAATTTGGTAAATCTCCAGTTCTTTATTTCATTAAATTTATGTTCTATTAAAAAAAATCCAAATATATCTGGAAACTTTCCTAGGCAACAGCCTATGGAAAGGAGAGATAGTTAGGCTGCTGTAAGGTTTAACTGCAGCTATACAGAGAGATTCAGAGACAGGAACAATACTTGCACGTGATATGTGGTATTTACCACTTGCAAGTTCTCTTACCAAAGTCAACTGTGCCTCAAGGGAAAGAAGCTAGTGATCAGATAGATTGTGGGGAACTTCTCCCAGAGTGCTTAATTCATCTTTTTGCAGCATAAACACCAAGCTAGAGAAGGGTCACAAATATGAGGGTCACAGGTCTAAGGACCTGAGGTAAGAGGCTTTCAGATGAAACAGAAATACTTAAAATTTTAGGACTCTCTTTCCAACTAGCAAGCTAGAAACAGAAACCAGAATTGGAGGGAAGAACCTCTAAGACGAATAGCATTTTAAAATGGTATTCTAAACAAGTGTTAGTCAATATTCTTCACTTTGTCAAGGTTCCAGCCTTTGTTAAACTCTCCCAAACTAAAAAGCTGTATATATTTTATTCATTAATACAAAGAATAGAGTAAGAATAAAAACAATAAAAGAATAAAAAGGTTCAAATACCTACTTCCTTATAGAAGCAAATAGAAACACACAAACTGGTCCCTCAGTTAGAAAGGCTGAGATACCATCATCATTCAGGATTACTAACCTGTATCTCTCTAATGCCTCCCATTTGTCTCACAGTTACAGGATACCAAAATACAGTAAAAGTTTCCTCCTCCTGTATTCGAAAGATACAGGACAGACAGCAATTGCATTTGGCCACTGTCACTCAAAAGAAGACTATCAGAATGACACATCCCCAGTGAACACTCTATGTGGGTACTCTGACATGAGATGAATCCTCCACCGGCAAAAAGGCACATCATGCGTCCTGTGCTAGAAGTGCTCCAGGAGTCTTGTCGAAGCCTGTATGGTCTCTAAGTCACACCTGTGAAACAGTCTGTGAGGTTTGTTGGTATTGAGGCCGCAAACACTGGAGGCCTGATCTTCACAGCATCTGGAAACCAAGAAGGTTTCTCAATGGGGACCTTTCCATGATAGATGCCATCTGGTGGAGCTGGCATTTTCTCTTGGGAAATTTATTTTCTTCCAAGATTCCCATCCAGCTCTAATCATAAAGAACGCAGTGACCATGGAAAATTATAATGATGATGAGACAAGATTCACATTGCCCAACTTCTGCCATCCAGATCCTAGCCTTGTCTCAGCCAGTCATCTAGGTAACCTCTACAACAAACAGTGACAGGTACTTTATTCCACTTGTTTTAGAGGGGAAGGAAAGATACACCTGTCCTTCTCTATCAGTCCTGGAAAGAGCCTAAAACCTTTGCTCAGACGACTCACCAAAGCTGTAATTCACCAAAACAAATCCCACCTATATTGGCAACTCTTATTTCACTGCTTGAAACCAGTTAGTTTCCATCCCAAACAGAAAGTTCACTTTCCATTTCATACTATCCTGTGCATTAGCTAGTTGGTGTTTTTTTCACTTAGTACTTATTTCCATGAAATGGTTTAATTTTGTAGCAATCTTCTTGCCTGTTTTCAAAGGTTTGCTGATACAGGCAGTGAAGGATATCCTGCATGGATGACAAACTCCTCTCACAAAAATCTCTATTCCATACATGATATTGTCTAGGCAATGTCACCTGCAATAAGTTCGCTTTCTGAAAATTTTGTACACTGGTGCTGTTTTGGTGTCTTGACAACTTGATTCCTAGCCCAGAGCTTTTAGAACATCAAGTTCCTGGTAAATACTAAGATATGGAATGATGTTATTGCCCAAGGAATTAAAGTTAATTGAAAATAGCACTGCAATGGTAAAAACCAATCTGACGTTGCTCAGTTTTTCCTCTAACAAAGATAAACAGGAAGGATGATCAAGCCTCATATCCAGGGTTTGAATTTCAGAGAGCTGCAGTCTTCATTCTTTGAGGAGACTGTATAAGCAAAAAGATCAAGTTCTGAAGTTTAAGTAATTTCTTACATAGCTTACAAAGTACATCAAAGCAAAACAAAAACATCAGTCATGAATTTAAAAAAAAAAAAAAAAGCAAGAACTAAAACCAACTTTACTGCAGATACCTATCAGGTGACATAGAAAATTCATATTTACAGGGTCCTTTGTTGATGGCTAAAAGAGGTGTCTCTAAATATTATATCTCTCAGTTCTGGAGTCAGCTATATCTGATAATAAAAAGTGTATGAATTACTGTCTGCAGGGGACAGGACATCATCCTTTCATTTGCATGGAAGAACTCCTAAAGGACACCTAGGAGTTTCTTAAAACCCATTTCTAAATGGACCCACACATAAATTAAAAGGGAGTTTGCAAGCATCTCTACCCAAATAATTTTCACAATTATTTTTGTATTATTTTCATATTATTTTTCAATTATATCAGTTGCAGCAAAAGATGCTTTTGTTATACCCAACAACACTTTATTGAGACCTTCTGTAAGCACCCATGCGATACATCAGCTATAATTATCATGTTATACTCTGATACTGTAGAAAGAACACTGAAAATTATTATGCTAGTTTGGTTCAGCAATGCAAACCCTGACATTTCCTTTCCAGTAGAAAACCTCGACTGTTGGCAGTACTTTCTTAAATAAGCACATATTTGATTGCAGTGGGATCCTTCCAAGAAGGCTGGTGGATTCACTCCTGCAGCTGCAGTGCTCTGAACTCTGTCTGTTCACTTTTATCCACCCACAGTTTTTTCTCAAAGTCTGCTAGAAAACTGCCATATTTTTTCTTATTGTTGTCAGCTTATGCTGGTTTAGCATCAGCCACCATTTGGATTTTCTTCTTCAGCATTTTACAGCACCCAGGTTCCACAATAAAATCTAGAGGAATATAGACTGCCTTCAGGCACTCATTGCTGCTCAGGGTACAGTTCAGGCTGTTTTCAAATAACAGTCCTCACCATAATGCCTCATGGATCCTCCAGTTGAAAATCTCAGCTTCCTCTCAGGCAAGAATGAAAAGATCATAAATCAGAGATTAAAGGACCATAATCCAGTAACTGACAGGTCGATCACTTCTTCAAGGTCCATTATTGGTTGGACTAGATGACCTTAAGGGTCTTTTCCAGCTTCAGTGATTCCATGAGTCCATGATTTTCCTCCTTTTTTGGTGTAGCCATTCAGCAGCTGCAGCAGTTTCTCTTCATCTCTCCATCAATCTGACCAACAAGTTTCTCTTCTCCCTCCCACTGGTGATAACAGTAACAGGGATTGTTTTTCCATCACAGTACAGAAGAGATGTGTGACAGGATAGGTAGCCCTTCTCCTGCTTGGGAACCCTCTCAAGGTTCTGTTTGTGCTTTGCACCAACCTGTATAGAGATTGCAATGCACACCAGGTATCCCCACTCTGTTCTGGTGCCCTGCTTGTAAAGCACTGTAAAGCAGGGCTACGTGCTCACAAGGAGACTGAACATCTCCCCACTGCACAAGGTTTCCTTGCTCAAACTACTGACAGGACTATCCCAAAAGATATTAATTATTCACTGGTAATCCCAAATAAAATTCAAGTCTAGAATCTTGCATTTATTCTCAGACAATCTGCAAGCCACAAAACCAGAAAATCTACTCAATTCTTTACTCATTTTGAAGTAAACCTCAGTTAACTTGGTAGTCCAACAGATAACTCCACTTAGGAAAATTAGCTAATGGAGATTTTCATGGTGTTATGAAGTGGCTGCTTCTGATACCCAAACTAATTCATGTCTTTCTATGTGACAGAGTAATGGAGACAAACCTAAAGGGGCATGTGACTCTGCTTACTCCTTGATATCCAGATCTAAAAGCCAACTAGAGGGGTTCTACCTCTCTCTTGCTGTTTTCTAAGAGGGCAATCCAAGACACCACTTACTCCTCAAAGTACCATTCCTTTGGGAAAAACAACTTATTAAACTCTAAATCCCATAATCTCTGTAACCTGCAGTACCACTGCAGTAAAGCAGAAATACTTAGTCAAATTTCTACATCTTTATTCTTAATATTTTACTTTGGCAAACTTCTAGACTGATTTGGTGGGAAACTTGCCTGCACACATTAAAAAAAAAAGTTAGATTTGGCTTGCTGAAAATTCATAAATTATCTGGACTTCAGTACAACATTTTATCCAATGTTTTGTGAAGTATTTCTAGGAAAATTGTTCCCATTTTCTCAGATCTAGGCATATCACATGAAAACTGGATTCAGCTGCATCAACAAAGGATAGCAATGATAAACAGTAATGTGTCAGAAGACTTAGCTGCCTAGGGAAGACCTGTATCAGACTCTACTGCTCATGAAGGACAGCGATAATGGTGTTAATATAACAGACATCTCACATAAGATGAACAGAATTCTTCAGATAAATGAGTTTTCTTTTATCATGACATACTCATCAAAGCAAAGCACTTCCAAAGGGACCTTTTGACTTTGACTCATAGTGTCTGCCTAGTCTCTTGCTAATGAGTAGGAAAGATGGCAAGGTCCAAAGTAGTCCTGCCATAAACATGTCTCAAGACTTTTGGGAGTGCATGGTTCTGAGGTAGCCCCAAATTTGAAGGTGAGGATGTACTTGATTTCTAATCTGTCCCGTTGGTACAAAAAGAGATGCAAACAGATGTTCTAATTATCAAACCCCAACTCTTTCCAGTTCCACACTTCTCAGAGAAAGATCTCTTCCTGTCTCTCAGCTCAGTTGTCCCCACTGCTCCCTCCCCTATCTGCCCCAAATGCCTTCCTGTTGCTCCCAATCCTCCTTCGCTTGCCAGTTCATTCCTCTGTTCCTCAGACACAAATTCCCCTGTAATCCAGCTGCTGGCAGAGAATCAGCCATGGATGATTTACTATTTGGTGAGCTCGGTTCACAAGGAATGGGAACCAGGCAAAATTTTGCTGAGACACCCCATCTACTTCATCACCTTAAAAAATCCAAGAAATCCATTTGCAACTCCTTTAAAACAGCCATTTATCCAGGATCCAACCAGAAGTCTAAGGGTTAAGAAGTACTGTGACATTACTTGCTATCTGGTCACTTATATAAGGCTCCTTGGCATGGTGCGTGCTGTATATACAAATTCACCTCTCACATCACTGGAATGCAACTGTCATGAGATTGAAGTGCAGCAGCTGTTTGTTATCTCCCTGTACAAGGGAGCAAAACTGGACCAGAAGTAATGAAATACATGATGTTCCACTAAGAGAATAGAGGAGCAGGATATAGAGGATACTTTCCCCACAAGGAGGCAAACTGTCAGAAGGTGAACAGAACAAATTCCTTCACTTAATTATCCAGATAATCCTCTTTTCTTGCTACTTGACCTTTGCTCTCATAATACGCAGAGGAGATTACGCCCTCCCCATTCATGGCAGAAATCACTGTACTTTTTTCTCCCTAGCAGCCCCTCTTTCTCTCTGTTTGGACTTACCTTTCCCTTGAAGAGCTCTGCTGCTGCCCGAAACCTGCGCATTCGCTCAGGATTCTTTGGGGACATCTTGTCTGTGATCAGGAGGAGATTAAAGTGGAGCGAACTCTGCATCACACCTATCGATGTCTGCCCCAGCACAGAGAGAAAAATACACACAGAGAAGAAGATTGAAAACATTCAATTTGCTTTGGGTGCAGTGTCAGAGGGACATCAGTCCTCAGGACTCCACTGAGGTTTCTTTGCAAATCAGTATCACAAGCAGGACAGGTTTCTTTAAAGCAGGAGGAATCCAATCTGTGTTCTTTGTGGAAGCACTTAAGCTCTGGATTTTGCTTATTCCTAAAATATGAGCCTGAAGACCACAAGGGCTCATCACAGTTTTCAAGGCAGTTAGTGATTAGGCAGGGAGACTGCCTGTATACAGCAACCTAGAGCAAGGATATGGAGACCAAAGGCCATCAAATACTAAATACTAGGGTGCCCTAAATCACTGAAGTCCAGAATCTGGTTGAAGTGGGAGCAAGAAAGTGGGAAGGATTTGTGGTGTTGAGGTTGGTGTCTCCCCTTATTTCCTTTCTTTACTGTTAGGGTGTGTGTAGGATGAGAATGAGCCCAGAGTTTCAGTAACCTCAGGGACTGGGCACTGCAGAGTGCTGAAGGTTAAAATTGCCTTAGAAGTCCCACAGTGAGAGAAGATCTGGAGCCAGCTGTCTCTTGTCCCCTGGACAAGGGCCAAGAGGGCAATACACACTGGCTCTCTGTGAGGAGACAGGACTGGCATTGCCCAAGAACCCACTGCACCATCTCAATGAACTCACTGACTCATTCGTCATCTCACTTCTCCTTTCCTCCTGCTTCCTGCAGCCCTTCAGCCTCTCCCTCAAATCAAACATTAACAGGGACAGACCTGCTGCCTCCCCCGTGCCACCAAAACCACAAAGGCACAGACTGTGCAGCTCCTGGCCAGTGAGAGCAGAAAGTTTCCACAGGCTCCAGGAGCAACAAGAAAGGGGTCACGGAGTGCATGCTGGAAAGGGCAGTGCACTACAGAGCATCTGGTTTTTGGCAGATGGGACTCTGCTGTTGGCCTAATGTTTATCAGATGTTTTGTATCCCTTCTCTTCTCTGGTCATGTGCCACTGAGGCAGGGGAGAGTAAAGGGGATGAAAATAGGGCTGGAGAACATTAGAGAACACAGCCAGGTCACATATGACTCTCCTGGTAAGTCACAGGGTAAGCATTGCCTAAAAATGCCTAAAAATGGGGGAGACAGTAAGAGCCTCAGGATTGGGACAGAAACTCTTGGCAGCACTCAGTACAATCTGTGTGACCCCATCCTCTGCTGACCAGCAGCATTCTTGGATGCAAACACCATATGCACAGGGAATAAATATTTATGAAAAACAAGCTACCTTAGGGGAGCTAGGAGGGCTTTGGGCCAGAGACTGCAGGAGGCACTGTTAATTGCAGCACCTTGACAGCACTCCAGAGTGTGTGGAAAAAAACCTTACAACTTATGTAGTGACAGTCAGGATGAAGGGGACTAGCTGAACAGCTCAGGACTTCTCAGTCAGGGACACAGCCTGGGTGCCAAACAGGACACCATGCACTGAGAATGCAAAACATCAGCAGAAACACATGAAGAAAGAGCTGTGATCTAATGAATTGCAAAACAATACAATAGAGGCTCCAAGGGTTCAGAAGACTTGGGCAACTGCAGAACTAACAAGAACATCCCTGTTGATGTGACTTGGGTGCTTTCAAAGGGCTGTGAGAAGAGTGGGGCAGGATATAGCAGGCCCCAGAAATATTCTGTGATGTTTAAATCCACTTTTCGCATCTTCTATGAAGATGAAAAAAACAAATCCACTTTTTTGCAGGTTGTTTAGGTTTTTTGGTGGTTTTTTTTGTTTTGTTTTGTTGTTATTTTTTGTTTTGGTTTAGGGGGTTTTTTTGTTATAGAAAAAAACAAACTCCTACAGTATTTCATTTTGGAAACAAAAATGTTACATTTTCAAAACAAAATGCTCTCATAGTGATATGCTGTGACTGAACTGAAGAATGTGTCAGTTCCTTGGGATCAGCTCGGAAAGGTATAGCACTGCCAGTCAGATTGGTGAGACGATGAAGATGGCCAACATGGAAGCATCCTAAGGCTGATTTTTCTCTGTGTGTGTATGTGAGTGGTTTGCTGCTGTTGAACTGATGAATTCTGGAGTAAGGGATGGAGGGGATGGGAAAAATTTTGCTTGGGAGGATCCCAACCCACTCTTGAATATGCAGTCTAATACCGAGGCTTACATCAAGCCCTATGCACTGAATGATGCAGAAAAGCCTGCCCTCTGGGAGTGTGTTGTTTGAGCTTCCATGTTTCTCAAGGCTTCTAAGCCAAAGAGAGAGAATTCTGGCTGAGCTGGGCCTGCAGGTATGGCACAACATGACACATGTCCATGTGAGGAAGCAGCACTGCCTGCAGGAGTAGTTAGAAGCTCTTGCCCATCACATCCCAAATTTACTGGAAAACTAAAGGAACCACCATGACTCCCTTCTTCTCCCACCCCACTCAATTGCCACAGCAAAGCATATCCACATAAGATTAGCAGTGAAGAGCCGTGTGGCTTCCTCAACCTCATCCACACTGTTGCCACAATGTCATACACATCTGGGTATGCAAACTCCTAGGTCAGAGGACAACCATGAGGAGAAGGCCAGTTGTGAGGGTGAGGGCTGCAGGGAGCTGGTAATTACCACAGGGTTGTACTCCGTCACCAGGCGGAGTTCATTGATCCGAACGAAACGAATCAACTTCTCAGTATCAACATCTTCCTTGTTCATATCCAGATCCCGACGGTCATTGTCTACCTGAAGACATGCAAAGACACCTACAGTCACAGCTATCCTCTCCTCTCAGCACCCTCTCCTGAGGCACAGATGGCACTCACTCACAGACACACCCACCCCCCGGGACACCACCACCCTCCCTTACTACATAATCCCCACCTCTCCCCACCACCATTTCTGGAGGTCTAGATCCTAGAGACCAGCCTGCACTTTGAGATAAGGATCTCCCACCCTTTTTTAGTATCCCAAGGAGAAGGCAAACTCATGGCATAACAGAAATCACTTAGGACTCCAGCCATCCTTACGCTATCAGGTTCTGATGCAGTGGAGACAGGGAGGATTAGTGGACAACCCAATCTAGGCACTGTGGAAAGAGGCCATTAAATAGCCTAACTCCTCACATCGATTTTGGCTTTACATTCCTCTTAAAAAATCTTCATCTGCTTATTATGTTTCTTCTACAAGTAATAAACATTGGCATGAACCTGTATGGAATTCCTGGAAACATTGTGCAAGCAGGAAATCTCTCCAATAAAAAGAGGATTTTTCTTCCAGTACAGCAGCAAAGAAAAAAGTCAAGCCCAGCACAATTTAGCTTTAGAGAAAAATCCATCCTGCCACACATCCCCCTACACTCCATCTCCCCAAATTTATGTGATTTTATTGAGGTTTTCATGACCTTGGTAAACAGAAAAAAAGCAGGCAACCATTGAATGATAGCTAAATGACCAGAGTTCCTGTGCAGTACCAGCACAGGATGTGACTGAGTTAAACCATGGGGGCACTGGGCTCTGACATGAAATAGGATCAAAGTTTGGGATTTGAAGGCCATTGATGTACATGTTGAATGAGGTTCTTGGGGCTAAGGAGAGGCCCACATGCACAGCCCAGATTTTATTCCCCGCATCTGTACAACCTCCAAAAGTGCTTGTGTTAGTTTTTCCAGTAGTGCGCAGACATCTAAAGGCATTTTTGCTGTTTTGTGGTCATTAGCAAGGTCTTTGATGCCAATCACCCACCGTGTCTGACAACCCAAGCTCATGCTTTTCAGACTGTTTGGCCTGATTCCTCTCACAGATTTTCCTCCTGCATAAAATGAAAGGGTAGCTCTGCTCAAGTAAGTAAGATCAAGACAGTGCAACACCTGGGCGGGCGATATCAGACAGGCCTTGGGAACCAATCTAAAGCATCCTGGGCTCTACAGAAGGTCTTGTTTTGACTTTCATGGGCTTCTGAAAACATCTGATTTCCATTTTGGGATAATAACATCTTGCATCTGCACTCAACATTTATGTCTTTAAGAAAATAAGGCTGGAAAATATCACGCATCTAATAGTTGAAACTGTATTCAAAATGTCTTTAGCACTCCAAAAAATTAGGTTGTTAGCATCTGTAAATTATGTTCTTTTCAGGTCTATCAGGCCAGATTCCTAACTAGAATAAATCAGTTTCCTTCCACTATATACAGAGAAACCTCACCAGTTGACAGCAGTTCCTCCTACTACTGTAATTAAGGCTTAAACTTTTAAGCATTGTGTTTCATACTCTGCAAATGCAAAGAAAAAATCAATTTACAACTCTGATTCACTTCTATCTTGGTCACGCATCTTTGTCACTCTATTTGATTCCAAGTTCCTGTATCCATTTTTTTAAAAATTCCTTTTTATGTCTGACCCCTTACTCCTACACATTATCCAGCACAGGATGAAATGAAAAATAACATGTCTGATGATTTAAGAAAAACTGACAATGAGACACATCAATTGTCAACCACATTTGACTCTAACTAGTGTATTCTTTTCCTGGCTGTTTTTTTCTACCAAACAAGAGTTTAGTCACAAAAACAGGACTCCAAACAAAGGATATTCAAAATAATCCAAATTCCAAGAATCCAAACACTTTCTTTTATCAAACATTCTTACAGTGCAGTCATCCTCACTATCTGCCACAACACAAAAACAAAGGATCTTTTCAGTACTTCTGGAAGAAAACCACCATGACTAAAAACCAAAATTGGAAAGGGTGTTGCTTCGAAATTGCAACATCTGCACATAGCAAATAAACAGTTAAATGAAAGGACCTGCCTACCTATTGCTAACTCTTAGATCATTCTTTTTGAATTATTTGGGTAATGTCAGTAGTAAACAGTGCAGGAAATTATGCAGAAGAACAGAGAACAAACTGGCTTTGTCCAATCTTTGTACAATCTGGATCTAGAACTTGGCCGAGCTGACACATCTTGTTTCCCTAGAGCACGTATTGTGTCCCCATTTCTCCCCATCCTATGCACTTAGAACTCTGGTGACACAACACTTCACTGGCTCTTAGGATATCTTATGCTACCTGGAGCCCCTTTCCTCTTCAGATACACCTATCTCTCCTCAAGTACCCTGCTTGTGTGAGGAGCAACACAAGGAAATTTATATAACCAGTTGAATACTTGTTCTTAGCTTTTCTTGGTATTCTTGAAGCAAGTATGTGGCCCTTCCCAGTATGGATCATCTCCTTAAATTTCAGTAAACACAGCTACAGTGAGGCATCAGCATGTACAGTGGAGTCAACAAAGATTTGATCTTGGCACAGTATCCATCTCTAAGTAATTTCAAAGTAATATTTCTAATAGGTCCATGCCCAAAGCTCATTTAGGGAGTAAGTCTGCAAGCCACAGTGTAGGAGACAGAAAAGAGTGTTTGGGATTTCTTTTGGTGGCAGGGCACTTGTAACTGCAGACACTCAGGCTGGATGTTTTCAGTCATGATGGAAAAGTTTTGTACCCTGCAACAAAGCTTTGCCTGTCTGAAGTAACATTTGGCAAGATTTGGTATCAAGCCTGCTGTGTTGATCCATTGTAACATGGACTCTAGACACTTTTCATGTCCCTCAGGACCCTTTCCAAAACCACAGAAACCCCATCCAAGTTAATGCTGAGCTCCAGGCAGGTCATCCAGAAACACCGATATTGCTCTTTGCAGAGCACTGGGTGCTGAACCAGAGCCATAGGGCAAACACTTAAAAAGAAGAATCTCATCAGGTGTGATAAATGTTCCATGTCTTAGTGAGAGGTACTCTACAAGAGAAAAGCAAAAGCCTTCTGTGGGGCAGAGGAAGCTATATAGATGTGGTTTGAGGTGGGCAGGCAGTCTGACTGCCAATAACAAGTTTTGGTTGTTTTGGTTTGTTCGGTTTTTTTGTTTGTGGTTTGTTTGTTTGTTTGTTTGTTTTTCCTGCTTGCTTGCTCTGAGGAGAGGTGAGTGTTTTTAATGTTTGGGGTTTTTGTTTTTGTTTTTGTTTTTCCCCTCACTGGTCCCCAGAGGTCTCCCTTCTCCTGTGCCGTGCCTGCGGGCAACTTAAGTGCTTGTCCTAGAGCCTCTTTCACCCGCACCAGTTAGAGAAGACCCAAAATCAGAATGCTCATGCTGGAAATACAGCTTTGTTTGGTTTGGGGTTTTTTTTTTTTGCCTGGCAGCGTACTCCCCGGGAGCTGCCCGTGATGCGCGCCGTCCCCCTCCCGCCACGCCGCGGGGCCCACGCACCCTGCGGAACAGCGTGACGGTGTTCGCAGAGACGCCGTAGTGGGACAGGACGGCGGGGCTGGTGCTGAGGCCGAAGGGCACCTCCGGGATCTGTTCTGCTGCCAGGAGAAACTGGGACGCTTCGGCGCTCTCCGGTTCCTGGGGAGGCAGAGGGAGATGGGGTGAGGGGGCGGGCGGTGCCGAGCAGGGACCCCCTGATGAGACCCCCGCACACCGCCGCCCAACCAGAGCCGGCGCGACGGCGACACCTGCGGGCCGCCGTGGGCAGCACCGCCGGGAGCGGCACCCGCGGCACCCGCGACACCCGCGACATCCGTGACACCCGCGACACCCGCGACATCCGTGACACCCGCGACACCCTCGACATCCGTGCTGCGCGGCGGGAATCAGCCCCGCACACAGCCGAGGTCGTCAGCGGGCGGCCGTGCCAAGCGCCCCCTCCGTCCCACAGCTGGCAGGTAGTTACGGCAGGATGGACACCCTGCCCTGCATTGCTCCCAAACCTCGCTGCCCACTCCCACAGTGAACACGCTGGGATAGTGCAGAGCTCTTGCGCACTCAAAAGGGAGGGGAAAAACCCAGAATCCGGATGTAACATGTTCAAATATATATGTATATGTAAAATAAATATATAACCCCCCCAATTTTTAAGCTAACCTTGATTTTAGAGTCAGGGTGTTACAATTTTTGAACACCTTGCATTATCAGTATCCTGGCTTCTTTTAGAAAGATATCTTAGATATATCCTTTCAAAAGTCAAAAAAATTCAGATATATTAAAGAATAGCAATTTGCAATTTCTTGGCAATTTGAGGTCCGTTCTCTTTCTTGCAGTGAAAGCATTAACTACAGCCCTAGCCTTTATTAAAGCCTTCCTTGCTCTTTCCATTCCCGATTTTTCAGTGACGTGTTTTTATTATTGGATATAAATTCTCAAGATAGTCTCTGCTTGGAAAATTGGTTTGTTTTTCTTTTTAGTTTGAACTGTCATTTCAGCTGCTTGCGAGCCCAGAGAGAATGGAAAATAAAATTCTTCATTCATTCCAAAGAAAATCATTTCTCTCAACCTGTTTTGGAAATGCCAGCACATGAGCATTACTCTGGTGAGAGCACTAAAGCCTAGGGTGGGAATAATCTTACTGAGTTTTGGAGCATTCCTTGGAAAGCTGGGGCTTAATCAGGCCAAACATGGCCCTTTTCTCACAGACATGAGGGGTTTCTGGAGCAGTGTGCTGTTTTTCCATCATGGCATGCTGTTCCCAGTCAGGGAGGCAATGCTCATTATACAGGAAGCTTGCCGAGCTACATACTGCAGTGAATTGAAAGGCTGCAGCAGAGAAATAATTTATGGTGAACAGAGAACATGGACATTATTTGGATGAATATGCCCTTAGGCAGAGGGCCAAGCCCTCATGGCACACATACGTCTTTATCTGCTGTTCAAATGCAGCCCTGTCGCGCTTCAGGCATTGAATGCCTGACACGTCTCTGCTGCTGCCTTGTGCTCCTGGCAGCTGGGGCCGCACAGCAGCAGCCTCCTGTCTGGCTCTGAAGAATAAAACCCTGCAGTGGGAGGGAGGTCACTGTGGCACAAGACAAAAGAAGCCATGTCCCTGCTGTAGCTCAGGAGGAGGCTCTGAGTACAGCCCAGCCACAAGCCCAGCCAGCTACCCAGGGGGAAGTAGGCGTCTCAGCACTTTCATTCTGCATGTGCAGATTGCCTTGCTGGTTTGCACAGCTTTAGCGATGCAAGAGCAACCCCCAAGGAGCTCCAAATGCCTGCAGGCACTGAACTCGAGGCAGCTGGTGCTCTGTGATCAGTGCTTACAAGGCCCCCGGGGCATAAGCCTCCAGCACTCACACACTTGTTGCTGCCTCCTCTACACAGGCAGCACCATCGGTCCTCACTCTGTGCTGGGCTGTGAGATGCCCTCCCTAGCTGCCCTCCAGCCCCAGGCCTAGGGTAGAAATAGGAAGGTGCCTGCAGAAGTAGTTGTTTTTGAAAGTCTTAAGTCTTCTCTGACATGAGGCAGTGTGTGGGCAGCAGAAGAGCAGAGCTCAAAGGAAAGGCAGAAATAGGCACAATTTGGGGACCTTAAAGGTAATAAGGATTCTTTCAAAGAGATCCCTGCTTTACAGTGCTCTACCTCAGGAAATATTTTTGTCTTATTTTCTGAGGAAAAATTTGCATGGCATTTTGGGGGCAAGGGGCTTGTAGCCATCATTCAACCTTTGAATTCAAACCAAAAAAAAAAGAAAAAGAGATATCAAGGGTATCAACTCTGGGG
This sequence comes from Formicarius rufipectus, assembly GCA_013399695.1. Taxonomy (NCBI): domain Eukaryota; kingdom Metazoa; phylum Chordata; class Aves; order Passeriformes; family Formicariidae; genus Formicarius; species Formicarius rufipectus. Next base: position 1,359,313 of record VXAU01005006.1, on the reverse strand, counting down.
AACAAAGCAGCAAGACAACACCATGCTTATATCCTCCCTAGGAGGAGGCTGCAGCTTGAGCTAAGCCCTCTTGGACTTCAGAGGACCTGCACCAGCACTGCTCCAAGACATCTTCCTCAGCCCCATCACACAGGCAGCGCCTCACTCTGTTGACTACAGAAAAAAACTGATGTTCCCTCTCACCCCTCATCAACATTGTTTCTATGCTACCCACATTCCTATTTTGCTTCCCCTGCAGAACTTCCCTTTCTCCTGCTCCGGAGCTCCTACAACCTCCATCACTTTCTTCCCTTGCTCCATTTCCCTTTCTGCATACAGACCAATTCTCTGTATTCTGTGACCTGTCACCTAATCCCTCCACATGTCTGTCACAGCCCCAGCATCTTTTGGGAAAACACATGCCTTTGGCAGGTATTTACACCACATCCAGCCCCACACTGTCATCAGGGTGGGGTAGGGAACACAACTGGCAGAGGGGAGGTGCTGTGAACACACCTGGAAGAATCCAATGACTGCCACCTCTGCACCACCAACAAAGGCTTCAGCATCTGCAATGTTGTTTAACAGGATAGGTTTCTCTGTGGTGCTGGCTGTACCTGGAGAGGAAAGGTCAGGGTTGGACAGAGAGATGACAAAGAGCAGCTCAAAGAGGCTCCCCAAACATACACACAAGCATCCCAACCTTACATGCTCACCCAAACACCTCTCCTGCAACCTCAACACGTTTGTGCAGCATAGGTTGGATAAGGAGGACTCCCTGCAGCAGACACAGACTTTCCCTGAGTGTAGAAGAAAGCTCACTTACTGTGAGATGCAGAGTTAACATTTCCAGCACACCCAGCTGGGGAGAATCTGGTAAGCAGGATAATGAAGAGGCATGGGAAGATGGGCATGCCCATGGTACCAGCTTGACTTCTGCTCACCATGCCACCCTGATCCGGTCCTCTCCTCGACAAGAGACACGTCAGCTGCTGCAGGGGCCCCCAGCTACTCCTGGGGCAGTGGGAAAGGAGCAGCTGGCCCACAGCAAAGCCTTCAGCTCCTGAGATAACCACCTGGCTGAGAAAGCCCCTCCCTGCTGTGCAGGCACCAACCTTTGAGAGCTTCACTGGCACTGCTGCTGGTTCATCCTCACCCATAGTGCTGGACATCTTGGCTGCCCTGCACCTCTGTGACCAGGCACCCCAGCTGTGTAAGAACATCCATCTCCAAGTGGTGTGTCCCAGCAGGCCAGCCACGTGAACATGCAGTTCTTGCATTAGCTCTAGGGAACAGCTGCTACAGTAAGCATTAAACATGAGAAGGCTATGTTATAGCTTCCTGGCTCATTCAGTTGCCATCTGGGATGGGAGGTGGGGCCTATCTAACCCTGGAGTCTACTCCCCATCACAGCCTAGACTTTGGGCTTCAAAGATTTCATGAAATCCCTGGAGGGCACAGTTCTGAAATAATTTGCTTACAGAGTAAGGCTGATGTTTTGAAGGAGAAGGGCCATTTCCCTGCTGAAATATCCTCTTAAGCCTTTCTGTAACATTCTTCACATACACATCACTGAAAAACATACTCTAGAAAAGAAGTGACACTCATGCAGAAAAGAAGAAAGAAACTGGTTTTATTCTTGGGGCACCAAAGTCTCATTACAGCAACTAGCTGCATTCCCCCTGACTGGTTTTGCCTGCACAAGGATGGATTTTAACAGGGTAGGGCACCAGATATAGACCAGGAGACCATCACGGGAGGTAAGTAACCATTTACAATGAGTCAGAGCACAATGGCAAGTGTAACGCAAGATAGGGGTTTTCCAGGGACCAGTCCACCCTGCCAGGTGATCTTGTTTCCTAGAAAAGGCACTTCCAGGACCGGAGTGGGTACAGGAGAGATGGTGGCAACAGGAGGAAGTACTGGGAGAGAAGGAGGGAGATTCTTCCCAATTTGACCCATTATGTGTCATGATGGGGTGGTGGCGAGAATGGTTGGGTTATTTTCAGTGTATCAGAAGAAGCAGCAAAGGCCGCCTGCAGGGCTGTGCATCCAGCAAGGCTGGCACAGACGCCCAGCACTCATGTGAGGGGCTGCCAGGGCTGTGGCCAGCCATAGTGGCAGGAAGGAGCAGCGTGGTGGGCATGGCCCACCTGGAGACTGGTGCAGGAGGCAAGGGGGTAGGAAGGGGGAAGGCAAACTGGGTGAACTCATTCTGTCCATTCCTTCTTGATGGACAGGTTCCACTCCCAGGTGAGATGGTCATGCTTGTCATCATCCGTGAAGAAGGATTTGTTGTGATAGGTGCCTCGAGCCAGCATACCCTTAGGAGCCTCCTCAATAGGTGTCAGGAACTCATACTCCTCTGGCCGTGGCCCATAGCTGCCAACCATGAACGTGGCTTTGTCCACTAGGAGAAAACAATCCACAGAGTGTGAGCCCCTCAGACAGGGAATGGTAAAGAGAAAAGAAGCCATGAACTTAAGTGCAAATCACAGACAGAGAGGAGATGGGAGAGAAAGGGATAGTCCATGTCAGCAAATGGGAGCAGAATCGGTGGGAAAAGTGAGTTAGTGAAGCATAAGGGCAGCTAGAAGGATAAAATGGGTGGATGGATAGGTCAGTCTGTACCTTCTCGTATCTATGTGCTGCTAGAAGGGAGTGCACACAGCATATGGCTCAAAGTCTACCTTGATTCCCCATTACTTCTTTTTCTGGTGAGAAGACACCACTTACTTATGTGTGCTGAACAGGATGCTGAAGCCTTAGAGGTAGTTGCATGCAAAAATGCATGTGGGATGTGTGTGCAAAATGGGGCTTTCCTCTGCCTTGTCCAAGCAGAGCAGCACTGTATGAAGAGGAGAGCCCACGGGCAAATACAGGACCCTGCACACAGTGGGAAGCTTTGTAGAGAATATCTGAATTTTACCAAGTGCTTCTGAAGAGCTTTCATGGTATGGGAAGCTCCACACAGGCTGAGCCACTCTACAGGGAGTAGAGGGGAGGTGAAGAGCTCTGTATGGAGAAGGAGATCTGCAGCAAGCACTGTCTCAGCAGTCTTGGTAGACTTTGCTGCTGCAGACAGTCTAGCAGACAGATACCGGAGTTGGCTTTGTCCACTAGGAGAAAACAACTTTCCTGTGTGAACTTTCCTGAGTTCAGGCAGGAACAAGAAAAAATTGTCCTGGGTGACAGAGGCTTATGCACTCCGCTGAAAAGTCACCTTCCTGCGACAGGACTTGGAACCAAGGGAGCCTTTGTTCCAGCCCAGAGCTGCAGGAACACTTCTTTGAGCAGAAGGAATGCAGGGGTAGGAGCACTGGTGTGCAGTGTACAAAGGGCCCTTACTCACCCTTCACCCCTGTCCGGTAGGTGTGCTGCACATATTTCAGCCCTGACACAATGTCCCTGTTTACCTGCAAGAAGTGACCAGAAATAAGTGTCAATAGAAGGGTTTTGGTTTTATATCTGTTGATTTTATCTCTCCTTGGAGACATACCCATCTTGACTCCCTATATCAGGGAGGATCAGAACAGGACACATTGTAGAAAGCACTAACAAAACTTTGCCACAGGCACCTGGAGACCTACAGCATCCTCTGTGCATCTCCTGCCCTTCTCCATCCAAAAAAAAAGTGAAGCAGGGAGTTCCCAGTTAACAATTTTCATATTGAAAATCATACCTGGGTAACTAGTCATCCCTCCAGCACAAATGGATCGGCAAGAATAGCTGAGCATTTCCAGCTGCCCTCTAAGCGTCATGGGGAGCTGGCAAGTTTCTTCTCAAGGGACAGAATTTTGTTCATAATCATTCCTCAAATCTCCCATGGATAGCTTGGATGTATCCCTTGCTGTTCCCCTCTAGCATACACTACCTTCCTGCAGTGTACACTACTCAATCTGGAAACAAGATGGACAGATCCTTTTACATCATGGGGAGAATTCACATGATGAGAGAATTCTCTCTTATCAGCCATGGGACTGAGGGAAGGAGTTAGAATAACATGCCTGGCTCCAGTCATCTCCTGTCACCAGGGTTCAGATACAGATGGAAGTATTTCATAGCAAAAAGAGAGCCAGAGATGTCTCAGGGGACAGCACTGGGGGACACTCATCTCTGACAGAGCAAGCCTCAGAGAAGAAGACAAATCTGCACTACAAACCCCAAAATATTAACATCTCCCTTTGTCTGCCTTGGGAGAACTACCTTCCTTCCCTTTTTGCCTTCTCTGCCAAGCCTAGCTTTTTCTGAAGCAAACATTTGTGGAGATGATTACTTCAGTGCTGGATGCCACACTGCAGTGTGGCCAAGTTTTGTTTTCAGCTATAAACAGAAGAAATAGCTGACACACTGGTTAATGGGAAAGAGGGAAAAATGAGCCCATTTGCGTATTTCATGACTTAGAAGAATTCAGCTATCTACAGCCAAATGCTACAGTATTAAAAATCTTTTTTATGTGTAAATGAAGCCCAGTAATATTGACTGAACCAGTACTTCATGAAAAGCCATTATCTCTTCTCTTTCCTGTCCATTTCCACTTGAAGTAATGGTTTTCTGGTGGCTAAAAAAGCCAAACCAAACTCAACCAGAACAACCCATCTGGCTTTCAAACCACCTGTTGTTCACCAGTGTGAATGGACAGCAATCAACCTCTTCCAAGGGGTGAGCAAGAAGAAGCAACTCCCTGGAAATATCTGATCCCTTGTTGGGTGGAACAACACCTGAAGCTAGGAGACCTCTATAAGGGTCCAGCTATTGGGAAGGCATGCTGTCTCTGGCAGTCTGACAGACTGCCACTGACTGGTTTCAGCAACTGATGAGACGCAACAGGAAGGAAAACAACTCACTCTGAAGTGGATCTTAACTCTGTATTCCACTCCTTCCTTTAATACGAAGGTCTCTTTCTTGAGTGCTTCAAGGTCACCTGTAAGGAGAGGGTCAAGCCATTAGCTAGAGTTGACATAGTGAAGAGAGATCATACATGGGGGGGGACTATGGGGCAGGGATTGGTGTTGGAGGTGAGCATCCATTCAAAGGGTGGCAACTCCTGCAAAATAAGTACACAGAGGTCTGTATTGCACTGTGAGACCAAATACACAGAAATGCCCTTCTGTGCCCAGTTCTATCAAGATAATGCCACAGCTTTGGGCACATATACATAAAGAGGTTTATATGCGCACTTGTTGCTGGGCTCCTACAGAAGGCAAGTGCAAGCTCTATCCATGCCCACCCCTGGCTTGGGCAGTTGGGAGTGTTTCACTTGGGAGAATGCCTGGGCTCTGCAGGGCTCTGCGTGGTTTTGGTTGAACAGGAAGTCTCTCTGCCTCTCTAGGCCCAGCTTCCTCTCTCTTCAGAAAAGCCCATATAAGGTGAAGCCCGATTCTCTCCCCATGTCCTCAGGAGCCGGAACAGCAGTATTGCTCGGTTCTGAAGTTTCAAAACGGCCTGTTACAGAATGCATGCACATCCCTTGTGCTTGTGAGGTCTCATTGAAAGGAAAAAAGCAGAGATGGCAGGAGAAACATAGGAGCTCCTAGAACAGTCCAGATGAAGAAGAAGACCCTCAATATTTTCCTCTGTTAAATCTCCTTTTTTATTCATATGTGGATAATTTAAAATAAGAAATAAGGCTAAGATGCCCTCAGATGCCACTGTAGCATCCCCAGCACAAACTCTCTTTTAACCTGAAGCATGCCAGGGCCTTTACTTGTTTCCCATCATGACCAAGAACAGAACCTGTACCTACCTGTAAGGTCCATAGTGATTGGTCCTGGAGCAGAGTCACATACCAAAGTGAGTCGAGTGACCACCACATTAGGAGCTGTTGGATCTGCAAGCAGAAGAGTCAGGGGAAAGCTGTCAGTTTGCAAAATTAAATGCAATTGGAGAAAAAACAGGGATGCCTTCCCATACAGAAACTGTATTTCATTAAACACCCATTAACGCCAGGCTTCTCTCAGCAGAGTAAGACCACATGTTTACCTCAGTCCTTCAACATGGATCCCTCTGGTCTCCATCCCAATACCTAGAGGAGGTTTTTCCACTACAGAAGACTTCCTTTTTAAGATCCTTCTGAGCAACAAGATTCCCTTTCAGCTGGTGCCTTCATGTTCCTAATCCCTCAGGAGTCTTTCAAGACCAACACACCTCCCACCACAAGTCCCTTCCCAATGCCAGAGTTCCCCAATAATCCTACTCCTAACACTCAGAGCATCTTCCCTGCTTCCTTTACATGCATCTCTCCACCCATCCCCACTCCTCCAGCAGAAGCAGCACACATCCCTGGTCAAACAAGATCCCTCTTCTCTGAGGCAACCTTACCTCATTCCCACAGCACTCTGTCGTGATACATCTCCCCAGTCCCTCCCTATTAGTGTGCCCAGCCTACCTACTACCACAGGTCCATCTCCCAGCAGGGACTTCTTGTACTTAGCGAGGCTTTCATCATCCTTGTCCAACTCCTGCAGTTCCTGCAGTGTTTTCTGGGGAGGAGGTTTGTAATTGAGTTTCCCATCCAGCTCATCATCATCTTCTTCCACATGAGGTTCTTGGGTCTTCTCAGTCATGGTCACTTGGTCTGGGTAACAGAGGAGGGGGCAGTCAATGAGATTGCTCTGGATGAGGGTAGTGTCCCGGGGGGCTCTCACTCTGGGCACAGTGTGGCTCAGTCTCCTGGACAGGCAGGCACACACCCAGTGCCAAAGGCAGCAGGATTGTTACAGGCAAATGGCGACGGCGATCAACTGCAATCCCGACACTGCTGTGCTGATATTCTGGCTTGAACACAACCCCCTCTACCACCGCTCCTCTCTCCCTGCAGGCACCACGTGCACACGCAGACTTACACCATTCTTCCCTCCCAGGGAGGAGGTACAGGAGCAGAGGCTGAAACTAGAGTGATTTACAGCCACTCTGCAGCACAGTTGTGGCCAGCAACCCTGCAATTACAAGCTACCGTACAAGGCTTCAGTGCTCGTCAGCTATCTTGCACAGAGTCACTGCCAGGCACTGGAGCACAGATATACACATAAAGCCAAGGACAGATGTTTGATTTACTCTCTCATAATGGGTTAAAAGCCACATTTCATAGGAAGATAGAATACCTGACTGCAACTCCCTTAGATTAGCAAGTCAGCTGAAGCTCTCATGGAAGTGGACCCACTAGTCTATCAGCTGGCATTCCCTGTGCTCCCAAGAACAGCTCACTTCAGGCACTGATCAGGACTCCTTCCCACTGAGGAAAAAAGCATGATGGTGACCATAGAGCAGCCATGCAAACCTATGCTGCTTCAGAGGGGCTTCTTGGAAAGAAGAGGCAGGGCAGCTGGAGTCTGAAGCCACACAGCCAGCACGGCTGGGACACATAATGTTGAATACAAAAGGGCAGCAAAACTGCTTGGGTGGCATCCCAAATGGGAGCCAGGGCAAGGAAAGATCAACTGATGGACAGTCAGGGCATGTGATGGGGGAACAGAAGACAAGCAGGAGAGGTAAGCAGTGCTGTGCCAGGTCCCCCTTAGTCAGCTGCCTGCCTCATGGAGCCAGCCATATGGTCCTAGACACATTCCTACTCTTCAGAGAAAGGTTGCAAAACAAAGCAGTTCCCCTGTACTGTGGCAGTTGTCACAAACAGCCAAGCCATTCCTTGTTCTTTGACAGCAAGAGGATCTGGTCAAGCTACACAGACTATTCAGTTCATTTCCACTTATCCTTTTATGAACTTCTTTTTTGAGGCTGTCCCTATCAAAAATTCCTCTTTTGAATGCTTATTTGCAATTTTCCAAACAAACCCTTTATCCTTCCCTGCAGCTGTGGCCTTAACACTTGCCCTGCTCCCAAATGTTAACTTGGGAGCTAATGAGATAGTTTTCTCATTCATTGAAACAGAAAGGAATTACATTAAAAAAAAAAAAAAAAAAGAGAGAGAGAAAAAGGAAAGGAAAGGAAAGGAAAGGAAAGGAAAGGAAAGGAAAGGAAAGGAAAGGAAAGGAAAGGAAAGGAAAGGAAAGGAAAGGAAAGGAAAGGAAAGAAAAGAAAAGAAAAGAAAAGAAAAGAAAAGAAAAGAAAAGAAAAGAAAAGAAAAGAAAAGAAAAGAAAAGAAAAGAAAAAAGAAAAGAAAAGAAAAGAAAAGAAAAGAAAAGAAAAGAAAAGAAAAGAAAAGAAAAGAAAAGAAAAGAAAAGAAAAAGCAACTGTTCAGGGTGAATCAGCAAGTGGTATGAGGCAACAATGAGTAATATGCACAACTCCCAGAGCAATTCCAGTGTGGGGAAAAAATAGTCAAGGAGTGGTATATTGGCATGTTACAAAGGGACAGAGAAGGACAGAGCAAGAAGACTCAGTCGGACATGCAAATAGGAAATGGTCATTGCAAAACGACTTTGCAATTTTGTGGTGAGTGCAAAACTAGTGCAGAGTGGGGAGCTGGGAAATAAAAGGGAATCTCAGCTCAAATGGATAGGAAAGCAGGTCCTGGCAGCTGAATAACCTTGACTGAGTTCATGTCCAGCCCTAGAAGTGTGAAGTACCTAAATACCATAGGAAATGTCCTTAAGCTTGTCCTCATAAGAAAGGAAACCAAAAGCTCCCTCGTGAAAGCAACAATTACACATGCCCCACCACTCTGTGGTCCCAACACAATTACCTCAGAAAGCTTCACAATCCCTTCAGTGCCATTCCACACATTCAGCACAGGAAAAGGGTGTGATAAACCATGGCAGCCACTGCCAGGTCTCACCTTCCAGTTGGGCTACAGTTGCAGGTCTCAGTAATTTCCATTCTCCCAGGCTCTTTCACGATACCAGGCTGCATCTGCCACTACGATAAGCTCAGAGCAGAGGAGCCTGCCTGCCATTGCCCTCCCCCATCCACCTCTTGTGGTTTAATCACAGGAGAGGGACTGACTCGGAAGATAGAAAGAGAAATCTCTTGCCACATGCAGAGAAAAGGCAGAGTCAGGGCTGGACCGGCTGATTACTCCTCATCCCATCTCAGCAGCTCCTGCTTCTACTCGCTCCAGCTCTGGAGCTGGTCCAGTCTGCAAGCTGAGACACGTTCCTGGGCTCAGGCACCAGCACTTTCCCAGAGAAAGCATGTTGCTGTTGCAGTCCCTGCGCTTCTGTGCTACTGCCCAGGCAGAGGGCTAAGATGGAGCCCCCATTCAAGCCAGGAGCCTCATTAAAAATGAGAAAATTAACCCTATATTGCTCTACGCAAGGAGAAATCTATGTGGTTTGTATCTCACCCTGACACATTTTTCTGGCGTTCCTGCAGCCTCAACCCACAGTCCTCTGTCACCTGCAACTCTGAGGCCTGGCAGGACCCATGAAACAGCAGGCAGAGGGCAAGCGCAGGGTTAGGGATCCAGATAGAGATGGCTGCAGGAGGCGAAGGAGGAATCATGCCCTGACGAGGGGTGCGAGCGTCTCGCAGCTGGGCTCTGCCCGTGCCATGGGTAGGCGGCTGCCCTGGGACCTGCAGCAGGAGGTGGCAGTGACAGGGTGGATGGGGGCACCTCCTCGCCCCTACCCATGCCGCCATGGGGCACAAAAAAGGATGTCACAGCAGCAGCTCCAAACCACCCCCTGACCGAGAGCTTATCTCCAGGAAGCGGGTTTAGCTGGGAGGAAGTAATTTTCCGCGAAGGGGGAGAAACACACCGGACTCAGCAGCACCCCTAGCCCTGGCCTGCCAATTCCACCCCCTCTGGGGTGCGGAGGTACGGAAAGGGCGCCCACTGCCCGGGGACCGCGGGTACCACCCCGCAGTGATACACACGCCGCCACTCTGGAGGCGCCGGGGCCGCTTCCCCTTCGCCTACCCCAGCATCCCATCCCACCGCGCAGCCTCTCGTGGACAGGCTTCCCCCTCAGGTCCAGGCAGACTGGGCAAGACCGGGCAACGGCGCCAGCCACCGGGAACAAAAGCGCAAAGTTGCGCGGCGCCAGCGGGGAGCGAGTCGGGGGCGCGCCCGCTGCGCTGCCCCTTGCGCGGCTCCCGCTTGCCCTCCCCTCGTACTCACCGGCTTAGCGGCGCCTGCGGCCGGGGTCCAACTCTGCTGTCAGCACTCAGCTTCGAGCCCTGGCAGTTGGAGCAGGAAGGAAGTTGGTGAAGAGAGGGGGAAAAAAAACAACACTCACACGCAGGAAAAAAAAAACGGAGCGGCGGCAGCAGCCCACTCGCAGAGGAAGCCCTGCGCGGCCCCGCATGCTGCGGCGCTCCGCCGCCTGCCCCGCTTTGTCTGCGCTGCCGCCCGCTCGGCGCCGCGCTGCGCCCTTTTAGCGCAGAGGTGCACAGGGCTTTGTCTGCGGAGCTGAGCCCGGGCAGGGATGCGGGAGTGCTCCCCGTGCGCGGCTCCGGGCTCCCGGCGAGGGCTGCAGTGCCTGGGAGAGGGGCGGGGGACGCCTTTGTTTTTCGCCCCAGGCTTTTATTTTGTTTATTTTCTTGTGTAATTACGGTCGATTTCAAAAGCTGTCCCTGATTTATATCGATTAAAATATACGGAGAATCAGGCTGTGTATTCCTGCACATATAGGAAGATAAGGGATAGTATAAATGGAGGTCATTATGAACCTCATTTTTCTTGCTACCTGCTGCACTTAATCAGCTTATTGTTCCCAGCTCCCAGCCATTCTCACACAAGCAGTTTCAAAGATCAGCTACCTTCGGAAGAACAAGGTCTCATTTCCCAGAGTTGGTTAAATGATCCAAAAGATTCTACACTGCCTTCTTTCTGAAATACCAGCAGATTTCTTCTTTCTTTTCCAGTCACGAAGTGTCCACTTAGTTCTTCAGTCACATAAATCCTTCACATACATAGTCCTCAGTGTATAACAAATGAGATCACTGGTTTGCAACCAACAAATCTAGACCTGCAGTGACTGATAGAGTGCTCTTAATGCACTTACAGAAGTAAAATAAGCAAAGCAAATCTATTGTCTGTGGACTTAAATTCACTGCTTGGGGATTCACATGTCTGTTAGAAAACATTTATTGTACACAAATTTTTTAAAGGTTGCAAACAGCTGAGTATAAAAGGGCTCTTCTTCATTGATAAACAGATCTTAGAAGACGGAGACTGATTCTCCCAGCCTGACATTGCTTTCATTTAGACTAAGGGTGGCACAACGATTCTTAGCTGATGAATGTCAGGGGACAAACAGAGCGTATGTCTGTCTGACAATGGATTTCCATTTAGTGGGGGCTATAGCCACAGGAACATTTTAAGCTTCCATGAATTAGTTTCACAGCCAAGAGAAATTATTTAATTCTTTTTCACTCCTACACTACCTCAACCCGTGGGCCAGCACAAAAGAACTGAGTTGAATACAGCAGTGAGAGGAGTTTTAAATTGTACCAGGCAAAAAATATGTAAGCAAATGCTAAAGTGAGTTTTCAGTCCAGATAGGTTTCCCAGTACTTGTTCATAATGGACAAATATGGCTAAACCTTTATGCCAGCACCAGGGAAGTGGTTGTAGGGGATAGGGTAAGGAGAGGACAGAGCAAATACTTTCAACTACAGTGCCACTTTCTGGTGGCTTATATTGTTTGTGTTCATGTGGCTCATATTGTCCTAGGCTGGGAAAGCTGTCAAGAGTTGCATATAACGGTGGGGAGCTTTGAGGAAGCCACTGCGTCTTGTACATCAACTGTTTGTCTAGGTTTCTTTGCTGTCTCCAATTTTAGCAAACTTCCCATTTCATATTGGGAGACCAGAACACTGTTTGGCTGGGAGGTGTAGGTTGAGATTACTGTTCACTCTTGGCTTGGCTAGAAATTTCCTTGGATTTAGCAGCTGTGTACAGAAAGACCAGTACAATCATAACAAGCACCATGATGATCATTCTTGCTGAGGAATTGTTGAGATTAGTTTGGTCTCTTTTGTGAGTTTCTTTTTAGTTAAACACCAGATTGCAAGTGCCTTTTTGTAGCTATTTACACACTGTTTCTAAACATATATGTGAGCATAAATCAAGACCAGTATAGTATCCACATATATGCATAACGCTGTTTGGATGTATAGGTATATGCCACCATATGTATGTACACTCAGCCTATTTGGGCATGTCTACCTAGCATGCAGGGGAAATAGGTTTTACTCCCAGATTAGAAATTAGCCAATATGTAATTATGGGCAAATCATGTCATTGCTCTGTGCTTCATCTTCCTGTTAGTAAGTGGTATGAGAAGGAGCTGTGGATGCTGGACATGCTCTATGCCGAGCAGATGGGAACTTAGAAGCCAGTCATCATCCTTTGGGTCAGCATATCCAGCATCCTGCTGGGGAACCACGTCACTGCTCTGCTGGAAGAAAGGAAGATTTTGAACCACACTGAAGCAGAACATCACTGAAAGTAAATCTCCACCACCAGGTATTTAATATCTGACAAACTGATGCTATGCAATGAAGATCATCTCTTGGCAGACATTGTTCATCCCCAGCCAATTCTTTTTTCTGTGACAGAAGGAGGCAAGGACAACAGCTAGAGTGTAGCTGCTTTATCGTTAAAAAGAAAAAAAAAAAAAAAA
>VXAU01005006.1:1308421-1342442 GCA_013399695.1 Formicarius rufipectus | reverse complement strand
TTTAACAAGGCAGTATTACTTCTCTATTTCGTTCAATGTCTCATCATTTTAGAGAGTGCTAATGGACTATTTAATCACTGTTCACAGGTATATGGCATGTCATTCATACAGAAGGAATCGATTATGGAAAAAGAAAAATCTGAATAAGACCCTTGAGACAATACTGTGGAAACTGATTCGGGTACATCTTTAAGAGCAACCACATGCTCTGATTTATGACAGTTGCATAGATAACAAGATTAATCACCTGGTTTTGATTAAAAAGGGGGAAAATGTTATGTTTTGTATCAATATAATGTTGAGCTTATTCTATAAATGCTATTCAGGAGCAAAAATATTCTTATAAAAGAAAAACTAGATATTTTAGTTGCGGGCAGAGTGAAAACAAGAAAGGATGCTTTTTAAAATGATCTAAGAAACTCATACCCATGTGTCATTACCAACAGCCTGGATGCAGACATTAAGCAAAGTTAGTGCATGGAAAGAATGCTCACTAATGATACTGCTTTCTCATGGGGCAACTCTGCAATGAGCAGGGGGATACTCAAACAATGAATCACAAAGCAATTATAAAGGACTGAGCTTTTTGTGCTGCATGGTCAAGCACATCAGTCCTCACAGCAGATGTCTGGATGTCTGAGTCTCATCATCAGGTCTGTGAACTTTCTATATTTACAAATAAGGATTATGAAAGTTTCATTCTCTCTTTCGAGATGTGAGGGTGAAAAGTACTACCTAAAAACAAAACAAACCAAAAAACCTTCTGGTTTTCCTTTTATTTATGCCAATTAGGGAAAAGTTCCTGTAAGCTAATAAAATCATGCTAACATAGCAGTCTTGTGAGTGTGAGATGATAAGACTCCGTTATCTGTTCCAGGAAAAGCCAGACACACTACTCAGAAGAAAATGTAACTCCCTGGTAACTAATGAAGTGTATGACAGACTACAGAGTTTTATATCATCTGCTATAAAAAGCCTTAGAATGTCCTAAAGCATTCGAGCCTGAAAGGCTGGGGCCTGTAATGATGTTCTGACATGCATAAGTAGAACACCCTTAACTGCATCAGAAAAGCAGGGACTTCAGTTTTCTTGAAGAAGCCTTGGCAGTGACCATTTGGCTTGAGGCCTCAGTCAAGTCACCAGTGTTGTCTAGTTTCTAGCATAGACGGCCATTGCTGATGGTTCAAGAAAACCTTAAGGCTTAATTTATGTTTCCTCAAAGGACACTTTTCTCTGGGTTGATCATGAAATTTCTCTCTAGAGCCTGCCAGTGGAAAACCAGAATTCAGCCTCTTTAATCTCTGCCCAATACCAGAGCAGCCTCCAGGGCATGAGTGTAAATGAGTTTTGAGACCAGGCTATTCTGCAAGCTGAGCTCTGAGACACTGAACATAACTTTAGTATCCTGCAGCAGACACAGATTCCCAAAGTCAGCACACCCACTTTATTGCAGGCTGTCATAGATGCTTAATCCTGACACGAAAATAACTGTGCATGATTTCCTGAAGGAAAAACAATAAAACTCTCAATGAGGATGCCTTCTCTGCATCTTTGATGGACTGATTTACTTGTATTCAAACAACTAAATATTTGAGCCTGGCAAAGCTGAATCTTCTGTATCTGTTTTTCTTTTTTTCACTCGCACAAAAGACATGCAGCTTAGGAACATGATCGCCATTGGGGGAGGAGGTTTACAGCATGCAAGTCTTCTGCAGGCACCTTACCACACTGACTTTCTCACCAAAATGCTGTTAATATGACAATCTCACTGGTATCCTACAAGACCAGTTAATAATCTAATTCCAAATCCTACCATGGAGCTCTCTCCAGAGATCTAGAGGCACTTGGTATGCTGCCTGTCTGCAGGAGGGAAACCAAGGTTTAATTACATATGCCTGGTTAGTTCTCTGTTCATTTTCAGTCAGGTGTATCTGTGTGACAGGTGATAATGCTCTATCAGTAAGACATGAAACCTCCCAAGGATCTGGCACAAGCTTGTAGAGATATGTTTCAAAAGACTTATTGTGGCCCACACCAGCCACAGCCCTCATCAGCTGCATCCTTAAGTCTGTGCCTCAGCTGGGATTTCCTCCCACAGTCCCATGAGCTCAGCCAGCCTCTGGAAAAATCACTGTCTTGTAAACTTGTGTTTTCTTTGTCATTCATCTGAGCTGCTATTTCTGGTATAACTACAGTTTCCATGGCTACACAGCTCATAAATAAGGTCAGAAACCTTGGAGATGTTTTTTAAATGATTCCTTGGAACAGGGTATAATCTGGCCAGAGGTGATGAAGCTGATGAGTTTTCCTTTGAGACCACAAGGACTGCAGTCCTGGACCCCTTGGGCTCCATGGCTTCTGGTGCAGTTTTGGTCTGGATCAGATAGCAGGTGTTGTGGCCAAAAAGGTCAGCACTGGATTTCCTGGGGCCAGGGAAAGAAAAGTCTGGGCAGGGAGGGACAGGGATTGGGAACACAGACCCTGAGCAGGATTTGTCATCCACCTGCTGTAGCAGCCAGGCATGAACGTGAAGCAGGTGCCTGTTGCTCTGAAAAGAAGCTGTGCACCCACACCCCTGCAAAGCAAATGCCACCTGCTTTGTGAGGGCAAGGCAGAGAGAGAGGATGGATGGATGGAGAGAGAGGCCTGATAATCCTGGGGGGTAAGAAAGAATATGATATGGGGCCCTTTAGGGAATTTCTGTCATGTTTTGTCAGTGGCAAAAAAATAGCTTCATGTGACACCATGGAAATTCTTTTCCCACACGTCCAATTTTGTTAAAGAGAAATGAGACAGATTCCATTGGGAAAACAGGAAAACAAAGGGAGTGTTTTGAAAACAAACAGCCTGAACATATGTAAATTTTTAAGGTTCAGAAAAAATGAGTATAGGACTGTAGGGCTGATTTCTCCAGCAACTTTACCTACATAGTAGGCAGAAGGGGAGGGGGACCCCCCCGGAAACCTGTCTGCAGCAGATGGAGGCATGGGAATGAGCAGCGGGGATGGGAGTGCAGTCTGCTGCCAGCAGGCTGCACCTCTTTATATCCACACAAGCAGGTCCCTGCCCACAGTAATCACTTCTGCTGTCAGAAGAGGCTGAGTGCAATCAATCTCCATGCGTTTGTATACAAGCTCTAGTCATCACAGAAAAGAAAGGATGCCAAGATGATGCTGCCCCCATCCTCTTTCCTGTGCCCAGAAATTAATGCACAAGCCTCTGAAAGCTCTGTGATCATCTTCAAACACATGGGAATGTAAGTGTGCTTGCTCTTTCTCTGCTAGATTGAAAGCCCTAGGATTTACTTCCCAGTGTTTCAGTGCCCACTCAAGGGCTAGGACCTTATAGATTTTTTTAATGTAAGCTAAGAGTCTCACTGAAGGATTCATCTTGTCTAACTTCAGCTATTTGAAAGGCCAGAGGCCTTGGGGCTATGGGGCTCTTGTTCAGCACCAGCACAGTGCTGGACTGGTTCCCACTGTCAGGGTCTGTCACATCAGAGAGAGCTTGTCCCTTCTTGGTCACACACAGTCACAACCACTGACTGGCATGGCTACTCCAAAATCCCCTCCTCAGCCTCTCCCAAACCCAGATCCCATCCATCATTCACCAATCACACTTTGGTTTCCTTCTGGCCCATGTTGCTCTCATGCTCCTAGTGCTACTCCATTCTCTGGGACTATTTTTGACCCTGCCAGCCCTGATCCCATGCTGTGAGCTGGATGCTCAACAAGGGTAAGTGAGAGTTGCTTCACCAGAACCAAGGGCCCCAGAGGATTGTTAACCTTGAGGTTATGCCTTAAGGCAGACAGCTACAGTCCGTGACTGAGGTTCTGCTGCAGCTGAGGATGAGTATGATCTTCCAGCACCTTTTTGCAGGACTCTAGACCTTTTCTTTTCATCCTGAGACTCCACTCTTTCCACATCTCTGACACCGATCTCCCAGACAGTTACAAAAGGCTGTGAAAATACATTGGAGATTCAAAGCGCTTGATAAAATAGTATGCATTACCATGCATGGAATTTTGTTGGGTTGGAATATGGGCTGAGACACCAGCTCTTGCCTTTCTCAGAGGCCTTCTCACAGTAGCAATGCTACCGGTGCCCAGATGTGACCTAGCTGTTACCCTCAGCCCAGCATCTTGGGCCTCAGAGGTGACAGGTCACCCTGCTGACATACCACCCTTGGACAACACAAAGGTTCCCCCTTCTTCTCCTGCCTTTCCAGCAGCTTCACCAGGGTCCTACACAGCATCTCAGCAGCATTGCCTATGACTCCCTTGAGCAGACTTAGCCTTCTTGATACTGGGCTGACTGCACACATTGTTCTGTAAGGTGTGTCTTCACCCCTGTGGCACTGCTGAGAAGTTTATCGGAAACCTCTCCAGGCATTCGCCAGAACAAGGGAGGAACAGGGGGTGATTAGGACCAAATCCTCCATTCCTTGACATGTGCAGACACGTGTGTGCCTGTGTGTGTGTGCGGGTGTGTTTTTTACTAGGCAGCAGAATCGTTCAAAGGGCAGGTTATTTCTTTATTTCTCTTTGCTTCTCCAGATACCTGCCCCCAGAAGCTCTAGATAAGCCACAACCTACTTGCAGAAAGTGGCATGTCACCCCTCGGGAGCATGCTGAGGCTCTGTTGCTCCTCTACCTTGCTGGAGCTATGCCTGCACAGTGCTAATCTCCCAGTTCTCCCCCCACCTCCCTGTGCCATGTAGGTGCCCGCCCACGACTGGTGTCCTGATGTCACCTGGTGACAGGGTATATCTGGAGGAGAAAGGACACCTCGAGACTCTTTCTACACAGACTGCAAGACAGGAGTTGAATGATTAGCAAGAGGAGCCTTTGGCAATGTAAGTGTTCTCCAAGAGCTCAAACCAATAGCTGGGAGAGGCAGGGGGATGGAAAAGGAACTGCCTGCAAAACCTAGGGGAGAGAAAACTCCAGATAAAATCTCATGGGGGAAAAATCTGAATGTTTGTACTCAGAGAGCATGAATAGATGCAGTAGCTAGAAGAGGAAGTTGTGGTTCTTGTGTGTTTGTTTTCTGTTTCCTCTAACATTAGCACAGGTGCTGGAGCAATGGTTTATCTCAAACCTCCCTGGCTGTACAAGCATCTCTGCTCTCTGCAGGTTGCTCAGTTTCTCATGCTGGGCACTCCTCGCTCAGGGCTCCCTGGAACCCCCTTGGCTAAGCCTGTATGTGAGCTGCACCAGGGGGCTCCTGAGGAAAGGTTGGGACAGGCAGCTGGTGTTTTCTAAACCGGTACCCAGCTGTACATGCAAGGCTCATCAATGGGAGTTTATAACCTGTGGTGCTGTACCTCTGGTGTTACTGAATCCCTTCTTTGAACTGGCATAGTCTTTACAATTATCTCCATTTGAGAATATAATTCTACTTGAGATGAGTTCCTGTCTTTTAGAGTGCATCCTCTTTCCCTGTTCTTGATCTTGGAACAGCTGCTAGAAGGAAGGGTTTGAGATCCTATGTAAAACACAGGAGCAGAAAGGGTTGAACCTGTGTGGACTTTTCCATCACTATGATTAGCCAGCTCAAGCAACTGAGTCTGGAGTTATGAGTCTCCTTAAAAGCGTCTTACACTGGATACAATACTCCCTGTTGAAAGCCTGTCTGCCAGGATGATGCCTGTGGCTCATGTGGCCAGGAGCTGAGCATGCAAGAAGCCCATCAAAAGATTGTGAAAACAAGGATATTTCCTCCTGGTTGCTGTCTACTTCCTCTGGATCTCTGGATGGAGTGCTATGGCTCATGGAGGTTCTGCGTCTGACACCCCTGAGGAAGCATAAGACAAGTGCACATGGAGGAGTCTGTATTTTTGAAGGTTTTAGACAGTGGAAGATGAGTTCCTACACCATAACAATCTGAAGAAGATCAAGTAAGGCATCTACATTATCTGCCAGAGACATTTTCCACAGAGAATCAGAGATTAAGGACAGGACAGATTAAAGAGTCAGCATTTGTCAGTGGTATTCAAGCCCTTTTAAATTCAAAGAAAACTAAAATAAGGATGATTAACCTGGCCACCAATCCAGAGGTGGGATTTCTGACGCAACTGAGATAAATCCATTAATGTGTATTAGGTATAATTAGCATTCCAACGCAAGCAAAGCTCTTACCCAGAGGATTAAACCCTGGTCTAAGCAGAAATGCTGTCAGGGGCAATTAGGTAACACCTTGTCAGGGGAAGGGGCAGAGGAAGTGCATGGCAGAGGATCTTATGCCTCAACAGTCTTTCCATTCACAGCCATCAGCTCTTGCCTAGAAGCTGCATCCCAGTGCTGGCAGAAGCAAAAGAGCTCTGGCAGCCCAGAAAGCACTGGGAAGAAGCATCACAGCGCTTGCAGAGACCTAGAGGAGACTCAAAACGTTTGCCAAGCCACCTCTTTGGTCTGGTACTGAGGACTATCGAAGTAACCAGGTATGGTAAGACAAAAGGCTGTGAGATTCTCATGGGGAGAAGCTGCTGTTGGCATTTCTTTCGTATCTGTGATCCTGTGGTGCTTGCCTGGCTGTGTGTAGGGAGGGGAAGTTAGTTTCCAAGATGGGGAAATTGGGGCAGGTTCCATGCTGTGGGGCAAGGTCCATGCTGTGAGGCAGGTTTCATGCTGTAGGGCAGGGCTCACTCCTGCATGAATGGAGAAATCTTTGACTGCACACCATGGCAATCAAGTCCCACCAGCTCAGTGGTGGGAGAGCAGCTTGATTACTACTGCAAAATGGAGATTGTTCTGTGGCATTAAGGTTGCTTTCCATCCCCTGTGACTTCTTTTAGTGATGCATGGAGAGAATAGGTAGAGGGAGAAATTAGAATTGACCCTAACTAAAAGTTGCATTGAGTTCTCTTTTTTGAATTCATGCAGGTGAGAGAGGATGAAGTGTGATTTGAGCAGATGATTTTTCCTACCAAGTCCTGGATTATTGAGTAGCTGGTCGATGGACTGGGGGAAAAGGAAACTCCAAGGACTGAATCTTTCCCTTAGTTATTCCTCTATTGAGTGAAGGTCAGGGACAAGGTGTGGGCACAAAGAACTAAGTGGATTTGGCCCCCAAAGACATTTTTGTGCTTAAAGTATCGTGTCAGCAGACAGTAAGAGCTAGTGAAGCAGAGCAGGACTTCAGTCGGATATGGAGCTCAAATGCATCTTACAAGTTTTGGATGTCAGTCCTGGAGGATGGAAATCTGTTAGCTGGTTTGTTTTTCCTATTGTACTTTTGGGAGTAGCCCTTGAGAGGGGTGCTGGGTATCTTGGATGTCAGATTAACATGGTGCTTAAAAGTGGATGTACATCCCTTGTAGTTCAAGAAGGTTATCTATCACTGGGACAGACAACCTACTGATGTGAACTGCACCTGAGACAAAAGTATGATGATGTATTTTGACGCATTAGCAGACATGTTATGGAGCAATCTTCTCATGCAAAGCATCTTGTTGTAGGGCAGTACCATCTGAATTCGTCCCATCCTGAGAAACAACGAGGCACCAAATTCTCTTTGTTTTGAAGCCAAAATGCCTTCACCTCTCAGTTTGGCCCTAGAAAACTAAGTCAAAAGATTTCATCACCAGCAATGATGAAATCCAACAGTGTAGTCCAGGTCATACCTATCACTGCACCCCCATTCTCATTCTGTAAAAGATGAAGATGATAGTATCTGCCTGTCCCACCACTACGCTGTGAGGATAAAACTGTAAATGCTGGGCGATTGTTCAGGTGCTGCAGAGATGGCAGCCAAATAAGTAAGTTCTACGGTTTGAGCTGATCCTTGTGTTTGTGGGCACAGTGTGTGCTTAGGAAACATTGTGTTACTTGCGGGGGAATAGCATCTGTGCGTACTTCAGCTGCAGACACAACCATCTGCTGCTCCATTTGGGGCTGCTGGAACCTGTCCAGTCTCCTACTTGGGATATTGCAGCTGAGACCAAAGCCTGACCACAAGCGACAGAAGAACTATCATTTGGAACCATACTGCTGCCACCACAGATGGGAAGATGTCCTGGCTGAAGTATTTCCAGACTGCCACAGATAGAGAAATATGGTTCTTCACCTTGTGTTGATGTGCAAGTGACACAGGAAGATCGCTTGGATGATCTTGTTCCTTGTATCCCGGGCTTTGCTTTCCAGCAAATTTCTGGCTATTTCAGGACAGTCAAAGACATGAACCCTCTTTAGACTAAGGGAGAAAAAAATCTTTGATGGCATTTATAGTTCTGAGATTAAAAGTCCAGAGTGTCACTGCAGGTGATGTTGGGGATTAATCCAGAGTAGTGTGGTGACATAATGAGATTTGTCTTTGGTAGCAGATCCTGAAGTCAATTCCATCAGCGATTACATCAGCCTGGATGCACAGGGACAAACACTTGGAGATTTGAGATATGTAGCAGTCACGGGGAAGAACTTCAAGAAAGGGAGAAAAAAATTGCATTTATTTTTATCCATAAATACACTTACTCAGACTATTCTTCCATATTGATTAGTATAAAATGTAATGAAGGGCTGGAAGCTCCACTTTGGATGCTGCTGAGAGTCATTGCTGTCCTCTCAGGGAAGGAAGAAAAAGGCTCAGAGTGCAGCAGTTTTGCCCTCTATGGCAGGAGAGATGTCTTCCAAACAAAATCTCCTCCTTGATAACTCTCTAGCACCTGTGAGGTGGAGGTTGGCTCCTGTGAGGTGGAGGTTGGCTCATGTACAGTGTGGTAAAGAGAGGTCAGCACATGTAATATAATTGCCTTAACCTTCTTTATTATCTTTCAACAATACTATGCCATTTCCCACAAGTTTGACATTGACAAACATGGAGCCCTAGTTACAGCTCCACCCAGCCAAAGAGCTCATCTAGCTCAGCATTCTATGTTCATCAGTGTTCCACAGGTAATGCTTAGGCACAAGTATAAGAACAGGTGAAGTATACAATGATTATTCTCAAGGACAGGCTATTTCTTTAAGTCATACGTGTGTTTTTGTATTTCCTAGTAGTCAGATCCTGAACCAGCAAGTAAAAACACCAGCACTGCTATTCCAAGGCTAACTAGAAAGCAAACAACATCACTGTTAAGCCTCCTATTTTACCTAAACATTGGGGCAAGGTGCTGCAGCAACCCATCTTCAAGAGTCCAGCTGTATCTGAGACAAAAGGAGGTGTGAGTCTCCATGACTCTGCAAGTCATTGCACCATGGGGTTGAGTGTATTTTTGGCCTTAGCTCAAGTGTCCTTTGTTTAACATCTTAATTCTAGCATGCCAGGTGAATGACAGTGCTACCCTGCTTAATTTTTATGCATTACAATTTTTCTTTATCTTTAATATCATTATCTTTAATCCTGTCACAATTATATTTCCCAAAATTCTGTCAACTGACTATTGATAAGTAGAAGAGAAAAACAGTGTTGTGTCAGTCCTTGGTGTTATCTTGCAGACAAAGGGATCTGAGAGAGGTGCGTGCCTGCTACACCCAGCCCAGCAATGAGTGAGGCCCCAGCCGCCACCCTCAACCCTGGAGATGCTCCAACTGGTCCCACCACACCACGCAAGGGGCCTCCCAAGTTCAAGCAGAGACAGACAAGGCAGTTCAAGAGCAAGCCCCCCAAAAAAGGAGTAAGAGGGTAAGGGAATTTTGGAAAGAAAAGAAACTGTGCTAGTTGGGTGGCTCCCCACCCTAAGCTGGGCTTCTATGATACCATCTTTGCTTGGGAAGGGAGCCAGAAGGCTTGCACCTGACCCCTGGTGCCATCAGCTCTCCAGCCTGGAGCTGCTTCCCTTCTTCTGCCCACCCACAATTCTCCTTTCTTGACTGGGGGCTCAAGGCAGCTCCCCATTCCTTGCTGCTGGCCCAAACTCACTCCTTGCCTGCTCTTTTCTCTCATAGGTTTGGAGATGACATCCCAGGCATGGAGGGACTGGGCACAGGTAAGGTTGTTGTCATGCCCTGCTTTAGCACAAGTCCAGACAAACTTCACCATGGGAGAGAATTTTAAGGTGAACTCTGTTTCCCCGGCCTCTCTATAGCTCTCAGGGTCACCAGAGGAGACAAGTACTACCTCCACAAGCTGTCATGTTCATGCTTATTCTTAAATACACTACAAGACAGAAAGGCCATTCAGGCATCCTTCAGTTCCTCTATACTCACATTTGGCTGCTAAAGTGCTTGTTTGTTTTCTGCTAATACTCTGGTTAAGAATTTCAGCAGCATGAGATTCTCAAAGAAATGCTAAATGCTAAGCTATTAATACCAAAAATCACAGGAACTAAATCCCAGATGGTGAAGTATTTGTGTTGTCATCAGAATCCTAATTTTAAGAATATTTTGTACCCGTCAGTGATTGAGAAACACACAGTGAGGGAACTGCAGCCAGCCAGAACTTTGTAGGTATAAGAAACAAGAGAGTTACAGAACCTGTAGACCAAATTATTTAGCATCAAATTTAAAACTGTGCACCTTCAAAGAGATCACAATTTGGTTACAGGTAGTTTATAAGATCTGAGTTTCCTGAGTAAATAAGCCTTTCCATTAATAAAAAGTACATACAAGGAGTGGGGTGACCAGAATCCATTTCTTATTTTCTCTCTTTTGCAGATATCACAGTGATTTGCCCATGGGAAGCTTTCAGCCATCTGGAACTGCACGAGCTGGCCCAGTTTGGGATCATCTAAGGTGTCAGCATCTCTACTGGTGTCACCTGGTGACTCCACAGATCCCAGCATGCTCGTCACCACCTTTGATGCTTATTTTTGGTCCTTGCATCCACCTGCTTATGGGCAGAGTGATTTTGTAAGAGCTAGTTATGAGAAAGTCCTTTGCAGATTAATTTGGCAAAGAAGTTATTTGGGACCCTGGGCAGATCTCATGCTCCATGTGATGAAACTACTGAAAAAATGTCTTAATGCCTCCCTGCACTATATTTTTTCTTCTCTCACTATCATAAATCTTCAATATTTATGAATATACTGTGAGGCTGCATTTGAACTTTGCCCCTGATTAGCTGCAATATTGTGTGCATGTATGTCCAGACATAATTATATCAAGCCCATTCTGTTTTCTTCCTTCCTTCCCTGACAACTTTCTATATAAAATTTCCATGGAGAGGTCCTCATGTTATTTGGGCCACCAATTATTTGCTGAGAGTACATCTGTAGAGAACAGCATTAGAGTCATCAGGCCAGACATTAGGCTATCTTTTCATAGGAGACCCTTCCCCAGAGGTTCACAGTCAGGAATGTGCTACTAAGATTTACCTCATCAGCAAATGGGGAAGCGGGCTTGCAAATGCTGTCTCTGCTGTACTGCCTATAAGCTATGAGCCATAAGAGTCTGGCTGTTCTAATAATGAAAGTGTGTGTGTGTCTGAGATCAATAGCTAAGTGAATTAATCCTATTATTCATTCCTTTGTGGTTGCAATTCCAAAGAAGCAGCACTCCAAATGAATCTATTTCCTCTCCTTTGATGGGATGCCCTATGTGACACTTGTACTTGTCCTCATGCCCATAGATATTTACATGAGACATTTACTCCCCAGGACATACTTGCTGCTAGTTAAGAAGAGACAGAATCATTGTGATCTGTCACTAGTCCGTGCCAGCAGTCCTGCCATATCCAGCAGAAAATGCTATTGCATTAATTGCTCCCTCTTCCCTTTATTTAGTATGGAGAAAGTCTCCATACTGCCCCCCATAAGCAGGAAGGCTTTTCTCTCTGCACCCCCTGGCAATTTCAAGCTCTGAAGCTTCTCTGGACAAGCTGGCAAATCGTGTCCCCAGAGGCAGATAACAGCAGAGCAAGTGGTGAGGCATGAGAAGGATAGGATGTGTATATGCAGGCAAGCATAGACTGAATCCACTTAACCCTATTGATCTGTGTCTCCTGATCTCTGGTAGCCTGAGTGCTGAGGTACCCATAACCACTTAAATGTTTGGGGAAGGCACAGAGATTCCCTACTGCCCTGGCATTCAGAAAAGGCTTTTGGTTTGTTTGTAGGCAAGGAGCAAGTTTGTTGTAGCTACATAATATTCATAAGAGGAGGTAGACTTTTTAATAATTGCCTTTAGCTTGGCAAGCCTCATTGCATAAGAGCTGCCTGCCCCCATATTATCTTTCCTGTGTTGAACATGTTCAAGGGAGCAAGGAGTGGTTGATGAGAGGAGAGCAAATCATGTCTTAACAATTGATCCCCACACATAAAACAATACTACAAATCCATGGCAGTGCTATAGTTATCCACTAGTGTTATTCCAGAAATAAAAGCTAGCAGTTTTCAGTTAAAATACAGCTTCAGTTCCAAAAGCTAAGGAAAATTAATTCCTGTTGGCAGTCCAGAGTACAGCTTTTATTATTCATCAGTCCTGCCATTAGAAACAGCAGTAAAGTACAGAGTGGTTCAGAACCACAGCACTCTCACAGCACAGAAGTCATGTACCATTTAGCTAATTGCAGCCCACAGCTATTTCCTTGGACAGAGGCAGTCACTTACTTCCAATTTCTCCTGCTTTTCTCACCTTTTAATGCTTTTCTTCTTTCCCTAAGTGTTTTTTATGTAGATTATGTTTTATTTAGCTTTTAGTGTAGAGAACTGATTTCATTTTTTTCAAGCTCATGTGCTAGCCCTCCTTTTCTGTAGTTAGATGTGAATGTTCCTATGGCAATGCTGTCATGCTTCCCCTCACATTATGCCATCCTGTATCTTATGATCCTTATTCCACCTTCTCAGTCTGTCCTCTTCTCTCAGGGAAAAGACCCACTGGATCCAGTTTTGGATCCTGCAAACTGGCTGCCTCTATTATCATTGAGTTTTCCCTTTTTTTAAGCTCTTTAGGCAGGAGCACAAGGGGAGAAATATTTAATTAGTCTTTTTTTCCCCTTTCATCTCAGGCCTTGGGAAAACAGTCCAAAGATAGTGAAATACTCTGTCAGAAAATACTGAAGTAAAAGCAAAATTCTCCTTAATCCAGGAACTGAAGCATTTGAACAAATAGGAGAGGCCTGCTGCAGTTCCACATCTGACTGCCATAACCCCGATTTCCATCAGACAACTACTCCATTCTCCTTCCTAGAGGAGTCCAATAGGAATGCACACATACCCCAGCTCTCATGCCTGGCTGTTGAGCTGTATCAGAAAATGAATGCTTTGAGTTAACAGAGTTTGTCAGTTATTTTAAAAATAATTTCTATTCATTAATAGGGATTGCATTCATTCCTTTACTTGTAAGGAATTTTGAGAGGAGTGTTAAAACACCCTCAGAGTTGTTTTGTCTGAGGTTCTGATTTTTTTCTAATGAGCTATAATTCCTGAAACTTCCATTTTTCAGTGAGAGATGGCCACAGTGCAAGAAATTAAATAGCTTGTTGAAGAACTTCAGTCTGTATACATGTAATGTGTTATTCTGTGTTCTTTTACGATAAAAAAAAGAAACATGTTAAAAGGAATAAAAATTAATAAAAAATGTTTTAAAAATCCTATAAATGTAGTCTGACTTGGTTAAAAATATATATCCGGAGAAAGACAGATGACTTAGCTTTTCATTCTGGAATGTGTTCCTGGGGAAAGTTCTGAAAGTCACTCACCACTCCTCATTAGAGAAGACCAGCTATTTATCTCCAAACAATAGGCAAAAAAGAGTGACTGATATCGTCTGAGAAACTGTTTTTCCCTCAGTGATGACTGGTGTATTCTCCCAAATGTGGTGCACATGGTTTCCTTAGGGCTGAAATCTTTTGGCCAGTTACATTGTCTGGGACTTTTTATGTAACTTAACATCAGCACGTTTCTATCCTATTGCAAAAAATGACAGTTGTGAATGCAAACACTTGTCTACACTGGATTCTTGCTGTTGCTGAACTTTCTAAGTATTCATAGGGGTTTCAAGTTTGTCAGGTTCAATTGCCTCCTGGTGTTATGCAGTCAAATCTTAGAAATGTTTTTGTTTTGTGCCATTTTTTGAGGTTTTTTTCTTGTAATTCATCACTGAGCATCCAGTTGAAAGTCTTTTGTCTTTGAATGTTCTCTATCCCGTAAGATACAAATACGAGTTGTCCAGGAGTCACTTAGTGGTGGCTTTTTATTAACTCCTTCACAACAGCCAGAAAAACATCTCACGTGGTTATTCCTATTTAAAGCAATAATCAGCTTTAAAGACTGAGTCCCATCCTTACTGATCTCAGTTTCTGACTCCAGTGCAAAAGTTAATTAAACCTAAATCTCAGCAAGAAAAGAAAAATGAACTTTGGGAATAGCGAGAAGCACTTGTCTTGCTTTCACACCACACCTCTCACCCCCCAGTATGTAAATTGCCTCAGGAACCTCAATTAAAAATAAATAAATTAAAAAATAAATAAACTAAAAAATTCCAAGGTTTCAGTGTAAATTGGATTTTTCAGGAGGTCTGAAGACGCTTAATGCAAACTTTCCATCCTCCAACAGTTTTCAAGTCAGCACTTCATTCAATATCAAGCCACTGTCACATTTGCCTATTGTATTGATAAGTATGGTATGGACTAAAAAATGTACCCTGACAATATCACTTAGTGTTTTGTGGGGCATTTTTCTGTTTTATAAATGGGATTTTAACAGTTAGAAAAATTAATGTCAAGAGTACCCACCATCTTTAGGTTTCCATTGCCTGACTTTTCAGAATATTTAACATTTTATCTTCATGTTTAAAATACGAAAAGTTTAAAAGTTGTCATGGGTTGTGGTTGCAGCTAAAAGTGCTCATTAGTGAATCTCATTCTCTCTGAGTCATGTCTCACTGAGACAGTAAGATCCAGGGCCTCAGCTTGGAGATACGAGAAACAAGAAGTTTGTATTTTTGAGTGTATTTGTGCAATGCTTCATAGGGTGGGCAGGTTATTCCAGCCAACAGTCTGTTTCAGCATCACCACACCACTGCGGTGTAAATCTAGACAGATTTGAATAAACAGAACAGAAGATCATGCGATAAAGTATCACATGCTTATAAATGTGCTCAGCCCTGGAATTTCCTCATACCAGACTGCTTAACTTTGAGACCTGACTCCCAGTCCTCACAGTGCTGTCAGGGCTGTTAAAGCTGGGATCAGCTTAGTATTCTAGTGTTGTGCACCTGCACCTCCGAAGTTTGTCCTGACACACCAAGGCAGGGAGCACTTATGACTCTGACCTTTCCCCACAGCAACTGTGATCCACCTGGAGAGAGTAGGATGGCTGAAGCCACTGTGCTGAAAGGATTTAATCCTATCAGTTGCAACTTTTAACTTACCATTAACAAATGCTCTCGCTTTTTATGTGGTTCCTCTTTTTGAAGTTTAGCATAACTGTGGTGAGAATTTTGGTTCTTCCTGCTCCTGCTGGGTGAAAAGAATGTCTTCACTATGAAGTCTCATTGCCTTCAAGAATTTTCAAACACTTTCTTGTCTCTGGCATTTTTCTGAGGGCCTCTCACATTCCTCAGGCGGCATATGAAATAGTTGAACATAGCAATTACCAGCACACCCAGAACATACACTAGACTGTCCAGATGGCAGAGCAGACCAGAGATATGACAGAAACAGATGAACTACACTACTCTATGAAAAACAGGACTTTCCTCAGCAGGGCACTGGGAGTGAAGAATGCTTTTGGTACCCTGGGAGCTTGGTCAGGACAGTGCTGAGCACAGGAAAAGTGCATGGGAAGGAAAGATTCTTTCAAGAACATGGAGAACAGGGAGAAGCAGTGTGGTAAAGTTCCAGTTCTGTGAACTGCCTGCCAAAGCAGTATACTGGGCTCTGCCCTATGGGCTGTGCCAGACAGGGTATAACAGATGGCAGAGGAACACTTGCAGGAGCTCCAAGCCTGTTATAATACTGAAGAACAGCCACACAAGGCACAAGCTATCTACAAAGGGCACCCACCGAGCAAGCTGAACTTGGTCCCTTACAAGAGACCTTGCTCTATCTGGGAGTCAGTGGCTGCACAACCATACAGGAAGAAACAGAGCTTGGTGAAAAACACATAAAAATGTGGGAGCTCCAGACTCCCACCACAATGACCATGTATTCATGTGTGACAGAGTAGGTAAGCAGGAATAACATCAGTGGGAAAATCTCTGCCTTGTGCTATTAGGAGAACTCAATGACCTGTGGCGTGAAAAAAAATCCTCACCCTCATCTGTGCTTAGGACACCAGGAGGAAGAATTAGAATTCTCGAGACTTTTAACACCTTCTCCAACATAGGCTGCTCGAATGCATCCCTTGAAAGTGTGATCTATGCAGGCTTACCAGGGGTGAAAAGGGACACTGCAGGTTATACGCAGATGAGAGACAAGGCCAATTTCTTCAGCCATACAGCAGTTTCTGCCCCAAAAGTAACCTGAGGCACAAACTCCCATTGCTTAGTCAAAACACCACGCTGGTTTCTGTAGGCACAAGGAGAAGACAAGCTCATTTGCACATCTCTCAAAAGCTATCTGGATTCAAGACAGTCCAAATCTGTACACCAGACAGCCACCTTATCATCCAGGCAGCTGCTGGCATGGGCATAGTAGACTTACATCTGTCTGCCCAGGGGAACTGGCAGCAGGACTGAAAGTAAGGGAAGAAAAATAACAGCAGGCCAGCCATATGGGAAGCAAGTTGTATTAGATCTGGATTTAGTAACTGCAGTTTTACCAGACAGTCTCTGGGATCAAGGTCTTTCCATGCTAAGCACTTTGTAAGTACATCACTAGGTACTAATGAATTAGTAATAATCCTGGACTCCACGCCAGTGTGTTACTGTGGATACTGAACTTTACTAAAAAGAGGGCACAGTAGAGATGCAGCTCAGTCAGTCTTGAAAATGTCAGTACATGGCCAGGTCACATATAGACAGCTGGGATGAGGAACACACAGATGGAGGGGAAGTCCTTTCAAACACAAATCTTAACTAGAAGATCTGGCAAGCACCAGTCTCAGGCAAGAGCAAAGGGCAAGCAAGTCAGCAATTACATTGGAATGAAATATGGTCAGCAAATGAACCAATTTTGGACTAAAGCTGCCTATACCAAAATACTGCCACAAGGAGGTATATTATGAGGAATCTGAGAGAATCTTAACACCATTGCATCCCCATCCAGAAGCCTACACTCAGTTCTAGGCTTTTTGAGGACAGGAGCTGATAAACTGTTCAACATTTTGAACTCATGTAGAAAGGGGATGAAGAGAACATTA
The DNA here is from genome assembly GCA_013399695.1 of Formicarius rufipectus. Lineage (NCBI taxonomy): Eukaryota > Metazoa > Chordata > Aves > Passeriformes > Formicariidae > Formicarius > Formicarius rufipectus. Next base: position 1,325,263 of record VXAU01005006.1, on the reverse strand, counting down.
AAATGAAGAAAAGTGGAGTAAGGACTCCTCAGGCAGCAGGGAAGTTGCTCCAACCTGCACAGCCCCCTGAAACAGCTAAGTGGAGTTGCAATTCCCACCTGGAGGTAGCTGTAGGGTATAGATAACAAAGGAGGACAAATATTAGCTAGGATGAAACAAGGGAAAACTGTCTGAAAATAACATCAAAATTTTAAATAGCTGTTATCAAGAAGTCCTAACAAATACCTTCCTTGGTAAAGCTGGCCCCTTGTCCCACGGGAACCAGGAAGGCTCTGATACTTAGTACATTTGTTACAGCACTGTAGAAAGTATCCAAGAAGCCCCTGTAGAGAACATCTGGTATTGATCAGGCACAGTTCCTGCAGGATTCAGGGCAGTCACACTGAGCCACCTCCATTGCCACAGTCTCCCAAACTAAACACTAATGATGTATATAAAGTAAGCTTGTTTTTCATATGAAATTCATGCTTAGTCATTGTATCAAACCTACTTACATAGGAAGCTCTGTTTAGCAGCCACCTGTAAGTTTCCAGTAACAAGACACAAACAAACCAGTGAAGAAATAAAAACACATTGATATGATGGAAGTTGGAAATACCTTGATATAATGAAAGACAAATGTCTGAGCTGACTTTTATCCCTTCTCCCTGATACCTGTCAGGAGTTACTATTTTCTGTGGGAATGCAAAAAAAGAAGACGGTAAGTAGGGACCATTGGCTCAGACCCACACCCCCTTTCTCACCCAGTGAGTTCTCTGGGAAAGGTGGCTGTACCTGCTCTTCACCCTCAGCAAAAGCCAGACAGCCCAAGCGACCTCCTGCCGCCAGAGAATTCTTCCACCATCAGAGAGCAAAGACAGGAGCAAGGGCCTCCCAGTGGCCACCTGCTGTAAATCCGTGGTGTGGAGATGTATGCCGTGTGTCAGTGCTCGGCAACACTCCCCCGAGCTGAGGCGCGGGGCGCATGATCCCCACACATCACCTGCGTGCCTCCATCCATGGTCCCTGGCACTGCATGCTTTGCTCCCCCTCTCTGTCATCCTTCCTGTTCCTCCCTTCTCCCACTTCTGCCTCTTCCTTCATGTGCTTTGCATTTCTTTTTTTCCAGACAATGCACTTCAGGGAAGCCTTTTGCCCCTTCCATCTACTCACACTGACAGCAGCTGCTTCAGGTCTCCTCTGTTCTCTTTTCTATGCTTCTTTCTTGAAGCACCAGGAATCCTTTGCAGATTTTTTAGGGGTTAATGGAACAACCAGAACCAAAAGTTCATTTGAAAAAATAAATACCAAGAAAAACGGCAAAAATCTAAAGATCACAACAAAGAGCATGAAAGTACATGAGACATTTTCATGTCACTGTTCAGTGAGAACTGCTTCTTTGGAAAATACAGTAAGATCTATTTCTGCATCCTACCATTAATGCCAGGTTTCTCCACTTTAAAAGACACAAGATGCACCTCATTGTTCGTAATGCTATGTATTTTTTTTTCCCTTAACTCCAGTCTGGAATCATTTCCATGAAAGGTGGAATAAAGCTTTGCAGTTTTATCCCAGCTATGTAACTCTTTGCATTCATTCATGGTAATGCCTAATCCCATTTTTAATCTTAATAAGCTGTTTAGTGCAATAATATCCTATGACATTAAGGCATACAACTTAATTCCTTGAATTAAAGCCAAGATTCTCTTTGGAGTTTTCGCACTGACTTCATAGCATTTGATCAGGTCAGGCTCCAAAACAAAACAACCTGCTGCAAACCAGAGAACTATCTGCACTGTGGTTTTATATCCTCTTAACACAAAGCTTTACCATGTATATAAAATCTGCAGATTCTATATATTCTACAAGAATTTCTGAACTTCGAACAGTGTTTAACCTGAATAATTAGCAACCCTGATCCCAAGATGCTCTTGATAAACTCTCCAGGAAAGAATATTGCTCTACCCTGGCCCTGGGGCTGATACAATGATTTAACGTGAGAAGCTTAGAGCCTTTGCATGCCTACTCCTAGAAGAACATTATCTCTTGATCTATCTAAATTAGTCAAATAAAAATAAGATTCCCAAGTTCGTACAGACAAAAATGATAGTGAGGAATTTAATAATAACTAGATTGCAAACAAGAGGAAGTTGTTGCTAGCTATAATAATTTAATTACATAGCAAATTTTAAATCACCTCTTTTGAATGTCTGAGAAAGGTCATACTGTGGGGACCACCTGGACTTTCTTTCTGAGACTCAAATAAAGATCCCAAGTGGCCCCAATTGTACAAATACTCTGGCTTGCTTTCAAACTGGAATTGTGGTCAGGAGCTACACAACAGTGCAAAAAACATTATCTGACCTTAATGTGTCTTTACTTTGACACTACTTCAAAATGGGAAGATAAATCTGTCTCCATGTTCCCTTCAGTCTCTTGAGCTTTGTGATGAGGCACTGAATGTGCACAAGGGTAAATTAGCTGAAGGCTCAGACACAAATTCAAAGCAAGGACACTGCTATAGCTTTAAAAGTTACTGCTCACTGACTCGGTTAGAGAAGGTGACCACTATGGCTGCTCTAAGTGTCAAATAAACTAGAGTTCACAGTGGCTAATATTTGCACATATTCTCCCTGGTTGTAGCAAGTTCAGAGCACAGGCACAGCTCATTGCTGCAGCTCAGCCACTGAGCAGTATTCAGTAACCTGAAACAGCTTCATTACTTTCTGTCAGGGGTCCCTAACTCCTTTTTGGTTTACTAAAGAGATGTCCAAAAGGCCATTTGATCAGACCCACCAATCTCTTCATGGAAGACCACTTCTAAGAGGATATAAGTCTTCTTTTCAAGTAGCAAAAGTAAAATCATATCTCGTGGCTGAAAACTAGTGTTTGACAGATTCAGATAAGAGCCGTATTGTTAATTTCTGACAGAGGAAGTGATGAAACTCAAAAACAACTTTCCATGTGATCTGTGCCCTGTAGATCTTCAAACCAAGTCTGTGTGACAGGATGGAGGATAGATATGCAGAGGGTAACATCTGTGGCTCAGGCAGTTCAGAGATCTTGTGAAGGACCACTGGACAAGTTTTCAAGCCAGAACTGTACAGGACATAATTAGGATGATCCCAACTGGGTTTGGCAATCTAATATCCATGCTTGGCTATTGGTGGGATCCCATGAGCAAGAGCTGTGTTTAAATATATAACTTTTATACTCACATGAAATACTTGGAGAAATTGGCATGTACATTAAACTAATGCCACAGTGCCAGACACAAGCATTGCAAAATTTCTAGCCTATTGCTATGTGACAGGCAAAATAGGGCTTCATTGCTGCCCTCTATGCATCTAATTTAAGTGATAAATGTTCAGACAAGCATAAGAATTAAAAGTCTCTACCAAATCAGACACAATACTTCCTCTCCAGCTGTGGCAAATAAAGGATGCAAAGGACAAGATACAAGAAGATGAGCACATATAATAGCACATTACTGACATATCCAGTAATTTCCAGTGATTTACTCTCAAGGACATCCTGAGCCAGAGCTGATGTCTTTGTGTATCACAGCACTTGATGAATTTTTCCTTCATGACACAGTAGAGACACTTTCTGAACTTATAAAGACCTTTACTATGGTACCCTTAGTTAAGGGGTTCACACAATAAGCCCATTCATACCTAACAAAGAAATGAAGTGTGACTTTTTTCTCTCTGAATACATGAAAAAAAAAAAACCCAACCTCATTCTGCTTGCTGTCATGTGCATGTTTCCTCAATACTTCCCTTGGACAACACAGTAGAACTATATTGACAAAAGCAAAGCTTTTCTACTACGCTTGGTGCTCCGAAGCAGAGGATGCTGTGGTCATTCATTGTTTGGCCAGTTATAATCAACTACAAATGAGGTGTTCTGGTTTAGAATATCATTACTTGAAAACTATTAAAAGCTCCATATTCTTTCTTACCTGGAGAGACCAGGACATTTTCTGTATTTAAATACAGTTACAAGACACAGTGGGAGGGTAGCTTTTCTTTTAAGTCAGTGTTACTTAAGAGTAGAGTTTCAAGAATTCAGATAGAACATTGTCAAGATTAGTAGAAGTTACTGGAAGTTGATAAAGTAAATTTCCTGTGAGAAGATAAAATAAACTTTACAATTACTGTGTTCTACCAGTATTTTCAAGACTTTAAAAATACACTTCACAGCCATCCCATATATGCAAGGTCAAAACCAATGCTGATGAAAATTAAACTGATCCCATCCATCACCATAGATTTCTGGCAGCTTGTTGCAAGATCAGCTTTCCAGGTCCTTGGAAGAGGCTCAGGTGCTCCTGTGCACACTGTTTGAAGGAACTGTGTTTTCTTCCAGCAAGAAGGCTCTTTCCACCTTTTGTTTTTGAGGCACAACCATTCCAGGTATCAACCTCTGGCTTCTCTGAAGTGTTGGCAGCTGATCTGGGCAGTAGAACCCAGTAATGAGTATGAGGGCTTTACTATGGATAAAGATGTAAAGTTCATAGCCTTCATGAAGTAATTAGCAAAGAGGAACATTTTAGAGAAGACAGCGTAGTTTGTTGATTTAACATTTTAGCAAGGTTTGTCAAACCAGAAGGCACTGCTTCATGTTCCCTAGTATCTTAACTGAGGATATTACATTTCATGAGTTAATTGAAACAAAGATATGGTGGAGAATTATTGCCTCAGAAAGGTTGGCAGGACACACCTAGAACAAAAACTGGGTGATTTTCAGATGGGGTAAACGCTTCCAGCAGGCAGGGTCCGCACCTGACATAGCAGAAGCAGAGGGAGAACAGCAGATTGCCATGGGAATCAAAACAGAGAGATGCTAATGATTTATTTGTAGTTAATAGGGTTTAATTAACAAGTAGGTAGCCAGGATATCCCTATTCCCTCTGTGCAAAGTCCAGTTGGAGAAGCAGGGCCACCTCTTGCATTTTCTGTCAGTATCAGTAAGCATAGACTGTGACTGAGTTGGCACTACTTTTGTTCCAGTGCTAGAGGCAACAAGGCTGCAGGTGTGTGAGCAGCCACCCTCTCCAATCCTCATTCCACACCTTATATACTTAACTGCCCCCTTCAAGCTCCTTTAGGAGGATGATGATGGTGGCTGCCAAACATGTCCTGCCTCTTGGGGCTCTCCACGTGCTTTTACTGGTTCTGCCTGCTATTCATCCAAGGGTCACTGTGCCCAGCTTCTCCTCTGCACACAGTGCTGAGCACTCAGCTCCTGGCCATGCCAAGCTCAAGGAAAATTTCCTTAACACAGAGATGTCCTTATGGAGGATGCAGCCTTCTATGGTTAGACAGTAATGCCTGTGGTGTATTGTGAGAACTGGAGCTATAAATACAAAAAATAAGAGTGACTTTGTTATGTTTTCCTGCTTAAATCTTTATTAGACTTTTTAGAGCCAGAAATACCAGAAAGCTCATTTAATGACAATGGCATTCTTTAAGAGCCTCTATAAAAACTAAGCCCTAAAACCTCTGCCCTACCAGCTCATGTTTCTCAGGCCTTGGTGGAAAATCATTCTGAGTGAGGCTGCGCCAAGACTCTCATTAGCTTCCCATTACTGGCACTGAAACACAGGGAAGTTCTGCATCCATAGAAACATCTAGAGACTTTTCTGAAGCTAATGGAAGGAGAATCATAGGATTACTAGTACCTGATATTCAAATGCAGAGCATAAAGAGTCCTGCTGTCTCCCATACCCCACCCCATCATGCAGGAGAGGAGCAATGTTATCGTGTCTAGTGCCAGGAGCAGCACACAGGGGTATGGGGTATTCATCTGCAGTGATGTGGGTCTGTCTCAGGATAAATTCCTCCTACAGGGAAGCAATGATTTCTGCTCTAGGAAATGTCAGCTGCTGGTATGGACTTACTTGGAAAAATGCAGTCTTAAAACATGAGTCTCATCTTTTGGCAGCTGTTCCAAAAATAAGAACTTTGTCTTACTGGAAGTAAAGCAAGGGGGCTTTGGGAAAAATATATTGTACCTTTAGCACTCTCAAGTATTATCCATGCTCTCTAAAACTGCAGAAAAACAGCTGCTGGGTCCTGTTTTCACCAGTGAAAGTCATAGTTATGACTCTGAATGACACAAGCACAGAGATACAAATAGCTTGGTTTTATTTCTTTGCTTTCTCAAATCTATAAAAATAAACAACTTCAAGACTGTGAGACTTTGCCAAAAGTTAAAAATACAATTGAAGAAGAAAGCAGTTGACACAGACTGTTCCTAATCCAAATTTAATGTAAGAAAACCAACCTAGCCACAGCAGAGTAAGTCTAGACAGTGTTTTCTACTCTACAAACTCACCTCTCACCTCACTTCCTAAAGAAAATTTTTGAATGCAAAAAGAAATTGAGAACATAATTCATTATCATACTCTAAATGTCACTTAGCCCTTTTGCTTTCTATTGGGTTCTTTTTGCCATTCATATCCCACCATTCTGACCCAAAATACATACCTTGTCTCTCAAATAAGTTATGAAAGTATTTGTGAGGCATCACCCTGATTTTTCTGTTGAAGGAGATGTTGAGTCTCAGGACTCAGCAAGGCACAAGGAAAGAGAATTATTAAGTGATTTTCAGCCTGCAGTCTACAGGCCCCAGGGATTCCATGAACTATTTCTGAAGGGCCCAGAAAAAACAACCAAGGCAAGCAAGATGCCTGCCACTATGCTTTGATTTAATGGATGGTCCATTTGAAGAATTTTCTGAAGTGTTTAGGGAAAACATAAAAGAAATCATCCAGGTAGACAGCAATCTAGAAAAGTCCATAAAGTCACCTAAAGAGCAGGAACTTTTTTAATACATACCACCTTGTGAACTATAAGTGTTTTAACTAGTTGAAACATGAACGTATGGTGATTTTATACAGCTTCTCAGCAGCATTTTGCAGTCCATACAGAATTCTTGCTGCTGCACCAATTTCCTCAGCAGCATCCTTGCCAGATAGCTTAAAGCTAGTGTAGTCATTTCATCACATTTTTAGTATCACTTTATTTGAACTGTTGTCATTTCAGTGAATCAAGGGGCTTTGCTTTTATCTTAAAATTAGGAACATTATTGAACTGTTTGTTTTTGCAGTATAGATCTACTTTGCTGATTTACCCAGCCAGCCCTACGTCTACTAGACTCATTAAGTCTCACCAGATCTACTCCATATTGTCCTAGTCTAGGTACTGTTAACTTGCACCAGAGAGACTGAAATAACCTCTGCTGAGTTAGTGTTTGTCATGTAGTCTGTTATGTCACAGATCCTTGGTGCAGAAGCAGGCGACAGAGCACCCCTGCATTATACAACAGGGCCTTGTGCAAAGGTTGCTGACTTAATGTACACCAAAATAGTTCTGCATTGGGAAGCAACCTAACACCTCAGCAAAGCAACCTGGCCAGATAATTTTACCTACAGAGCAAGGGAGTCACTAGTGAAACTGCTGTGCTGTACTCTAGGTCCTGACTGCTATCTCAGCACAGCACTGCTTAGGTATTCCAGCTCTATTACTAGCTCCAGTAATCTGAGCTATGAAATACAGACATGCCAACCATGTGCTAGTCCAGAAATCACTAAAGGGATGCTGAGTATTTTCCACAGACCACATCACCTCTACATAGCATGTTTCCATAAAGAAATGGAGCAATCAATAAATAAATGAGCAAATAACAAAGTATTTTCCAGGCTCTTATACTGCAGCAAAAAACCACTCAAGGTAAAAGTATATATAAATGTAGCAGGTACAAGCCATAGCAAAACCATCTATTTGCCATTCCACCACTTGATGTCATTTCCAGATTGAGTTAGATAGGAAAGCAGACTGCAATCCACTGGGTTAGTTTCATGGATGTGGGCAAGGTGGCTTTAGTCTATCATTGATGCTGTGGAAGTGTAAATTCAAGTTCATGACCCCTAACAGGACTCAATCAGGATAGCTGATCTCTAAATGCTCTTGTTTATTGATGCGGTGCTGTAGGATCAGAGCTTGCCATCAGCAAGCATATAATGTCTGCCCCCTTTCCCTCTTGTAAAACAGGTATCTCTGCTCTTCCCTCCCTAAAGCATCTTCCCTCTCAGCTTTTTTCACTGCTCCCTCTATTTCTGTGCCATTTTGGAAAGTTGGTCACTGTTCCTCTGGAGTTGGGTTAGGCACCATCTACTTAGCACATCAGCTTTCTAAGCTTAGTTATACAGGCAGATTGTACAGGTCTCCAAGGATGGGATTAATCTCTCCTGACTTTAGGTATCTATAGCATGACTGCCAAGTAAAACCCCTGCAGCTGAAGGACATGTTCATCTAACCAAACACAGGCATCTGCTTCAGCATGAGTTGTGCCTAGTCTCAGCTATATTGATTAATCCTTCCTGAATAAAAGAAAAACCCTAAGGTGTCTAGCTCAGATGCAGACATTTCCATATGATTAGAGGTCAGTGTCATACTCAGAATACAAAAATAAAATAGTTCAGATTGCAGTGAGGACCAATCGTGGCACAACAATGACAGCAAGTCACACCAATACACAGCTGGGGAATGTAGATAAAAATAAAACCTGTGGGAACAAAACATATGTTCGAAGAACTACAATAACCATTGTTTAAATAGCACAGTATTTGCTGTCATTCCCAAAATATCAAAAAACTTTTAACATGGTTGAAGCTTTGATGTGTTAAGCACTATGCAACCATATAATAAAAAGACACTCCCTCACTCTGGAGATCATGTGCAGGAGCAGTAAGATCCATGTGTGGTCACCACCCATTTTCTCTGACTCTTTTTTTCCCCAGCCACTTCCAGGAGTGTCTCAGCATCATCCATTTTCCTCAAGGGCTTGTGCTGGAATGCAGGAACATGATTTTGGGAAGCATTTGTGTTCAAACAGGGTTGCCTCAGAACAGGGCACATACTGTTTGCAAACTTTATGACTTGTAAGGCCAAGTTTGTACTGTGACATTTCAGTTTTCCTTTCAGGTGATCTTAGGTTGTTCAAATGTGTCTCAAGAACTTCAGCCAAGACTTTAAACAGAATGAGGTTACAAAGAAAAAATATTCCCCAAGTATGTGAGGAAACATTGTATATATACAAGAACAAGAACATTTGGAGTCAAAACAGGAAAGAAACATATTTACAGACCTCCTTGGTACCTCAGTAACAACAGGCTCAGAGCAACTTGTTAAAGAAGACAGAAAAATATTTTAAAGATTTTTTACTTTCTCTGCACACCAGACTTTAATTTAGGTGTGTGTCAAGTGCCTAGGTCCACATATCTTCAAGAGCTCTAAGTTCAGTCTTTAAAATAAAGTCACTTGGCTTTTTAAGTCACATAGAAGATTCAAAATACACAAGGGTTTCTTTGGAGTTGCAAATGAAATCTTCAAAGAAAGCCCAGGAGGCTTATTAAAGTTTGAGCTGGGAAAAGGGTAAAATAGAAAAAGAAATCCAAGCATGGATACAAGAATCAGTATTGGCTGCCAGGGATGTGACGCTGTGAGATGGCCTGAGAGAATATAATGTCTGGAAAGAACAGAAAAGAACAAAGCAAAAATAACTGTATTCAAAGGAGTGTTTGACTTAGGGTTTCTCATATACCTGTAAAAATTCATATTTACCAAATTTCTTAAGTGAACCAGTTGTGTAAGTATGCAGAGAATATATTATTACTGTTTAGCTTAAAGTACCTGACATACATATGTTCTTTAACAGTTTGATTTCTATAAAATGGAGGATGCACCTTTGAGAATTATGGAATCAAAGGAAAATGTGAAAATGAAGTTATAAATAGAAAAATGTATCAACGATTGCATCAGAGAAAAACAAAATAAACTGTTTCTTTCAGAGCTGTATTTTATCTCTCCATAAGCTATATTATAACTGTATCAAAACAGCAGAGAAGAGAATCAGGTCAATTCGACACATGATTTATTTTGAACCTCCTCTGCAAAGTGTTTAACATAAGCACATTTCACTGTACCACTAAGAATAGTCTCACAGAAACTGAGAGAAATTTAAAGTGTGTGTGCACGTTTGCACTGGGTAAAAGGGACCTAGTACAAAACATGTCTTCATTTTTGCAACATTGAGTGAGACTTAGACTACCTCTTTGCCTCCAGGGCAGTCCTACTGAGCAATGAATTCAAATCATTAGCATTGAGGAGAAAAACTTGCACAAAAGATGGACTTCATAGAAGAAAAAGCAGTTCAGACTGTTAGTTATGGTTCTCAGTAAACAAATGACCATGCAAGTTGAGTCAATACTAGTACTAGCACTGGTTTTCTTGCTTTAAAATATTTAAACTTCATGCTACAAAATGTTGGAGCATTCACAGATGAACACCCATGCCCAAAAGAAACTGCTGCTATTCACAGCACAACTAGCATTTGTACATAGAAAAGCAGCAAGAAATGCCAGGCTCATCTTCACTGCAGATTTAAATAAACTTTATAATGTTGTAATAGAATGTTGCCTTTATATTAAGTCCTGCTGACTCGCAATAGCCTCACTCAAGTGCAGTGTGGAACGGATACAGGATAGAAATAGATCAGTGCTGCCAGGCCTCACGTACCTTCCCATACATTCCAGGCAAATAAAAAGGGGGGAATTCTGCCAGAAATCACAGTGAAATGGTTCACAGGACAATCTACTATATCTTTTCTGGCAATTACAACCCAGACCAAAATGATCCCTACAGTTGTGTGCACCAGTAATCCATCAGAAGCTTCGCTTTCTCTTCTCTCTTATAACAGGAGCAGCAGAGCAAAAACATTTTTTTCCCCAAAACTGTAGTTTTGTGCACATTAATAAGGGTTTGCACACTGCCAAATCATTCTGCAGCATAAATTTAATCTTGGTCATGTGTGGGCATATGACTGTATTTCTGTCAAATCAGACAGGGGACATGATGGAGTTTTCAGTGTCTTTTTCTGTTAACATGAACTTTATATCAGCCCAGGAGGATGGATGACACCTGATGTCTCTCAGAGCCAGGCAGTATGAAGTTAACCCCTGACATTACTCTGAACAGATCCGAGAGGGCAGAGGGAGGTCAAAATTCTGCAGTCTGGAGTTGTGCTGTTCCAAGGACTCACAGTAGTACACAGTCCCAGATGTCAGCTTATGCTGGAAATTTTAAAATGGATTTGCACTTGGCGTGTCCCACTAGCCCATGGGGCCAGCAAGAGAGATGCTATGGTGTTATCCTTCATTGCTTTACCTCACACGAGATTACCTCAAAGTAAAATAATTCCAAAAATTAGATCTAAAATATCTCTGCTTGTACAATGCAAACGGTCCACTATAATGCACAACGCAGACAGGGCACTTGATCCCCCTGGATCAAGAAGAGAAGCTCAGAGTTGTCTCCCAGCCCTGTCTTACAGACTGCTACCACCTCGTGGCCATCCTTGTTCCCTCTGTCGGCAGCAGCAGTCGGAATCTCTAAAAGTCAGTTGTTTTCTCCTGTTCTCTTAACGGTTCCAACAGAAATAAACGATTCTTAGGGAAAGTAGCAAACCCAAAGCAAGTTAAGTGTACTGTGACAGTGTAGAAGAATAAGACTAAAGAAAAACATGTAAAAAACTTTTTTTGTAAAGCTTACACATGGATCTCAAAATTTCACCTATCACTCCATTTTGCAAAAGTAATAAAACTTTAAGGCAAGATAGCACAGATGCTTTAAAAACAAATTGATAATTTGTGAAGAATTATTTCTCTAATATCAAACAAAGCTTTAGTGCACTCGTCCTGAATTCCTGCCATTCTTGATTCACTCAGAAACAAATTAAGATAGATATAGAGAAAGAGTTTTCAATATAAAGCCTAAAGAAAACATGTTTAATCAAGCTGCTACCAACATATACAGTGTTTCCTAAGAAAGAATATAGCAATATATAACTTCTCACCAGAGGTACCCAAAGATTCCTGGAGATCCCAGACTAAACTTCAGGCTGTGAAGTTCCCCCTGTAATCTCCAGTAAGGGACAATGTTGCCCAGTGAACAGGACAGATTTATAACACAGTTTTCATTGGCAGTTCTTCCACTGCAGCCTCTGGGCATAGTCAATCCTGACTTCTATCCCTGTCCTCCCTGCCTCTTCTGCTCACCTTTCTAAAGAAAGGGTGGACTCTTAGCAAAACATTGCACTAACACAACATTATTCTGATTTTGATCATGATTTTTAAGTACTCTGATGTTAGGAACAAAAATAGGTGATTGAAATAAGAGCATATGACTGATTTTATTTATTTTGTCATCAGATTACAGAAATTATTGTTTATACAAGGGAAGCAAATCTGATCACTCAACTGGCAATTTGGGAAAAGAAAAAAAGTAATTCTGGAAATAACAGAATATAGATGAGTTAATATTACTTTTCATCCTACAAACCATAATAATTTTAAGGCAAGTTTCAAGATTTTTTCCCACTATTTGTTCATATTGTGAGGGTCTATTGATGTTTAGAAGATCTTTGACATACCAGGCAAATGTCCTGTGAGTTACATGGAGACACTGCACTACAGACATGCAGCACCCGTGTGGTCAGCAATCCATGACTTCGCTCTGAAGCTGGAGCATCTGTTTTTCCAGTGGTGCCAGTGGTGCCAAATGTTCACCATTGCCATCTGATGGCAAGCAAGCTGTACAGGGAACAGAGGTAAGTTTTCACAGCAAAAGTTGGTACATTAACAAAATAATACATATTTTTATTTAGAGGTGTAGTGAAGATTTGTTCATAGATCTAAAAAAAGATTTTCAGAAGAAGGCTTCCCTATTAATTTATATGCAACGAGTATAAATAGGATGAACCACATTTCAATGTGCCCTTTGTATTATTAAGCCTACAGTAAAATCTTAACTGCTTGTACTCCTCGAGTGACTCTTTTTTTTTTTTTTTTTTTCAGCTTGGATACTCACTACCCCAGAGTCATTGTACACTACAACAGGTTCATAGATAATACAGCCATAGCAAACTCCTGACAAAGGAGTTTTTATCTAGAAGTGATTTATCTAGGAGGTGGAAACAGCCTGATAAATCTTGCTGTCAGCTGTAGGTAGATGAAGCACTTGCTTTGCTCTCCATTATGAATTTAATTCAAAGTCAAATGAAAATAATTTTCCTAGAGATAGGGATGGAAATTAGTTACACATCTGTTTCATCATCTGTAAGTTCTGCCTGTATTGTTACTTATCTCAGAAGTCCAGGTCAGCTCAAGCCATTGTTCTCAGTGAATAACAATACGAACCAGCTTAAAATGTGTTAGTTGTAAAAATATGAGAAAGAGAACTGCCAGAAGAGAAAGTGAAAAAGTTGGGAGCTGTGTAACTGTAGCATAAAAACTGAAATCCATGTTGGGGGAATATTTTGTTATCCTATTTGCTATAGTGTTTTTGCCAAAATTTATAAACAAAACCTGGCCAGATTGGATCAGTGCTTGATTGCAGGCTTCTACATCTGGCAAGGATTAATTGGACAGAGTTGAAGGCAGTTACTTGCCTTGTTCCACTGTCATTGTTTGAGTACCAGAGTTATTTATTCTTTCCTGTGTTTGCTAAGTTGATCCGGTTGCCTTAGATGTACTTGGAACTTCTGGGAGTTGTTGACTTTGGTCCTGGAATACTTCTACATGGACAAGAGAGGAATATAATAATTCTGCAAGTAGCATAACTAGTTGTGGCCACAAAATTTTCAGAAGCAGAAAACAGAATGGGAACTGGCAACCTTTTTCAGGCCAACATATTTAGTGAAAGTTTGTAATACACTGAAAAGCACTGGTACTCCTTGACATTATGTTTATTTAGAGATTAGATACTTCTGTAGTATATTACCTATCACTAGTAGATTGCTACATTTGGTGATTTAGAAACCTAGTAACTGCTCTGTGACTAGGAAGGAACCTCTATCCCTTGCAACTGGACATGCTAATTTATTGGAAGGGGTAAGATATAGAGGAACGTTGAATCCCAGCTCCCCACCTTTTTGTAAACAAGGACAGGGATTTCTGTTACAGACTTCAGGTTGCTGTTTTTTAAAAATGCAGCTTCCTATGTTCTTTATTAGTGACTTGAACTTCATCCACAGACAACTGGAAGTCGCTCTTATTTCAGCCTGTCCAACTCTCCAAGACAGTGTGTATTGTGGTATTGTGGGTTTTAGGCTTTGTTAATAAAACTTGCCAATGGAGACGAAAACTGCTGCCTTTAGGTATGGCCAATTGTCCTTCCTCTCCTGAGGAATGACATTGCTCAGGCAGTTACAGGCAGTGAGCAGGTTTGGGGATAGCAAGAACCAAGGTGCAGTAGAATATGGGTGCTTGCTTAGCACTGAATGTGTTTTATGGGTGATAATCGCATACACAAACCTTTTATTTTAAAGCACAGTGTGCAGAATGTTTTTAGAAGTTCTAGTTGTTACTAAAATTTCTAATCAAGATACTAGTTGCATTATTGATATGCTCAGTGGAATTAGGTATCTTTTCCTTATGCAGACTTCCAGTTACAAAAACACTGATACTTTAAATATAAAACTAAACCTTCAGGTATTAACTAAACCTTCAATTAGTAAACTAAATCCCTCCAGTTTAATTTTCATAACAAATTAGTACAACAAAACTCCTGTACAGAAAGCCAGTGTTAGAATGAGTATATTTAATGTTTTTCATCTACCTACAGCCTATTTTAAACAAGGTTTGTGTTATTTCAAATGAATGTTTTGGTATGAAAGACTCAGAGCCCATAGGACAGCATTTCCATAATGCTCTCATGGACTTATGTGTAAATAACAAGCAGGTAAAGTTCTACCTAGGCCTTTTCTCTCGCCACAGTTAGTCCAGCTGTGAAAATATAAGTTTTTAGCAAAAATAAATTTGAAAATGGCTTTCTTTAAGCAATAAACTAAATTTGTGTTTTTTCTTATTATTAGTTGTGCCTAAAGGAACATGAGAATGTAGTGAAACAGCAAGCCAGTGTGAATTCCAAGGTCCTGAATTCTAATGTGTTAGACTGGCATTCCAGATAACTTAGAACTATTCAGATATGCCACAATGTTTTTATGTTCTTTATGCCTCATGAAGACTGCCAGAATAAATGTTTAAAATGCTACTAAAATTAGACCTTTAATAGTCACACTCCTTAATGTAACACTTCTTTAAAAGACTGCACACAAATGTTATAAGCAAACGTTAAAAACCCGTTCGCTGGAACCAGAGCTCTATTTCTACTCCAGGTGGCCCTCCTGAGAAAAACCGAAACTGCACTGTTACAGACCTTGGTCTATAGCATCACTTAAATGCATATGCTTTTTTTGCAGCCTTACATTTTGCAGAGCAATCTAGGCACAGTAAAAGGTGTATTATTTGGTTTAGTGTAAACTTTATTTCATTAACCATAGAAGGCATTAGTCTGATTCCATTTAGCCAAAGCAGGTAAGTTCATGGAAGCTGATAGCAAGGCAAGAATCTGTACAATGATCAAACAATACACCTATTAAACACAATCACCTCCTCCTGTGCAGTCTGTGACTGGAAGATGAGCTGTGTGGGTGATTTTAGAGAGGTGGGCAATGCGTGTTATGAAGAACTGTGTCCTTACTGTTGTCATTTATTAGGGAATAAAACTTCAGTCCATTTCTTTTTTGGGGAAATTTTATTACATATCTCATCAAACTTAGGGTGTCTGGAGTATAGAAATCAAGATCTGAGCTTCAAAACTGGTGCTGAACTGCAACTAAATAAAAAGAGACACACGGATAGATTTAGATTAGATGTTAAGGAAAAGATTTTCACTATTAGGGTGATGAGTTACTGGAACAGGTTGCCTGAAGAATTTGTCACTGCTCCATCCCTGAAAATGCTCGAGGCAGGTTGGATGGGACTTGGAGCAACCTAGTCTAGTGGCCCACGGCAGGGGTGTTGGAATTAGATGAACTTTAAGGTCACTTCCAAACCAGACCATTCTATGATGGGTTTATGATCTTGATGCATCATCATAGAACTAGGAGACAGCTTACTTGCTGCACAACAGCTAAAACTAGGTAATGAGGTACGCTATGACTTCTCCTTGTTGTTTATATACCTTTCCTGAATGCCACTGGGAAACACTCACTAGAGTTTAAAAGACTCTATTTTGAAGAACCATAGGATTAGATCAGTCAGAATAGTAATCAATAAATCAATAGTTCATAGAGATACAGTCAAATGAACAGTGAAGAGAAGTAGTACTTATTTTCCTTATAGTTTAACCCATATTGTCCAGAAGGTTGTGTTTTGGTTCCGAAGAAGGTGGCTTTCCACTGCCAGTTTCTGCAGTACAGCTGAGTAAGCAGACATAGGGTCAGGATGAGCAGGGCACCAGCTTTAAGCATGAGAAGTATCATGCCCAGGTACTCTGGTGGCAGTCATACTTTGCCATGCCCAGTTTAGAGTGTTCAGGATTTGTGTTCCCCACTCACACATTCAGAAAAGTCATCACACTGCCACTAAGTGCCCCTCACCTACATCTAAGTTCACTGGCAAATGTAGCCTCAGGTGTCACAAAGTGGTTTCACTGGAGGACGAGACATTTAATTTTCCTTAAACCTGTATTTACTTGTTTTGCTGAGAGAGAAAAGGGGGTTGAAACACGTTTTTTCTCCTTGTTTACTTGATGTTTATTTTTTGTGTGCCTGTGATTGACATAATGTTACTCAAGAGGTTTCCTGCAAATATGCAAGACAAACTCCTGTGAGTGAATGGCTTTTAGAAAGCTTGTGGATGAGTTTTAGCCAACAATA
Organism: Formicarius rufipectus; assembly: GCA_013399695.1. Classification (NCBI taxonomy): domain Eukaryota; kingdom Metazoa; phylum Chordata; class Aves; order Passeriformes; family Formicariidae; genus Formicarius; species Formicarius rufipectus. The sequence continues at coordinate 1,308,496 of VXAU01005006.1, read as the reverse complement.
ATAGTTTCTGTAAATTGTTGCTTCCTGTTTGTGACATAAATACTGGAAAAAAAAAAAAAAAAAAAAAAAAAAAAA
>VXAU01005006.1:1268320-1308393 GCA_013399695.1 Formicarius rufipectus | reverse complement strand
AAAAAAAAAAAAAAAAAAAAAGGGAAAACTAGTACCCAGACTGTGTACTAAGAGTGTGTCCAGCTGAAGTGATCCCTATAATGCTTTGGAAAACATGCAGATGGGTATTTCTGATGACTGGACTGACTGAAAAATTGAATGATTTGGAGTTTTAGATCTAGTTTCAGAGATGGTAATTTGAAATATGATGTAGTCAGATAAGCTCTGGTGAGTGCACTTGTGTTGAGGGAAGCTGCCACAGATCCTTTTATGTGCTCTGTCCCTCCCTGGAGGCATTTGTTCCTGGAGAAGTTACATAGGGAACACGTTTGTTATTAATGCTTTCATTGATTCAACAGGTAGACCAGTGTTTCTCAAGCCTTTTGCATTTTATGCCAATCCTTCTTTTCAGAAGCCCCATCAGAAAAACAGTGCAGTGGCAATTAATACTACTGAGAAAGCATGGTTGTCCAGGTTCCCAGACTAAAAATAAACAAGCCATATTGAGAAGGAAGTGAGGTCCCATGTCAATATGAAATGTTTGTATCCAGGTTCATAAGTATTTGCTGAACAGCATAAGGAATTCAATCTCGAGCAGTTTGCTTACATGTACTCCTTCTGGCATTGTGATTATCATGCTTATTTGCAACTTTTAGTTGGGGTTTATTTTTTTAATTTCTAACAGTGATATCCCCTCATTAATAAAAATGGTTATATGCTATTTTCTGTGCAAAAAAAAAAAAAAACCATCCCAAAATGTCAGGAGAAATTCTCACAGCATTGCTAAGGATAAAAGTTATAAAATCAAAAATACTAGTATTTTTCATCCCAGAAGAAATATGCTGTGTTTTGTTTGTTTGTTTCCAGAGACTGACACATGACTATTTAGTTCAACCACTACAACTTTATACAAACAATTTTGTCACCAAAAGTTGATGACCCAGAACACCCACTGCTTTTTATTGTCTTCTTCATCTATGAATAAAGTATCAACACCAACAGGTCTGGGGCAGGAAGAAATGATTAAGCTATGTCTCCTGAACATTTGATGCATTTAGACCTGTCAAGGAATATGCCTTGGAGCTCTTCATCAGTCTCAAAAACAGCTAACACCTCACTCCCTCAGCTGGACCTGTTTCACTTCCAGCTTAATTGAACAAAATTTTTGTCAAGTCCATTAAAATGTTTTCCTTTGTGTTTCCCAGTGGAGTGCTGTGAAGTGAAGAAAGGGAAAGGTCACAAGACATTCTAGAGAAAGAGGCAATAATCTTTTATACTTAACTTTGGGATCATTACCAAGACCCAGCTCTGAAACAGTCACACAGGCAATATTTGTAAGGGTATGTCATGCCCCTTCTTACCATTCAGAGTGCATAATATGGTTTTCAGCATTAGATGGCCTAGCAACTACCACAGGATGAAATTACTAAAGGGTCATTTTCAGAATATAAAAATCTAATGTTTTTTAAAAACATCACTTCTCCATTATTTTGAGTATTTTTGGAGTTGACAAACACTTCAAAATCATAGATAAAAATAATGTAGTCTAATGTTATGTTCCTACATTCATTAAAAAGAATTTAATTAAAATATTTTTATAATGCTGAGCATCTAACAGACTGTGAAATTAACACAAGTTGCTGTTTTTTCTGAGCTTTTGAAAATCAGGCTAAATACTGAAAGCTTCGGTTGTCCTCTGCTTGGCAGGGGAAAAAAAAAAAAAGAAAAAAGAAAGGAAAAGATCAGTCTTTCATGTTGTCTTTCCCCACTAGTTAGTGAACTCTTACCAAGTTGCCCCTGTCCTAAGCCTGGTGTACATGCCTTGAACAACCCACAAAGTGACTGACTGATAATACCTTTTGGTCAATCAGTCTTTTGGAACCTGATAATAGTAATAATTCATTCCTGTTTCTATTCTGTTTCACAGACTCAAGACATCAATATGCAACAGGTACCTGACTCAGTGAAAAAAAGGTAAGCATTATATGTGTTTAATTCTTAAAATCTAAACAAGCCATTTTTATCTATTATCTCAAACCTCAGTAAAGAGTATGTTCCACAAAGATAAATACAGAGTTCTTTGGCTGGCATTTCACTCAGTCTCAGCATTTGAAAGAGCTCACTTTTCTATAATTTAAACTGTCTTCATCCCATTATTACACTATGATTTACTGATTGACAACCATCTCAGTGGAGAAAAAAAATAAACCTGAGGCAAATTCCAGAGAGGTGAAAAAATATTTGCTCCTATTGGCAGTAAGTTACAAGCATTTGTAATAACGTGTTCATTGGACAAATATTATTGAATTCAATATCAACTGTATAAAGCACCTCTTTGCTTAGAATAAAAAGAGGTTCAAAATGTTGTAAATATTCTTTGTGTCCAAGGGACACACCACCTCATACACTGTCAAACTTGGTTCATCTCAACCATTGAACATGGACATTAGTTTTGTGAGGCGAGGTATTTGCAGTGCAGCACCAAAGCCAGCTGCAGCAAACCTTGTCCATGGCCAGCTGGTAAGGCACATCTGCTAGGTCAGGTCAGGCCCTGCTGAGAGAGAGTCCAGGGGCCTGGGCTGCAGTAGTAATTTTGGCACTTGAGATGTTGTTTTCCCCTGCTCTCAGTGCTGGGGCTGCGCCTGTCACACCAGCCAAGGCGCTGGAGATCTTAAGAAACAAGACACACAAGCCACCCACAGTATGGAGTGAGAGATAAAATTAAAAGGGAGTCCCTCTCTGTCAGCCTGTAAGTCTGGACACAAGTCATTACAGCTGTAATTGGCTTCTGTGGAACAGGAGATCCAGTTAAGTAGAGTTTAAGCACAGTTTAAGTATAGTACAGTTGAGTACATTGCAGAGTTATGGTGGGAAAGGGATACCTGCCAAAGAGGAGATTAATAAAGAATGCCTTTTTAAATGTTTTTGCAGTCTCGGCACTTTCTTTCCCAGCTGCAGCTGTTCTAGCTATTGTGTACCATACCCAAGGGGAAAAACATAACAGATCACATTCTTCTAGGCTTTCCTGGAATTGACACTGCTTAGAAGAAGTTTAACAGAAAGTAAATAAATACCCAGGCTCTTAATATTTTGCTTCTGTGTTTTACATCCAGACTGGATTATTATCCCACATAATAATATGTGTGATAAGGTGATAAAATAAATGTCAAGACAGGCTAGGTGGCACAGACACTCCAAAACAGAAAGTTACTAGTTTAGAATGGCTGGATATTTTAAAAACACAATATTGTCACGGTGCTGGTGCATAGCTCATTGCTAGCAAATTTCCTGATAGGCTCTGGTGCTCCAGCAATGAACAATGAAGGCTGTAGACTCCTACAGATGTGCAAGGTCTCCAGCGGCTCTCACTGCTGTTTCCTTTCCTAAGTACCCACCTACAGATCGCACAAAATGTGCTGTGTCTTCTGAGCATACACTTGGCTCCTGTCGGGTCACAGAGCAAAGCAGAGTTGGCAAGCTAGTTAAACTGCAGCTGATCCTGTCACAAACAAAATAATGCACGTCAATTTGTTCTCACTACATGATTTCAAGGATTTCTGCTTAGCACCTTACAGCTTAGACTTTGCTACACAAGCTTGGAAATTTTAGTTTTTCCCCTGCTAAAAAAAAAAAGAAAAGAAACATTCTTTGTTTCTGTTTTTACTTCTGTGATGGTAGAGTAACCCTCTGCTGCACCTGTGATAGAACTTCTGACTGACTCAGAAGGGGTAATAACATAGTAAGCATATGATATTGGCACTTACAGCATTGCGGTTCTTTGTAGTTTGAAACACAGAAAACAACTTTTTTTTCCTCTTTGATTCGTAAGAAATGTTTCAGACTAAAGTAGCAGGAAGTTCACATGTAAAGATTTTCTATTCCATTTGGTCATCATTATGCACACCTCGTCATGAATTTCTGTGGAGATACAGTATTTTCTGGATTGACCCCTGTATGTTTTAGCTCTGCAAGTCTTACTCCCAATGCTAAAAGCAATTATGAGAAGTCATCTGTGCCACAGGACACACAAAAATGTGTGTGCCATTGTGCTGGTTTAGAATTAAACCAGTAGGAGAAATGAATCCAACTCAGAATGGGATTGCAAGTCAGAATAACAATTTATTAAAATACCACAAAAAATACACTGAAACAGAAAAGAAAATTTGTTTGTGCCACGAAAAACACCAGATGTACAGCCCAGCACAGTGGGGCACAAGCAGAGTGGAGCTCACAGACTCTGTGCTGAGCATCACATGGCCCTACCACCCTGAGTTCAAAGTAAGAAGAAAACAAAGTACCTGCTGGTTGCAATCTGGTGGCAGTCACAGCTCTGGTCCTCCTCTGAAGCTGAAGAGAGCTCCCAGGGCCAAAGCCACAGCTTATATTCACTTAGGCTCCACCCAGTCCCTCCCCCAGGGCGGAGACTTAAACAATGGGTGATTTACTCTGTGAGGTGAACAGTGGCATATTTTTGGCACCCCTGATGGGCCATTAGCAGACATGACCCCTCAGGTGGGTGTGGAGGCAAGAGAACTTTCTTATCTCACAGAAGTTCCAAAACACCCAGCCTGTAGCCTGAGGGGTGTGCTGTGCCTTTGACAATAGCTGCTAATGTGCCATTGTGAGCAGTTCATGGAAAAAATGGCATAGAGGGTTTAGAATACACACCCACACAGTGACAAACTGATCCTGGCTACTAAAACCGGGACAGCCATGATATGATTCTATAATTTTCATTCATCCAGCTTTAATCTGTTCTCCCAGAGGATGAGGAAACAATGGTTATGGTGTCTCCAAGACCACAGGGAAAATCTTTCAATATTTAAAGCGTTTCTCAGTTATTGTTCTATTCAAAATACAACAAAGATTAGAGTTTAGTTCTGTGTGAAGGGTTTCTTGATCTAGTTACATCATGGTACTGAAAGACATAAGACAGATGAGCAGTACATTAGCAGTGGTGTAAAACTTCCACACGTTCAGTAGAAGCTGATAAGCTGTGGCAGATACCAGAACTGTTTTCATGGAGTTTCCCAGCTGACACACTGGAGGACCTGAAGCCTGGTAACCTCTTTGTCAACAGCCCAGGGAAAAGAGCCTGGAAAATCTCAACCTAATGGCAAAGAATATCTCTGACCCAGCACTACCCTTCTGCACTTACCAGTGAGAGAGGCTCTAGCCATAGGTTCATTGCTTTTCATATGTATCAGCATGCCATAAAGGGATGTATGGTCCGATTTAATAAATAGTGTGCACATTTGGCTAATGTATACATAAAGCTTCTCTCACCACATGAGGAAACATCACAAATGCTAAACCAGTCTAGTGGTTAGTAGAGAGTCTCTCTTGAATATAAAGTATCATTCGTCTTGAACAACACACGCTGGTTTCGTGAGGGAGACTCCACATCCGGGAAGAGCTCTATGGAGAGTCCCCTTTCTTCTTTTTTTTTCTGTCTCTTTTTTTTCCCCTTCTTCACTCGATTTGGAAGTTTCCCTAAGATTCTTAAGGACAGGAATTCACCAAGCAGCTGAAACCACTACTCCTTGATCACAGTAGAGAAACTGGAAAGTCATAAGCCATGAAAATCATTCTTCCTTTCACCAACCAACCAGATACATGTTAAAATCAAAAACATTTTACATTAATTCTATACATAAATACTCAGTCTGTGGAACTGTTTGCCAAAGGATGTCATGGATGCAAAAAATATACATGGATGCAGGTAGGCATGTACCTTACAGACATACTACCAGAAATTTTTGAATAGACATGTATAGCTTTGAAAATCTCCTCAGCTGAAAAGGGTGAGAATCAAGGACAGCTTTTGGGAAATGGATGTTTTGGATGTTTGTTCTGTTCCCTCTATCTCCTGGGATCTGTGCACCTTGAAGGCAGGGTGCTGGCATAAATGGCCTCTTGGCCTGAACCAATATGGCCATTCATGAGTTCTTACATACCTGGGAAATTATTTCTTCATTACAGTCATATACCTGCATAGTTTGCATCTTCTTAATGTGCTTATCACTGCATAGATATTTGGGAGAAAAGATGAAAAATGTACTGTTTAAAATAAGTTCAGAGTTTTGTCTTCTTGAAATTTCCTAGCACTTAGGATTTCCCAGTAGAAGAAGCCACTGGCCTTTCTCTCTCTAACTCATCTTTGTCTCCACAGCGTACTTCATTTTAATCCATACATTGGAATCTATTGCTGCAAAATCAGGGCCATCACGTTTTGAGCATTTGAAAGGGGTTGTGCTAGAATTGACAATAATAAGTAAAATCTAAATTATGTTGTAGCTGCAAGAGGAAAGAATTGGCCAAATACTTAAAATGCCAGGTGCCTTAGACAGGTAGAACCTCACCCTGCAGCCATTGAGTGATGTTGCCACAATGACTCTAGTGCAGGTGGAATATCAGGGTATGATGTATATACAGGACACCGATTGGCAAGTCTCGGTTTTCCACACAGACCAGATCAAGACCTTTCATCAAATATAAAGGTAGGCCTAGCCACATCTGAATTATCAGACAGGACTATTTCACACACTCTAGTATTGCCAGAAAGAAATATCTCATACAGTCCCTCTGCTGTGCATTGTATAAGAGACACAAGGAAAAACTCTTACTGTAGCAAGACAAATGCAGCAACAAACAAAAAATTAAACACATATGCATAAGTCATCATGACAAGGTCTCTCAGAGACAATTGGATGAGCTTTCTGTCAGGGCTAGGACTGGATGCAAGTATAGTGAAGGAAGGTACCTTCAAAGCTAAAGGCTGCAGCCAGGTGGCCACCAGTCCCAGGGAATGAGTTCTGGGAGCCTTGTGTCTGATATCCTTCAGGAGTAAGGTTCAGTCTTATGGAATCCTAAATGAGGCATACATGCAGACAGCACAAAGGCACTTAGTTTTGCACTGCCTTGTACTCCAGCTCTTAGGCTGCCACCAGCCTCCTTATGACAGCCATAGGAAGAAAAACATAAAGTTGATTTTGGTTCACTAAGATTTATTTATTTTTCGTTGTCAGCAGGTTACAGATGAGGGAAAAATAGTCACTTTTTTCTGCCTAATATAAGTGATTTCTAAACCACACAGAAGAATATGAAATGCACTCCAACCTCTCTGATCGCCAGCCTAAGAACGCCCACAGGAATTCCCCAAGACTGGTACAGTGGGGCAGTACTAGCTACAGCTGAGGGGATTTTTGAGTAACTAGAAAGAACAGAGTTCTGATGTGGATATTTCCTCAGAAACAATGATGAACTTCTGGGAAGCATGTGTAGTAGCTTACTTTTAAAACAGCAGACTAAAGTAAGCAAAAAATTTTGTTAAGTCACAGCTCATCTCATGCTCCCCTTGTGATTGCTAATATTACTAGAACTGCTGATAGTGTTGCAGTCTTTGCTTCAACTGCACCATGAAAAATCAAGAGCGGCAGACCAGTTCATTTAGCTGTAAAGCCATGTAAACACTTTAATGCACACAAAAAACAACATGTCTATTTCAGGAAACAATTCCAGGAAGAAATGATCATGCAAGAATTTGGTGGAAGCTGACTCCTGGAAAGTGCTCTCCTTTCCCACCCACAGACCACGGGACCCAGCAGCCCAAACACTCCATCCAGCTTCTCCTACCTCCAGGCACACATATGTAGAAGCCCTGCTTTCTTTCTTCTCTCCCTTGGCATTCTTTCTCCATGTTGATATTCATTGTCCTGCTCACCCCATCACACTTACCCTCCCCAACTGCTCCATCATCAGATATACTGGTATCTGAAGCCCATCAGAGCATTCCTGTAAAATGTCCCTAACAAGGAGAATGGAAAGGCATTATTTCATCCTGTCCAGCCTTCAGACACAATCTTCCCTGCCCAAACGCCTGGAAGGAGAAGGCAGGGGAATTACCTGCTAGAGAGGGAGCCAAAGGTGTGGAAGGAAACCTCCAGAATCAGGTCAGCCGAGACCAAGGGCAAATCTTGAGACAGAGTTTGACTGGATCTCTCCCTACTGGCAGTTGTGGCATCCCAGGAGGCATTACAAGCAGCAGACCGAGATCCATCAGGGGAGGAGACACAGAGTTCCTCAGGAAACACAGAAGTGCCTCTGCCACAGGTGCACAATCAGGCAACCAGCTCTGGCCAGTGAGTTGCCACACTCCAAGAGTAACATCCCCAAATGGTGTATTTTAAAGACTTAAACTTCTTAAATGTCACCTCTTAGGGGCACAGTAGCAGGCAATTCCAAAATGTTGGAAGTCAAGCAGATGAGGGAGAAGGCCAGCTTGGCTGAGCAGGGATCTTCTCTTGGAAAAAAAAGGAAGGTGTATGCACAGTGGAAGCAAGGTGAGGTGACAGTGTGCTGGTTTTGGCTGAGGTAGAGTTAACTTTCTTGTTATCTTGTTATCCACTATCAGTGGCTAGTATGGGAACGTGGTTTTGGATGGGTGCTGGACATAGGGTTGATAAAACAGACGTGATTTTGTTATTGCTGAGCAGGGCTTATACAGAGCCAAAGCTTTTTCATACTTTTCATACTGCCACTCTGGTGAGGAAATTAGGGGTGCATGAGAGGCTGGGAAAAGACAAAGCCAGAACAGGTGACCCAAAATGACCAAAGGAATATTCCATACCATATGACATCATGCTCTGTATATTAAGTGACGGGAAGAAGGAAAGAGGAGACATTTTGATTGATGGTCTTTGTCTTCTCAATTAACCAGGATACATGATGGGGCCCTGCTCTTCTGGAGATGGCTGTGCACTTGTNTATAAGAGACACAAGGAAAAACTCTTACTGTAGCAAGACAAATGCAGCAACAAACAAAAAATTAAACACATATGCATAAGTCATCATGACAAGGTCTCTCAGAGACAATTGGATGAGCTTTCTGTCAGGGCTAGGACTGGATGCAAGTATAGTGAAGGAAGGTACCTTCAAAGCTAAAGGCTGCAGCCAGGTGGCCACCAGTCCCAGGGAATGAGTTCTGGGAGCCTTGTGTCTGATATCCTTCAGGAGTAAGGTTCAGTCTTATGGAATCCTAAATGAGGCATACATGCAGACAGCACAAAGGCACTTAGTTTTGCACTGCCTTGTACTCCAGCTCTTAGGCTGCCACCAGCCTCCTTATGACAGCCATAGGAAGAAAAACATAAAGTTGATTTTGGTTCACTAAGATTTATTTATTTTTCGTTGTCAGCAGGTTACAGATGAGGGAAAAATAGTCACTTTTTTCTGCCTAATATAAGTGATTTCTAAACCACACAGAAGAATATGAAATGCACTCCAACCTCTCTGATCGCCAGCCTAAGAACGCCCACAGGAATTCCCCAAGACTGGTACAGTGGGGCAGTACTAGCTACAGCTGAGGGGATTTTTGAGTAACTAGAAAGAACAGAGTTCTGATGTGGATATTTCCTCAGAAACAATGATGAACTTCTGGGAAGCATGTGTAGTAGCTTACTTTTAAAACAGCAGACTAAAGTAAGCAAAAAATTTTGTTAAGTCACAGCTCATCTCATGCTCCCCTTGTGATTGCTAATATTACTAGAACTGCTGATAGTGTTGCAGTCTTTGCTTCAACTGCACCATGAAAAATCAAGAGCGGCAGACCAGTTCATTTAGCTGTAAAGCCATGTAAACACTTTAATGCACACAAAAAACAACATGTCTATTTCAGGAAACAATTCCAGGAAGAAATGATCATGCAAGAATTTGGTGGAAGCTGACTCCTGGAAAGTGCTCTCCTTTCCCACCCACAGACCACGGGACCCAGCAGCCCAAACACTCCATCCAGCTTCTCCTACCTCCAGGCACACATATGTAGAAGCCCTGCTTTCTTTCTTCTCTCCCTTGGCATTCTTTCTCCATGTTGATATTCATTGTCCTGCTCACCCCATCACACTTACCCTCCCCAACTGCTCCATCATCAGATATACTGGTATCTGAAGCCCATCAGAGCATTCCTGTAAAATGTCCCTAACAAGGAGAATGGAAAGGCATTATTTCATCCTGTCCAGCCTTCAGACACAATCTTCCCTGCCCAAACGCCTGGAAGGAGAAGGCAGGGGAATTACCTGCTAGAGAGGGAGCCAAAGGTGTGGAAGGAAACCTCCAGAATCAGGTCAGCCGAGACCAAGGGCAAATCTTGAGACAGAGTTTGACTGGATCTCTCCCTACTGGCAGTTGTGGCATCCCAGGAGGCATTACAAGCAGCAGACCGAGATCCATCAGGGGAGGAGACACAGAGTTCCTCAGGAAACACAGAAGTGCCTCTGCCACAGGTGCACAATCAGGCAACCAGCTCTGGCCAGTGAGTTGCCACACTCCAAGAGTAACATCCCCAAATGGTGTATTTTAAAGACTTAAACTTCTTAAATGTCACCTCTTAGGGGCACAGTAGCAGGCAATTCCAAAATGTTGGAAGTCAAGCAGATGAGGGAGAAGGCCAGCTTGGCTGAGCAGGGATCTTCTCTTGGAAAAAAAAGGAAGGTGTATGCACAGTGGAAGCAAGGTGAGGTGACAGTGTGCTGGTTTTGGCTGAGGTAGAGTTAACTTTCTTGTTATCTTGTTATCCACTATCAGTGGCTAGTATGGGAACGTGGTTTTGGATGGGTGCTGGACATAGGGTTGATAAAACAGACGTGATTTTGTTATTGCTGAGCAGGGCTTATACAGAGCCAAAGCTTTTTCATACTTTTCATACTGCCACTCTGGTGAGGAAATTAGGGGTGCATGAGAGGCTGGGAAAAGACAAAGCCAGAACAGGTGACCCAAAATGACCAAAGGAATATTCCATACCATATGACATCATGCTCTGTATATTAAGTGACGGGAAGAAGGAAAGAGGAGACATTTTGATTGATGGTCTTTGTCTTCTCAATTAACCAGGATACATGATGGGGCCCTGCTCTTCTGGAGATGGCTGTGCACTTGTCTGACCATGGGAAGCAGTGAATTAATTCTTTGTCTTTCTCTGTTTGTGTGTGTGGCTTTTGCTTTCCCTATTAAACTGTCTTTATTTCAACCCACAAATTTTCTGTCTTTAACATTCCAGTTCTCTCCCCAGTCTTGCTATGGAGGAGACAAGGAGAGACACAAGGCAGAGGTGGTCTTTGCCTCCATCTTCAATATGGATGCTGAACCAAGAGAGTCTCAGTGCCTCGAGCTGGAGGACCATGAGTGCAAGAATGACCAACTCCCAGTCAACCCTGAAACTGTACAGGATCTGCTGCTCCAGCTGGATCCTACAAATCTATAAGGCCTGACAGGATCCAACCAAGAATCCTCAAGAAACTAGCTGACATCATCACAAAACATCTCTCAATGATTTTTGAGCAGTCTTGGAAATTTGGAGAGGCCCCAGCTGACTGGAAGCTAGTGAATGTTGTCCTGATTTTCAAGAAGAGCAAGAAGGAGGACCCTGGAAACTACAAGCCTGTCAATTTCACTGCAGTGCTTAGTAAAATCACGGAAAAGATTTTTCTGGGAGGTGTTGAAAAACACCTGGAGGACAATTCAGTCATTGGTCATAGCCAGCAATTTCATGGGTGAAAAGTTCTCCTTGTCAAACTTGATTTCCTTCTGCAATAGGATAACCCACCTGCTTGATTTGGAAAGTCATTAGATGTAATCCTTTTGTATTTTAGCCAAGCTTTTGATAATGTCTCACACAGTATCCTTCTAGACAAAATGTCCAGCATACAGCTGAAAAACTGTGTTACACAATGTCTGAGCAACTGGCTCACAAGTTGGGCACAAAGGGTTATATGAAATGGGGTAACATCAGGATGGTGACCCATCAGTAGTGAAGAGCAACAGGGCTCCATCTTAGGCCCAGTGCTCTTCACCATTTCATTAATGATCTGGATTCAGGACTCAAAGGAATACTAAGTAAATTTGCCAACAACACCAAATTGGGAGAAGCTGTCAACTCCCTCCAGGGCAGAGAGGCCCTGTAGAGAGACCTTGAAAAATCAGAGAGATGAGCAATCACCAACCCTATTAAGTTTAATAAGGGCTGGATTCTGCACCCAGGATGGGGCAACCCTGCTTGTGCATATAGACTGGGGAACAAGCAGCTGGAGAGCAGTACTGCGGAAAAAGATTTGGGGGTCCCGGTTGATGGCAAGTTGAACATGATTCAGCAGTGCCCTGGCAGCCAGGAGGGCCAAACATGTCCTCTGGGGCATCAGGCAAAGCATCACCAGCTGATCAAGGGAGGGGATTGTCCCGCTCTGCTCTGCACTGGGTCAGCCTCATCTTGAGTACTCTGCACAGTTATGTGCACAATATAAGAAAGATATTAAGCTGTTAGAAAGCCTCCAAAGGATGGCCACAAGGGTGGTGAAGAGTATGCAGGGGAAGCCTTTTGAGGAGCAGCTGAGGTCACTTGGTCTGTTCAGCCTGGAGAAGAGGAGACTGAGGGGAAACCTCATTGCAGTCTTCAACATCCTCATGAGGGGCAGAGGAGGGGCAGGTACTGATCTCTTCACTCTCACATCTATCAACCCCCGAAACACAGCTCTCCTAGCAGACTCACCACAAAGGCAGCTAATAGGACAAATGGTTCTGGATCTGGCCAGGAGTGCAAAAGGAAGGAGAGTTTTGCCCCTCACATCACTCGAGGTTTCAAAGGCTTCCTGTAGCAGCAGGCACCTTGCCACTTCCCCTGCGCAGGCACGGTGTCTGGAGGCGAGGGGGAGATCAGGCGATGCAAGGTCTGGGAAACAGAGGGAGGAGATTAGCGTTTAAAGTGCAACAAGGGCAATGTTGGCAGTGAACTCCGACAGTGCTGTGGTACAGGGGGCGGCGCTGGGACCGTCAGTCACTTCTGAAGAAGTGTCCAAACAGAATAAACTCATCCAAGCCCTCGCCGACAGCCAAGGCTCTCCGGCAGCCCCGCATTCCCAGTTCAGCTCAGCCGGGGTCAGTTACAGGGGCCGGTTAGCGCAGTCGGAAGGAGGAACTGCAAACTTGCCCCTGGCTCGGCTTGTGGTGGCTGGGCTGGGCTTCTTTGGTTGCTCATAGATAAGTCTTATCAGGGAGGAGCATATTTAAGAGCCCTCAAAATCGAAACAGAAAGCAAACAGCTGGAAGTGACAAAACAGGAGCTGGCTGTCAGAGCCCAGCCAAGCACAGGACCCGGCAGGACGCACAGACCAGCTCTGCCACTCAGGCACCACCTGAGCCTTCTCCAGCGTATCTCAGCTCCGCACTCAGTCAGATGTGCAGCCTGTAAGTACCCTCCACCGAGCCCTCCACCTTTTTAACGCCGTTGGCACTGGGGGGGTGGATCTCTAGGAAAAGCAGTAGCGTTGCAGAGTGCAAGTGTCTTGGTGGGAGCAGGTCGGTCCCCAGCCGAAGGGCTGCTTTCAAGGGCAGTTCCTCCATAGTCTGTTCCATTTGCCGCTGGCTGACATCTGTTCGCCACCAATCCTTAGCTTGTCAGTAGCTTTTCTTCACCTATGGTTTCTCCGCAGCTAATCCTGCCTGAGTGAGAAAGAGGTTTCCGGGGAGCCGAGGAGGTGTGGGGCGGGGCTGGTGTCTTGAAGGAAAAGTGCCAAGTCCAAAGCTGCCTTCCTTTCCCACTATTCTTGCAAGGCATTTCTCCCCGCAGCAGCCAGGGAGAAGGGATGCAGGAAACTAAAGTCTTCGGGGGGGCTCTTCAGTGCAAGAGAAGGTGCCCATTCCCTCACCCCTTTGCGTTCAGCCCCACTGCAATGGCAACCAGTGGCTCCGCCGAGATGTGTGACCGTGCACAGAGGCCAGATCCTGTGACATAGCTGTGTGCCCTCCTGCCACCTTTGCCCAGGCACTCTGCCAACAGCTTGCTGGGGGAAGCACAGCCCCAGACTGAGGAAGTCCTTGCCTGCCTACAAGGAGCAGAGGAAAGGGCTGTGCAGTCCCAACAGCACAGAGGATGCCCATGAGCCACATCTCCTACACAGACACCCTAGGGAGCTCCTGAGCCATGCACATGGAGCCTGACTCTACTGGGGAGACAGGCACAGAGCTCTCCTATGGTAAAAGTCAATGTTTCTGGCGATGCCTGTCCAGAAAGAAGGAGGCTGAATCCAGGCTGGGGCTGGGGCTAGAATCCATGCTTAGATTCCTCTTTCTTGCACGTATGAGGAAGAGTCACAGTCTCCTGTCCAAAGGCATAGGCACCTCCTTAGAGGCTCTGAGGCTGCAGATGTTTGAGAAAAACCCAGCTGTACGCTGGGTGACAGCTCTTTCCTCTTTGTTCCTTGCTTCTCAGCGAGGCTGCCTCCAAGCCTGCCTCAAGGACGAGCTTCAGAGCTCACAAATGCCATGTCTGTGGCTGTGCTGGTGGCCGGGTGATGGGTCTCAGCTTTCACTGCCAAACCATGGATCACATCCAGGCTAGCCATGCATTCCCTATCCAGCTGGCACAAGGCACCCACTTCAGGCATGTTTCCGGCCCTGTCACAGTCATACCTAGGGAGAGGGGTTACCTGCTGGGCTGGCTGGGAAGGCAGCAGGAAACTGAGGGGCCAAGCTGCCTGAAATTTGGCAGTGAACAGATGGGCATCACTGGGAAAAGAAAATATGACCTTATAGACATGAGCCTTGAAGCAAACCAGAGGGCAGAGATACCATGGGGTTTCCCTAGGCTCCCATATATGCTGAGATCACACAGCAGCACAGGTTCTCTGAGGGGGCTGTCCTCTACCCCTGCCATATATATCCACAAATCTGCTAGGAATTTAATTCTCTGTCCCCTCTCTAGTAAACGTGCAGCTAGGACAATTTTAATAGCTTTTATATTTTATAGATGTTGGGGGAGTAAACATGAGATGATTGGACAAAAAGCCTGTATTTCTACAAGCCTGCATTCCTTAGGAAACAGGTCTAAAGAAATATGACAGCAAGGGCTGGTGGGTGGGCAGGGCTAGGAGTTGGCTGGGCTGTACTGGTCCCAGCTCTGAGTTCTAACAAAAGTCCCTGGGGAGCTGGTCAGCTGACCAAGAGTCCCCTCCAAGTGCAGCTTGTTTTCACTGAGGGCTATGAGGCAGGACAGCAGGGAGAACAGTGGGTGGCATGAGCCCTTGTAGAACAGGAAGAGCAGCAATGACTGGCTGCAGGAGATCATGTGTAAGACAGACAAATCAAAGAGTAATATCAGGGGCAAGATAAATCATGGTGAAATTACATATGCCTAAGGTCTCATTCTGCAGCATACTGAAGATTTTCCTGGTTGCTTGTGTCTTCATTGTAGATTCAGAACCATGGGCATCCTCGATATGACCTTCCAGTCTTTTCAGAAGCCCATTCTGAAGACCTCCAAGAGAAGCTACAAGAAGTGAGGGAAAAGTGATCAAGGAAAGTGGACAGGTTGGTGTCTTATGCTGTGGCCCTCCTTCCATGCTGTGTGTGTGCTGCTCCTGGCCACGACTGTGTGGAGGAGTTTGGGACAAAGCAGCATTATCGCTGTGCTCATTAAACTGAGGTGCCCACTTCCCAGTATCCAGGGAGAGACAGGTAGTGGGAGGGAGATGCTGAAGGGTTTCTAGTCACCAGCACTGCAGCCAGGCACTGGGTACAAACTAAGTGGAGTCTTTCCTGCCACTCTGAAAAATCAGAGGCTGTACCAAATCCACAAGCAGCTTTGGGTGATGCCCTAGAGGACATCCGGGACATCAGGATGATATACTACCAGGCAATAGGCAACAGAGGGACAGGACCAGTGTGAACCTTTTGAAGGAAAGTGGTAAATGATTCTCAGGAGATAATGCTTGTCAAAAGGGAGAGTTATTTGCAAAGCCTCAAGCTAGAGGCTGAGCTTGAAGTCAAGATCTCCAAGCTCTTTATCCTGTTTGTGCCTCTTTGCAGATCTGGGTGGCCAGTGCTGTTATGTCATGTGGCTCTGCAGCCAGTGATGCCCCTTCCTGATGCCACTTCTCTGATTTTCAGTGTGAAGCAGAAGCCTGCAAGAGGGCACTGAGGGCAATTCACATTTCTGGAAGAGGAGCTGTCTCGGGTTTGCCAAGCAATCTGAAAGAGGAGCAAGGAGGATGGCAACCACAGGTCTGTCTCAGTAGCGCCCATGTCCTTGGGCCTCAGAGGAGGGTGCATGGCTGCAGGTGAATCCAGGATGCCTCTTTGAGCTGGGCACCTGCCTGTCTGTATAGGGCATTGGTCCTCCGGCAACCAGGACAGAGGAGCATCATGTCTGCCAGTCTCAGTGGTGGGAGCAGAGCTGCAGGCAATCAGTCCTGCTGTGCTCAGAATTCTGCATGCATGCAAGGACCTCAGGTGCATGTGGAGCTCAGATGCTGGAAACAGGTGGCACCAATGGCACCAAGTGTCCCAGAGTTATAGGACAGGGGCAAGAAGGCAAGTGGAGACCTGCAGTTCAGGTCTCCTGAACTGCATCCTGTCATGCCTGCATTTTACTCTGAGTCCAAAGATCACAAGGTCCTTGTCTGATCAAAACTGAAAGAAAAGCATTTCCTCAGAGTAGCTCTTAACCCCTCCTTCTTTTACTCTTTTACTCAGTAGTTCAAAGATCACAAGAGATGCCTTTGTTTGACCAAAACTGAAAGAAAAGCATTTTCCCAGAATAGTTCTTATTGCCCTTCTTATCAGACAGCAGTTTTGTTCTCCTCCCATCACTGCAGTTTGCTGACAAATGCCTCTCTTGTTCAACATGAGACCATGGCACAAGGGCACGTGTGGAGTTGAGTCATACTATCATCCCAGTGCTAGTCTACACATGGGACATCATTAAGCCACCTTTGCTGTGACCAGAAATGCACCAAATGCACCTCCAACCTCGACCCAGTAATGCATGTGCAGCACAGTCCTAGGCAGGACTGAGTCACTCCAGTTCTGTTTGCAAGGGGAGTCCCTAGACTCCAGTGACACAGGCTCAGAGCACATCTTGGGAAGGGTGCCGTAACAGGCAACAACTGAGTGGTCACCTTTTCATATTTTGAAACAGGCATCTCCACAGCAAGCTTTATCATGGTACCAAGAAAGCATGTGGGCACCAGAATGGATCTGCTGCAACAGAGGCATACTGGGTACCTGCTCTATGTGCTGAGTCTCCTCGAGGCTGCTGGGACCTTGGCCTTGATGGTCTATGCACTCCTGTATGAAGTTGGAAACCTGGTTGACCTCCCTGAGAAACGCATTGGCTTTTATAACTTCTGCCTGTGGAATGAGACAGCTGGGGAACTGCAGTGCCTGGAGTACCAGCATCTACAGGAGATGGGCGTCAGCCTACTAGTAATAGTGCTAGCCAGGGTTTGTGTATATATCTGCCTGGTCTTCAGCATTTTCTACCCCCTTTTTGTTGTAAATGTGAAGTGCACAGAGCAGAGAGAGGGATGGAAGATAATCCTCATCGTACTCTTTATCCAGATGATAACCCTGTCTGGGGGCCTGGGTATGTTTCTTTTACAAACCTCACAGTGGATTCATCTCTCTGATTTTACTGGGGGCTTCCTGGCACTGCTTGGGACTCAGGTTCTGCTACTGCTCCAGATTCTCACTGCCACTCTGTACCTCAGCTGGGCCAAGCACACGAAGTGTCAAAACCCTTTTACTGAGAATGTCCTGCCCACTGAGACTTGACAGTGTAGATGCAAGAGCTATCAATAATCTAATTTACATTAGTAATTGCAATCCAGTTTTAGTCACTGGCAAGAAGAATTTGATCCTTAGTCCAAAGGCTCATGTCCAGCCATGCTCTGGCATATTGCTGTATGAAGCACTCCTGAGTTGAACTGGCAGCAGACAATAACAGCCACAGAGCAGAAGTTTCCTAGCATGTAACATCCCAACAGCATCAAAGCATTTCTGGCCCTGACCCAAAGGGCACATAAGAGATCAGAACCAGCATACAGTGCTACAGCCCTCTGTCCATATCTAACCTAAGTACAGGCAAGCAGAGAAGCAAACAGGCTTCCTTTCTTGGAGTTGCCCAGTGAAACTGCTCCTTCTCCACCTCCTGGACTAACCAGGGATGCCTTCAAGGTAGTTATGGCTTGAGTAGCTGTGGCTTCATGCTGCCATCACAGCAGTGACAGCCTCAAAAGTGCACTGAAAGTAGGAGCACCTGTACTTCACCTGCTGGAATAATATCTGGAGTGACTCTGCCTTAGTTCACTAAGGTGCCCCACATCCAACCCCAGGAGCAGCAATGCACCTGGAGGGGCAGCCTAGCAGCTTCATGAACAGAGTCCTAATGAGGAGGGTTTCCATGAGGAAGCAGAGGATTTTGGTGCAGAGCCCCAGGTTTGTCTCCACTGATATTACGGTCCTGGCCCCAGCATTGCAGCAGCCTTAGAGAATCCAGAAGTGATTGTGTGTGAGGGCAACTCACCACAAAGCTAACTCAACACACACACTGCAGAAGGGTGTGCTCAGGGAGCAGGGCCAGGGATGCCAAAAGGTTGGGGTGCAGTGCCCCAGCTGGGGCATCACAGCCAGAGAACTGGATGGAGTCTCTATGCCACAATAGTGCACAGCAGTGCTCCATGCCACATATGTAACCTTGCACAAAGAAACACCTGCTTTGCCCCCATGCCCTTTGAACACACGACAGTGTGTTTTCTCTTCTGCTTCAGTCTTCATGGGGATGTGGCTAGTGATGGTAATTCAACTGATTCTTCATTTCAATAAAGGCTCTTGCACCTGGCCTCACAGGGTTTGTTCATTCCCTTTTTGATTGGGAAGAGGATAATGAGGGGTATTCATTCCTTCCTAGACCCCCATGCGATTGCCATGGGGTCAGCACCCTCAGGACAGTCCTAGCCCCTGCCAGTCTACTCCCACTCATGTATTCCTCAGCCATGGAAGGACTGCTGGAGTCCAGACGTAAATTCAGCATCAGGTCCAATGGGGACAGCGTGCCAGGCCCCACTGCAGCTGTTACAGAGAGACCACATGGGCAAGGGAGCCCCCAGGGCCAAACCATGACTATGCAGCTCTGCAGAACCAGCAAAGGCCTTCCAGGTCAGCAGCTCCCTACTCCCCTCCAGTCCCAATACTGACCCATCAAAGGCACACTCAGAGAAACCCAAATGTCGTCTTTAATCTGTCCATGCTCTGAGATGCCCAACAGAAATTAAAACATCGTAATCTGAAGCCAAATCCCATAGAACTCAGCAAAGACTGGGAGAAGTGAGTGCTTCTTTCCTCACGTTCCCCGGCCTTCATGGGTATCCTACCAGCTCCAGAGGGCAGCAACACAGCAGATACACAGGCCACTCAAGGCCCTCCTCCCACCGTCCTCAGGGCCGTAGGAAGGGACACACACCCCACTGTCTCCTCTACTCCTGGGGACCCACAGAGGAGATGCTAGCTGAAAAATATCTCCCTGACGTATTTCAGAACGTCGTCCTCAGAGTTCTCCCCGCCTGTGCTCTCTGCATCGGCATCACCGGCACCACCAGCACCGGGAGGGGATAGAAGCGCCGAACTGCGGTCGCTGCCTTCCTCCGTGCTGGCCGTGCTTGCAGGAGCCTCGTCAGGTGTTGGCTGGAGCTCTTGCTCTTCTTCGCTCCCGGACACGGCCTTCCTGTCATTTTCCTCGCAATGTAGATTCTGACCAAAGAGTAAACAAGCAGACCCGCCCGTTCGCGCCTTCACCCCGGGATCAGCACCCCAAGGAGTAGGGGGGCAGACCCCCATCCCCGAGGGCAAGCCACAGGTCCGCTGGTTCTGCGGCCGGGCACAAAGCCAACAGCGCTGCTGGGAAAGAGAGGAGGGGACCGGGAAAACTGTGCGGACCCGGGAGCGCCCCCGACCCGCCCCTCGGAGCGGGGCCGCCCGCAGCGCTGCCGCCCGCGCTCGCTTACGGCCAGAGCCGCGTCCCCGGTTCCGGAGCTCCCGGCTCACCTCGGCCAGCACCGCCAAGGCCACCTCCACCAGCTCCGCCTCGTTCATACAATACACCGCCGCCGCCCTGCGCCGCGCAAGGGGAGATGCTCAGCGTGGGCAGCGCCCGGGCTCGCCGCCCCGGCCGCTCCNGGCCGTGGGGCACGGCGGTGCCGCCGCCGCCCCCATCCACGCCGGGAGCTGCCGCCGCCGCGCCGCCATCCCCCGCCCCGGAGCAGCGCCGAGCCTAGCCGAGCCTGCTTCCTCGCCCGGCCGGCGGCGCCGGGCACCTGGAGAGGCCGCCCCGAGCCGCACTACAGCCCAAGGCACGGCAGAGCCCCCAGCTCGGGCCGGCGGGCGGGGAAGGCCTGGCACGGAGCAAGCAGCCCTCTGGGCCCGCGGCGGAGCGCACGGCCTGTTCGGAACATCGGCAGCCGGGCCGCCCTCTGTAGGCTGGGAGGGGAAGGAGGAGAGAAAGGAGCCCTGAAAGAGTACTGAGGAAAAACCCCTTTAGGAATAAAGCGTGCTTGAGGATTGTTCTAGCGAAACAAAATGTTCGTTCCTTCCCTCCAGGCTTCTGGCACAGTATTTCCCTGTTGTGTTAATGCATCATTTTGCATAGCAGCCTTGGTCTGGAGTACATTTTTAATGTTTTATTTCCTTGGTAGTTTGGTGGTGGTTTTTTTTTTTGTGGTTATTATTTTTTGTTGTTGTTTTTAATCCCACTTATGAACCAAACATAAAAGTTTCTCTCCAGACCCTCAACTGACCCTTTTTCACGTGACAAAAAGATAACACTGAGAAGAAGGTAACAGCTGTGGAAGAGTTCAAAGCCAGGTTGGATGGGGTTTGAGCAGCCTGGTCTAACAGAAGTATGTCTCTGCTCATGGCAGGGTGGCTGGAACTAGATGATCTTTAAGGTCCCTTCCAACCCAAACAATTTTATAATTATGCAATTCTAAATTCTGAAACATCTATGTAATGCAGACAACCCTGCAGGACTTAGAATACAGCCACAGCCTTTCTTGGCTTTTTTGAGAGGCCAACAAAGGTTCGCACTTGAGATCTCTCTAAACTCCTGGGTCCTCAGACTAACCATGAGAATTTCTGAAGACATTTAAAGTCAGCACTGGGTTTGAGGAGACATCACCATGCACTGGCATGAAGACCAGCTGCATCAGGAGTATTGCATGCCACAGAGGTAGAAACCCTGTACTTTGATGACAGTCTTCAGGGGACTTGTTAATCCCTGTGGCCCTTGAGGGTGGGGATTATCAGATGAGACTGTAGTCAGCCAGAGAAGTTACTATATGGACAATAGCTACCTGTAGTGTTAACATGCCTATAGTGAGGATTTCAGTATCCAATAGTGTTACCCTTTAGCTGCTGTCTATGAATATGGCTACCCACATGGCTCATGAATGGCTGTTCATTTTCCAGCAGAGAGTGTATGACCTGCCATGGAACAACAGTACCATGAACTCCCAATAGAGGCCAAGAGCATAAGCAGCAGAAGGCTCTGTGGCAACATGTAAGCAGATGAAATGTATTGGCTTAGTCTATTCAAAGACTACATAGTACCTGAGCACAGCACTTTCCCTGATGTTGGAGAGTGCAGGGGGAGAGAGAGCTTGAGTGACAGCACTACACAGGGCCAGACTGGTTCTGATTCTCTCTCCTCCTATCCACTATCAGGAAGCTGTCAGGCATTAGTTTCTGAACTCCAACATAAGCATTTCAAGGTTGGACTCAGGGTCTTTGCTGTAGTTGGCAGCAGACACCTACGGCAAGGTAACACAGTACATCCAAATTCAGTTATTTTTATTCATGGATGTCTGGTTCCCCCTCGTGTGCAGGTGTCAATGGCAAAAGCACCTGGTGAAAGCAAAAGGGCCTTTTCTCCATGCAGGAGACTCTCGGTACATCACTGCCTCAGCCACCCTCTATGTTTTGCAGCAACAGCTGAACAAAGCACAGAGCTCAAGCGCAAGGGAATAGTTTCTCTTTATGGGGAAAAAAACAAAACCCAAACTAACAAAATCATAACAACAAATGTTATATTGAAAGAATAATTTTTGCATCAGCTTTGCAGTTTGAGTCATCATCATGCACTGTGTTGCCTCATGCTTGCCTCTTCCAGCCTCACCTTCTTCTCCAGAACCCCTGACGTGACCTCAACTGCCTTCCAGCAACATGCTACTCAAGACCCCCTAACAGAGGGACACCTAGCTGCCATAATGGGACAGTGGAGACTTATTTTCCAGTGCTGCCACTGATCCAGTCCCATACCAGCATTCTATTGCACAGTGGGTTTGACAAATGTACATGTCAAGAGGGAAAAGCTACAATGAGAAGAGGGACTTTGCCTTCTCTCCCATGCACTTTGTTCCTGTAGAGTTAAACACTTTTTTTCAAGTCTGTAGCTCTTTCCCTTCAGTACTGTCCAGGTTAAGACTTTTGAGCCAGTAAGGTTGTTAATTTAATCTTCCCATCCATAGAGGCAGTGAGACAGGTCCCGCAGTCCATGGCTGTGCTCCAATCCACTGTGACAACGGGAGCTCGATGTCCTCCCAGGGCAAGGCAGTTTTCCAGAACTTTTTCCTCGCCATTTAACTAAAAGAAGGAAAGGGTAAGATTTTAAGGAGATAAGTTTCTGCAGTGGGGACAATGCACTTAACAAGAGAAGCCAAAGCCTGCTACAGCCATATCTCTAACAGCATGCACAATTAACCAGAACATCAGAGAGACAGTGTGGGTGGCACACATGAGAAAGGCAGTTTCCAGTCTCACAACAGAAGCACATGTTCTCAAGCAGCTCAACTTCTGATATCAGCTGAACTGTGGTAATTGAACAAGGCAGACTAAGAGCACACACTGATGAGAAATACATAAGCCCAAGCTAAAGCTCATGTTGGTTCAGGTGCTGTGAGTGCCCCACATGCAAAGTAAAAATTCCATCTGATCCGCTTTGCAGTGGCTTATACTCAAGAGAAGGCAAGGGGCATGCGACCAGTAACGACTTGTTACTGAGGCACAGAAATTTGTGTACTTGGAACCCCTCAGCCTTATGCTTCATTTAATTTCAGTACAAAGTAAGGGGAGAGAATCAGGCTGTGTCTAATGTAATGTGCACATGGGCAGGTTAAAGATGAGCATCAGTCAACAATCACACATTTTGCATAGAACTGGTATGCATCCCTATATTAAAAAAATATTAAAACTTTGTGCTAGGTACTTGGACACTAAGGAAAACCGCCACACCTAAACTTTAAGAAGGAGGAGCACACATACTCCAGCTACATACAGAGGACCCAAACACTTGCTAAACACCCCACACTGCTGAAATGCACACTGTGAAACTGAGCAGCAACTATCACAGAGCAGGGATGGGTAGGTGCTGCTTGAGAACTTCCAGTGGCTGCTGTTCCATCCTTGTAATTAATGAAAGTTTGTATGCATATGGATATATCACTTCTCAGACTTACCTTAAAAATTACTCCCCCAGTAGAAGAACATGTCAACATGTAATTGCCTTCAGAGTCAAAAGCAAAAAGCCGTCCTCGTGGGAACTGGACTTGCTTGTAGCCACTGTACCCGGACAGAACGAATGGACCTGTCGCTTCACTGGGAAGGTCATACTCAGACACCTTCAAGCCACTTTTGTGAATATTCCACTGAATAAACTACAATAAGAAAAAGAGATAACAAAAGCCTATAGTGAAATTAACTAGGATGAAAGTAGAGTGGCCATTTGTTGTTTTTAAGCGAAGTGGCTATTCCTCATGAACAGAAGATGGCATTTTGACATCTATATCTAAGTGGCTATATTAATAAAACACAGGCTGTAAGAATCTAGGCAAATCTATGCCCTGCCTTCCACAAGCACTGCTATGTGTCCTTCCACACTGCATGCAGTATCCTGGTGAGAGTTCAGTTCACTGTCCTCAGCCAAGGCCCCACACCTTCAGGCAGATGGCTCCCTCCCTAAGCCACACCTCTACTGCTGAAGACTGTGGAACTGCAGAAATTGCAGTGTTTATTATAAGCAACAGGGAGCTGCTGACAAGAAGATTGATGCAGAGTGGTCAAGGATCTGCATGCCTGTGAATCCCGGAGCTCAAATGTTATGATCTCAAGGGCACAGAAGGGTCATCCTCACAAGGACTATCTAGGAAAGGAACATCACTAACAGCAGGATTTGCAGATAAGGTCCAAGACAGCTCCAGCTGCTAATAACTTTTTGGCCACTCTCCCTGCAGTGTCTGTATGGAGCAGGATGGTACTGCACACCTAGAGATTACAGTTAGCAGTCCACAGATCATCCAGATTCTGCGCATATTTTTACTACTGTCCCCACCATACAAAGAAGACTCCAGAAAGGATCTCATTGCCAGTAGAAGCTGATGAGTAGAAAGTCACCCATTGCCTACCTTGCCATCCTCGCCTATGCTGTAGACTGTGTTCTCATCATAGCTGAACTCAACGGAGTAGACCTCCCCATCATGTGCCTTCCAGCTCATGGCGCACTCGTGCTGCTGCATATCTGAGGGGAGAACCAGTACTAAACACTCGT
This sequence comes from Formicarius rufipectus, assembly GCA_013399695.1. NCBI lineage: Eukaryota > Metazoa > Chordata > Aves > Passeriformes > Formicariidae > Formicarius > Formicarius rufipectus. The sequence goes on along the minus strand of VXAU01005006.1, from coordinate 1,283,996 downwards.
ACTCACACAGAGCTGCGGTGAAGAGAGAGAGGTCTTTTATGTTCCTAAGGTCTCTGTCCCAGACCTCTAAACTAGCCTGGGAGAGTACAATCCAATTTCAGCACACTCTGCTTTTACTCCAGCTTATCACTTTCATTTTGGCCACAAAAATCATTGCCTGTAACTACTCAACTCTTCCTCCAGCTTTACAGGGCTACTCTCTATCAACTGCATGCATTCTGCATACTAAGCCCCACTGGCACCTCTCCTCCCTTTTTTATCCCATCCACCCTTACAGCTGCTATGAGCTCTGTCCTCCCACAGACCTGGAGCTTCAGCCTCCAACTAGCACCTGCATCAAAGCAGATTGTTCATTCACAGGCAAGAGAGACCCAAATTCCCTTTATTGTAAAGACAGGCTGAAGAGGACAAAACCTGAGAAACAGAAATTGCTCAGGGAAGGAAGACTTATGTGAAGCCCTTGCCTTCAAATAGAAGGTCACACATTGATTGCTTTCCTCAAGACTCATCCTCTAGCAGAGGTATTGTTATCTGGTATAACCCAAGAACACATGTCTCAAGGACAGGTTAACTCTACTCCTCAGCAGGTGAGAAACAACAACCCAGCAGCACTACCAAGGTCGCCAGCTAATGTCCTTCAAAAAAATTTTGTCAATTCCACCCTGATGTTCAGGCATAATTCACAGCTGCTCCCTGGCCAGCAGAAGGGTGCTAAGAGTAGCCAGCTGAGGACTAGCTGGCTCTGTTTCACTGATTCATAGAATCATTTCAGTTAGAAAAGACGTCTAAGATCATTGGGCTCAACCATTACCCTAATGCTGCCAAGTCCACCACTGAGTCATGTCCTTAAGTGCCAAATCTATACATCTTTTAAATACTTCTAGAAAGTGACTCCAGCACTTGACAACCCTTTTGGTGACAGCAGTTTTCCTAATATCCAATCTGAACTTCCTCTGATGCAACTTGAGGTTGTTTCCTCTTGTCCTATCCCTTGTTACTTGTGAGAAGAGAGCAACTCCCACCTGGCTGCAATGTCTTTCCAAATATTTGTAGAAAGGAATAAGGCCTCCTCTGAATCTCCTTCTTCCCAGATTCTGCAGCTGCTCCTCATGAGACTTGTGCTCCAGAGCCTTCACCAGCTTTGTTTTTGCTCTTTAGACATGTTCCAGCCCCACAATATCTTTCTTGTAGTGAGGGGTCCAAAACTGAACACACTATTTGAGGTGCAGCCTCATTGGTGCGCAAAGTACAGGGGGACAGTCACTTCCCTAGTCCTGCAGGCCACACTATTTGTGATACAAGCCAGGATGCTAGCCATGGCCACCTGGCTTCACAACTGGTTATCAACAATGCCCCCAGGTCCTTTTCTGCCATACCAAAGAGACGAACAATCCCGTCCGCAGCTCCGGTGACCAGCAGGTTGCCATTGTGGTTGAAGGCTGTGCAGTTAATAGCAATGGGCTCAGGCTCCAGGGAGAACTGCAGCTGTAAGAGAAAGTCTGCATTAATGCCGAGAAGCAGAGCTTGGGGTGCTGAAGAGCTATCTCCAGGGGAGGAAGATGGTATCTAGTAGCAAGGACGACTCCAGTTTGGAGCCTTACAACTTTAATGATTACAGATTTCAAGGCTGGCATTTTACTGTGGCATTAAATCAGCAATTCACCTCAGCCAAGCCACAGCTTTCTTGGCCATGGCTTCAAGATGACAAAAATAGATTCTGGCAGGCATTAGCTTGAGTATGTTGCTTTCTCCTACATGTCAGAGACAGCACTTCACTTAAAAAGAGGAGGGGCAAGGGAAACAGCAGCAACAAAAACCCTTCAATATAGCTCAACTGGAGAAAGCCTGAGCAAAGCATCATTCAACTGCGACTTAGGATATTTCCAGTCACAAACTGTGCAGGCAGGATAAAAACAAGGCTATGGACTACTTCAAAGAATCCCTCAAAAAAAACCCCAACACACCAACAAAACTTCCCCCAAGGCCAGCATCTACTTACATTATTCATTTTTATCCTTAATGTAATCAAGGGGAAAGGAGGAAGGAGGGAAAAGAAGGGTATTGAAGAGAAAGTCAGCATAATATAGAAAGAGGGCTCCTATGCATTGTAACAGAAGACACTAATTCTCAGCAAGCAGACTGAGAAAGGAAAGAAACCCAGCCAGTACCTGCTGCTTCATTGTCTTAGTGTCCCACAGTAGCAGCTTCCCAGGAACTTGGTTCATGCTTTTGCCCCCAGAGCTGACTACTGAGAAGTCCATGTGGGAGACAGGACTCTGGGCTGCCGCGGAACAAACAAAAGAGGCACCACTTGGGCTGCAGCCAAGGGAGAGGATCCTGAAACACAGGCATATAGTCTGAATTGCCTCTCTCCAGCAGCTGCCTTTAGCACAACACTCAAATACAAGCTCTCCCATTAAGATCTGGCAAGACGGGGTGCACCATAAAGGAGGGCAGCATTCATGTGCTTAGACAGATTTTGAGTGACTCCCATTTAACTGAGCAGTTTTACACTGCTCAGACAGGGACTGCCCTCTGGATGAAGGTTAGATAGTTCTGCAGTTGCAGAAAAGCAGCAGGAATGTTGAGATGTTCACTGTCAGAACCAACACCATTTATATTTACATATAAAAATCAGTATTCCAGTTACCTGGGCATATCTTCATCAATGCTAATTTCACAGAGATTCTTCTTTGCTTCTGTGTCATAAAGACGAACTGTTCCGACCCCACTGCCAAGCAATAGCTTGAAACCAGCAAGTAGATGGAAAGAATGTGAGTGGGCAGTACAATGATGCTGTCCAACAAGCACCAACACTTACTAATTTTTTTTCTATTTATACATTCTTTCATTTCTATTTATGCATCCATACATTACAGATGTACTTCCATTAGGGTACATCCTGTCTTCCAACGCAATCACAGAGTAGGACCACTCTACAGTTACAGAAGTCAGAGTAAAAACCCTGCTTTCCAGTGAGAAAAAGATCTAATAGGCACCAAGGTGACATAAACACCACTTTCTAGATCATGGCTCAACACTATAGAATGCAAAACATATATGGAGTCTCAATACCTAAAGGAGCAAGGAAAGACAAATTTAAGATTGTTAATTCTGTGCTAAAGAGAAAATTAAGTAGAAGCCACCTTCTTTCATCCATGGGAGAATGAAATCATCCAGAAGGGCTCACACATGCTTTTTAAGTGGTGTTACAATTTAAATTAGAATTTAAATCATAGAGGAATGTATTATAAAAGAAAGCTGGGCAAGTCAGATCCTTGTCACTTCAGTGACTAATTTTTCGGTGAATCCCACATATATTTCTGAAAGAAGAATCTATTAGCAAGCAGGAAATAAATTCTACAAAGCAGAAGAAACATCAACACAAGTAAAGTGCAACAACTGCACGGACAACTTGCTTCCTAAGAGCAAAAGAAAAGAAAGAGACAAACTGTAGCATTAGCTCTTCACAGGTGGCATTTTGGGGTTAGTAAGCAACACACAATCAGTGCCAGAACGTGAGCAGTATTGTCTCAGTTGCAGGCCTGCCTTCTCACAGAGTCCTGTCTTTTTGCCAAGGAAGACTAAGAAACACTAGCAACAGTTCTAGGACTCAGAAGAATGCATATAATTTAGGGCTGCTCTCTCACAAGGAAAGAAGGGGTATAGGAAACCTTTAAACTGCCGTGTTATTTGAACAAGCTCCAAGCTCCTTATGCACACACACAAACCCTTAGCTCTTAAGACACCAGTATAAAACTGGCCATGGAGCCCTTTTCGCACCTGCACAAGTGGAATGTCACCATCATACGCTTTTCCCCTTTCCTGCTGATGGCTCGGGGTATCAGTAAAGCTCTACAGCTCTCAGCTGCAGGGTTCCCATAGGCTGTTGTAACAGGTTGCCTTTGCCTGTCTTTACAAGTGGCTGTGTGCTCTGCATGAGGGCAGACATTTCTCTCAAAGAAACTATTTCTATGCTGCAGCTGTACCCACAATGCAGCTCCGTAACTTCCAGTTTAGGGCAACCTGAAGTGGTGCTGAATTCCTTGCTCAGTACACAGAGTACACTCTCCACTAGTTTTAGATCACAGAGGCTTTGGTTCCCCATGTCCCACTAAAACTGGAAACTAACCCTTACCCTGCTCTTATCCACAATGCAGCTATCTAGCAAATAACATGCAACACATAGCAACATCACTCCAAATCATCTGCTGCATCTCTTCAGCCTCCACACACAGACTACTCACCAGTCGATCACGCTTAGTTGCCCATTCCAGAGACAGCAATGGAGATTTGGAAATGGATGAAGCTTTAGTTTGCATTATGGGGTTAAAAGACCAGACTTTGATGACCCCATCCACATCCAAGCTGGCCACCCTCCGTCCAGAACAATCAACCCTGTGTGTAGAATGAGACCAATGCGATATTTTTCTCCCTACAATTCTTAGACACAAGTAGATACCCCACTAATCCTTCCTTTCCTGACCATACACCAGTTCCTTCTGCAGGAATCAGAACTTCCTTGCACCACCTCCCATTCAGTTCACAGTAACTGCCACAGTAAGGCGCACTAAGTTCCAGATGGAAAATAAAATGCCCTTAAGCAACATCATCCTGCTTTCCACCGGAGTTTCTTCCTGGCTAGCTTCTCCCAATCACAAAAATCTCTGTCAATTCTCACTGAACATGCTACAAGCTATTTTCAGTCACACCAGCTTGACCGCCCTACAACCAAGAGCACACGCACAATGTGCTGGACTGAAAAGGGGCTTGAAGAGAGAGACCAGACATAGCTGGTCCTTCTGCAGAGGCTTCTACAAGAAAAGCCCATCTGACAGTCCATTACCTGCAGTACATGATGGATGAATGGTGCTCCCCATACTCCTCCTGGCTCAGGACGATGAAAGGCTGTTCCTGCCGAACTCCCACAGCCTCTGCACTGCTGGCAGGCATTTTGGCTGAAGTCTCTGTTTGCTCAGCATGCAGCTCTGAGCATGGTTCTGTCTCAGCTATGCCAGTATCTGTTTTCTTCTCAGCACTTTGGCCCTGAAGGAAGAAATCCTGTGTGAAATACAAGGAAGCAGCAGTTCCATATCAAGCTCCTCAGCCACCCAGCCTGCTGGGAGAAAAAAAAATAAGCTGCAACAAAACAGAAGCATTGTCAGCCCATTACTCCTTCTTCCAGGGACCTTTCTGAGCACAAGGAGAGTGTGTTGCACAGTTGCACCGTTTAATATGACCTACTTAGTTGCAGAGTCCCTTATATCCTCCTCCATGTGCCCAGCTATACATTTTACTGTAAGAATTGAAGGAAATACAGCATTTCTTGCATACCTCAGCCAGGTATCAGAGGCCAATTGGATGCCATTAGAGCACAGATTCACCAGTATAACAACGCATTTCAAGGAATTCTTGCATTCAGCAATATAAGTCTGTATAAGACGTTCAGCAAACCTGCACAAAAAGTCTTGTTGGATCTTAAGCCTAAGTGGACGGATTATCCTTGTCTGCCAGAGATTTACACTGTGCATGCTGAAGCCACCACTGCAGCCAGCTTACTGATAACAGCAGAATTGACACATGACTCCAAAACCTTAAAACCCAATTTGACAGGGTAGGCAGAACACATGGAATTTTAGGTCAAAGTATCTGGATGAGACAAGAGCTGTACTGTAGCATACAGAAATATTTGGAAGCAGGTTAGTCTTCCTTTGCCATCAGAAGGTGAACAGAAGCAGATACAGCACATAAGCCAGTAAAACATCTGCAAACATTCTGTTACATCATCCTTTGAGAATTACATATCCCAAACCAGTACTGATGGTTTCAAATCTCTGTTCCCTAACACATGCTTGCCTAATTTACAGTAGCTTCACATCAGGACCAATGGATCAAACACTGCATAATCAAATAATCTGAAATCACAGAGCTGGAAAAGATTGGGAAATCAATCCAAGAATGATTCTTTCTGTTAATGTGGGGAGGTAACAACCAATGAATGACACTCATGAAAGAAACAGTGCCACCTTTCATTTTCCTTTTTGTTCACATGCTTTGAGAACAAGAGAAGGCTGAAGAGTTTCAAGCTTCCACAAGAGCTCTAGAACTGATTTTTACAAAGCCCCAAAACAATGCTTTAACCTGGAACATCTCAGAAAAAAGAAAGGCCAAGGAAACTATTGGGAAATTTGGCTTTGCAATTTTCCAACCAATGTTTAGAGTGCTTTAGATGAACCATAAAGTTTTCTCAAGGCCTTGAATGCTAAGTGATGGAGTAACTTAAAGCACGGCTCCCACACACAGAACAGCCACACACACAGGCCAACAGGACAGAGTCCCCAAGCACTATCTTTCCTCCAGTATAGTGTCTCACACAGCCAAAATAAACATGGATGAGATGCTGCCATAATTCCTACTGTGCTCTATATTCTTTAATAACATGGTTGCTGAAAGCCAGACAACACACAGGTGCAAAGTAGTCTGTTGACCTTCAGCAGTTAAGTTCCAGGACACAGATTTATTATTCCATTAGATTTGAAAGTAGAGCACATTCCCAGGCCAAACTGCAACATAAAGTGCAAAAAACTCTGAAAATCAAATGTTGTGAGGAAAGATATTTCCACTCCTACCCAGGAAGACTTTCCATCAGCTTTCATCTATCCTACACAGAGCTTGCACACATCTGCGTAAGAACCCACAGGAACTCACTTGAGTAGATGGGCGGGCCAAGTCCATTGCCACTGAGGAATGGGGATTTTAATGGTATTTGAATACAGGCATTAAAGTGAATGAAACATACCACCCTCAGGACCAGGCTGTTGAAAGAGATCATGACAAAAGACAACTTTTCTTCCATTTGAAATGAGACTTGATTAACTACAGCTATTAACTCTTGATAGTTAGTTCTGCATAGCAATTCAGAAGCTTAAGGGAAACACTTGAATTTGTTTTACCACTTAGTTTTATGGAAGTACCAGCCTTCTGCTTCCCAGCCTTGCAGTGTTGACCAGTACCTGGAGGGTTCCTTTTGACAGCAGTTCCTTCCTTTCCTTCCCATGCTCTTGCAAGCGCTTCTGCCGCTGCTGCAGGGAACTTGACTCGCCTGACACTAAACCACTGAAGTGGCTCTTCCCCTCCTTACAGCTCACTGTTCCTTCTTTTCCTTTGGCACTCTGGAAGGCAGAAAAACAACTGGGCAAAGTTATGCTTGTGTTATGCTGCAGAACAAAGAGCAAAAGAGGCAGCAAAGAAACCAAGCACCTGCAAAAGCTCCACAAGCCCCCAGAAAATGGCAGCTGTTCTTGTGATGCATACAGGCCAAGCATACATTTTTTCAGGCGGAAGCAAAACTTGGACAATGTCATGCAGCAAATTAACTCCTTGGAGACTGAACATGTTTCAGCGAACACAGTTGATAATTACCTGGTGATTTGTTGATTCTTTCTTCCCCAGCAGCACACTGCCAGTCTGTGTTGGAGAGGCCCCACTCGGATGGGCTGGTCTGGAAGGGCCTTTTTTACTTTGGGACAGAAAAGAAGACAAAAAGCCTCCCCGGGACTGAAGAGAATGTGCTGTAGTCCTCTGATTGCAGGTCATATCACTATAGAAAAAAAAAATAAAACACCACCAAAGATATGAAAGTATAGGCAGGTCAGTCTGATCAAAGACCACCCAGTAAATGAAGCTTCTTGAATTACTTGAAGACAGATGTTCATTTCCAAGCCAATAGACCACTATGCATTAAAAAACTGTTTGAAAACATCCTATTAGTGCCTGAAGCAGATTATTTCAATTACTGTAACCAAAAGCTCACTTCTCAGAGATGTCACTGAGACTGTTCCCGAATCCCCTGTAAGACCACCTAAAACTCCTTTCACATCATCTGGAGAGTTTAGAAATACCCTAAGGGAAAGGCAAGGGAACCCAAATTTCTAAAGAACCTGTTCAGCTGGGATTCCCAATTCAAAGCATAAAACAGACCTACTTTGAGAAACATTCAGCTTCAGTAATTTTACAGCACAGGCCCTCAATATCTCAAAATCTGAACACAAAGAAAATATGACAGTTATGGAGCATTTCTAAGATTACAAACACCTCCCTTCTCAGCGCACAATGCCAAGAGTAGCAACTGCTTCCCAAAACACAGCTGTCTGACCTCACAGCTACAGCTTCCTCTTAGAGCAGTGTGGCAGCAAGGGGAAGGGGAATACATTAATCGTCACTGTGTCTATCCACCCTTCAAGAAAGGAACTGTTCTACAAAAGATGAGCTTTGGATTGAGCAGAGGCATGAAGAAAAAGCAACCAAAACTGGCCCCAAGACTAAGAGATTAGCTGCCCACACAAGAAATGACACTTCTTAGGCAAGTTTTTTTTAAATCAAATGGACAAAAATGAATATGGGAATAAATAATCATGTCACACTGTCCCACATGTGCAGATAGCATCAGGGCTTTCCACATAGTTAAAAAAACTTACCACAAACTAAACTCTATAGCCTGTCCTGTACAAAGAGTGCAGAGCAGTTATCAAGATAGTTCAATGGACACTTAAGTCTATATAATCAGACTGCTTTTAGACTAAAACGCTTTGCTTACAGTATCTGCTACAACCTCAGTTTATCACTGTCAACAGGATAATCTGACCAATCCTCCTCCTATCTGAATACAAATGAAAGAAGCACATGAAAGTCAAAGACCCACTGTTATTAACACCCTGTAGCTGAGCTACATATGCTTTCAGATCCTTTAAAAGCAAGAAGAAAGCCCTCACTAATACAGTGAATCCAAACACACAGACTTGCTTTGCCTGACACTGCACTTGAGGAAAAAATTAAGAAGTTTAAATAACAATTAAACAAGGTGTATATGTATGTTGCCTAATTTCCACAGACAGGCATACAATAGATGTAGCCATAAAACTCCATAAAGTTTATGGGGAATTCTGTGCATAACTGAGCAAAAAAAGTTCCGAGAAGAAAAGTTCCTTTCCCCTTGACTTTGCAAAAGCAAGAAAACATGTCTGTGTAACAAGAATTCCTCTGGGTCATACAGTAACAGTATCTACAAAACAACACAGGGCACTGCACCTATGGCACTGCAGGTACTAAAGTAAATTAGAATCAAGACATAATCCACTTCTTTTGAGCAATATTGCAAGGTACTGCACTGCTACCAGTGCCCTGGCTGCCCAGAATACCCTGCTGCAATGCTGATAGCAGAGCAGAATCACTTCCCATGTGCACTTGGGCTCTTACAGGTTTGCAAGAACCTCTCAAATGATGGGAGAGACACCTATCATAAATTCCCCCATTAGACAAACTTAGGTCACAATTCCTGCCTGGATGTCTTTCTGTGTTGACTCCTAGAGCACGGAACAAGGAAATGACCCTCCAGGATGCTCCATGACCTAACAAAAGCAAGGGAGCCTGTCCCCAGTTCCTTCCTTTCAGGCACTCACAGCTCAGAGTCCCCTAGTCGATCCATGTTGGCCACGTATGCAGGCAACTTGTGGTGCACAACTGGTTGTTCCACCTCCAGTTCCTCTTTTTTCATGCGGGAGGATTCAGCCTGCAGAGCAAACAGCTAGAACAAGAGAAAAGAGCCAAGTAAACAGAGGGTCACTGAGATTCATCTCCTTCCCACTCACTGAAGCTGTTTGCTCCTTTTATTTCACCAGCCTTAGAAGGGCGGGGAAGGAAGAAAATTGCTCTGACTAGCTGAGCACCACATTAGTCCATGCAGTCAAAACAATCAGTACTTTACATACACGAAACTGGAGCCTACTTAAAACCCTTAACTCCTCTCCTTGGGCTGTTGCTCTGGGGACATTAAATGGTGCCGGGAAACAAGAGCCGGGCAGGGTAGAGATGAGGAGCTGCTCTCTGTGCAGGCAGTTTAAGGCCAGGGCAGTGCATGTGATGCACAGTAATGATGTATGGGCATGGAGCCTAGGGTAATCTTCGTCCCACAGACAAGGGTTTGGTGAACTGGCAGAGTTCACCAAGGTCAACACCACCAGGTAACCCTGAAATCCAGTTCCATACCCTGTGAAACTCCTTCCCAAGCACGACAGCGAAATTTATATCTACATTATGGAGAAAGAGGTATTTTTATTTTTCTCCTTCAGCAGAGAGGAACATCAGAATGCAACTTTCTGACATGGTTTATGCCTGTGACTCTTATTCACACAAAGAGTTCTTCAGCCTTTTCTGTTTCTGTTCATTTGTTTTTCAGATAAAGTTCTTTTTCCTTTCATCATAATATTTAAAGAAAGAAATTACAAGAAGAAAAAGGAGCTTTAGAAATCTAGCTTGCTATTCATATATTTGCATTGTTTCCACAGTGTTAAACTGAATCACTACTTCAGCTAGCATGAAATTCAATATTTATTCACATTTTATATTTAAACATGCCTTCTACAGGGAGTTGCTTCTTTTTCTGACTTGAGCGGTTCTCCAAAAGGGAAAAATCTTGTTTTAACTCTGCCTATTCATCAGAAAACTTTTATCCAGACTGTAAATTTTATCAATCAACATGCCAAACAAAAACTGTAGCTTTAATTTCACTAAGGGTACAGCATAGAAAACTGCAGGAACTGGAAGAGCTCTGTTTCAAAACATACTTTATGCTTGTGTCCCTATTCACTGAGCATCTTTGCAGAACCCTCCTGCCTAAGTTTGACTGATCTACTAACAGCTGAAAAAGGAAGCACAATGTATAACATGTCTTGTAACACAGGAGACAAAGCACAAAACTCACTCTAGTGACGTATTCATACAGAGAGCTTTTACTTGGTATGTCTGAGGAAGTGAAACTAAAGTTCTGCTTACATGAATAAGGCTCCCTACTTGTATGGGATCATCCACATGTGATGTGTAGTTTAGGAAGTTCTTAAACTGCAGATTTCACAAATCTCTCTAATAGGAAGCTACGCTGGGAAATGACTGACACATGTAACATATTCTTACATCCTCTAAGCATCTGCTGATGATACTATCAAAAAAAATACATGGGAATCAACATTTTGACTGAACTGATTGGACCCTTCTTGGTTTCCTGTAAGGACTAGAGCTGGGAAACAGACATTTGCCACATTTCCATTAGCGGATTTAAATTGCTTTAAGTGCACATCAAACATGGTGAAGTGGCCATTTCAGAAATAACAGTTTCTGTGTCTTTGACAGAATTTACTGCCCATTTGTATTGCTTCTATTGCCGTATCAGCTAAAATCTGGAAGTGACTGAATACTATTAACAAGTTTCCACAAAAAATCAGCAATATATCCCTTCCAACCCACTCTGTTCTACGAGATGCACCCTTAACCTGCCACTAGTTTCACCTTGTCTTGACTTTGCAGTGTAGCAGAAAAGGAGTCTGCATAATATCCAGCCACCTGTCAGACAGCACAAGGAGCGGGACAGTCACATACAGCAGAGGAACAGGAATACCCTAAACAAACACTTCACAATATGATCACAGCCCTAAGTTTACTACAGACAATTGAAAGATAAATCAAAATATAACAAAGGACTTAAGAGAATCTGCCTTAGAGTAATGGCACCAAACTGTTAGTACATTCTTGAATGGATGGAATCAATTTCACAAAACCTCACAGCATCACACAGTCAGCAGGTAAAGAGTGATCTCAGTTCTGACCTTATGCCTCAACGATTCATTTTCTTCTTGTATGAGACTGCTCCTGAGACATTCAGCTTCAAAGTTCAGTATGACTGGAACTGGTAAGGAATGTTAAAGAAATCAAGGCAAGAACTTGTGTGCACCTGGTTTAATTCTAAAAGCCAGCACTCCATCCTAGCCACTTGACTGTAAAAACAAAGCTGCACACAACTAGCAGTAAGTATGTGCATGACCCAAAGACTAGCAACAGCTTAGTTACCTAAGTCAACTTTGTACTTTGCTGTTGTACAAGCTATTTCATGTGGACTTTGCAAGGATTTTTAGATTATTCCTTTTTACATCCAGAAGTGGAGGATAAGATAGATCCTGTTACTGCTATACTGCACATTGAAGAAACAGGTCATGATGAGCTGTATTCCAGCTGCAGCATAAGCCTGCCCATCAGCAAACAAATAAGTAGTATGGAACGAAAAACTTCTTTCGGCCAACAATCAACTGCCCTATTGTAGTGAGCTGTCACTAGACAATATTGTGAACATAATGTGCCCAGAGAAGAGTCTAACATAAGATACCTGAATAGTTATGGAGTATGACCCAAGGGTGCATGCCTGTTTTATACTCTGTCAAACAAAGAGTAAAAGCATTTCAGAACAAGATATGCACAAGATTTCCAGTCACTAGCATATGGCTGAGTTCAGCATCAGAAACAATCACAACTGTTTGTGCCCAGGGAATATAACGCATCATCAGATAACTGAGCAGTAACTATTCCAACATCCTCTGGTAAACATCAGCTTCCTATTAAGTCTTGGCTCTAAACAAATGCCTGAAAGCAGTAAGTTCTGTAATGCTATATTCTTGGCATCACTTCTAACAGTGTAACACCACGGCGAGGGAGATTTAACTATTAGTTGCATAAAAAAGGATATGCATGCACTGAAATAAGACACTCAGGAAGTTGTGTAGAGACACGATAAATGTATCTGCCCACTGGCGAGAGAAATAGGTAGCAAAGGTGGGGTTGGAGTCTGGGGTAGGGAGGAAGGGCAGGACAAACCAATCCTTCCACTCCACCTGGTTCTGGAGCTCAGAGGCCTGTTTGAGGAAAAACTCCTGTGCCTTGTCATTGCGGCCGTTCTGAAACACAGCAAGAAAAAAAGGGCTCATGCTTCCATTAATGCTACCCAATTAAGTCTAGGAATATTTGCACCCTGTTAATGAACACAGTAACAACTGCTTTCACTACCTGACAGCAAGTGCCTAGAGTTAAGAGATTTATAAAGAAACAAAAAAATCTCAAATATCCTAGGAGAAGCTCACAAAAGCACTTAATCCAATCTTTTTTCTAGTCACAATAATCTTGTTCAAAGGCTGAGACAAATCAAACTAAACACACTGATTTCCAGTTAAACTACTGCAGATCATGCACTGACATAAGCCATGAGTGTTCATAAACAGGACCAAAATGGACTTCAAATTATGCAACCCTACAGCAGATGTAGCCTGAAAAGGTTTCCACCTGATACATTATTCAGACAAGACCTTCACACCTCAGGGTAAGCACACAGCAAAATAAAACATGAAACAAATGCACTTCTGAAAATGTGCTTTAGATTTTGACACCTCCACCAACATCCATCATCAAGATTTTCAGTCAGGGACTGAAAGCAAGGAGGAAGCATCTAGGGGAGAACATATTCCATTGACTTTCCCAGGGTTTACACAAGATAATCTCTGTTCTGTTTTAAGCTCATTATTTTCTGTTCTATTCAAAGCAAGCAAAAAGACATTAATTTTCCTTCCCACATTTCCTTGTAGCAATTTGAACCTTGTGATCTCAGCCAATATCCAAGTTATTAACAGAGACTGAACAGGACTGAGCTAGCAGTACTGCCATCCTTTCTGAGGGTAGCCTGCTTTCATGCCAGAGTGTGAATATCTTGCAGCTGTGTTTCTCTCATGTTCAAGTTTCCCTATCCTTCACACAAGCTTGTCATGTGAGTGTGCATCAAACTCCTTACTACACTCCTGATCATGACACATGCATTGCTTGCTCCCTACCCACCAGGCCTGTCAGAGGCTCACAACAAGGGCAGTTTATTCTCTGCTTTCAGAGACCAGGATCTTTATAAAACACAAGGCTAAAAATCAAACACTACCTGAATAGCATGGACAAGGTAGTACCGGAATAAGCTGGTTTTGAGCTTGTTCACCGTTGGCCGGTACACATCTTCCAAACGGCTGAAAAGGCGTCGGTCCAGATAACTCCAGTAATCCCGCAGGGCAGCCAGATCATAGCTCTGAACAAACTGCTGCAGCTGGTCCACTATCTTATCCACCTAAACAGTGCAAAGCAGGGAAGACAGCACTCATGTGAGGGCTCTTGTGGCACAAGAGACTTTCTGTAACTCAGTGCTGAAAACTTTTAACTGCACAAATGGCACAATCCAACACTTATACATTAGCTACTTAGCTAATCCTGAGAACACTCTGCATTTTGAATTAGCATTCTTCCACTCTGTAGCACTTTTCAAAGAAAAAAGAAACATCATAGAACATAGCCAAAAAGATTTTGGCAGAAATATCACTTTTTGTTAAACCAAGTTGATGGGCTTTTTTGCAAGTAAGCAAAACTTTCTGCTTCTTTGAAAAGTGATAATGAAAAAAAAAAGTTGAAAACTCAAAGGCAGTACCTGAAAAAAATAGTATTCTTTTTAGACTAAAAGGAAAAAAATCCCCTATATTTAGTCAACAGAAAGAGGAAGTCAGTTCTGTTGTCTTGAAGTACCTTTAACAAGATACTTTAAGTATCTACTAACAAGGCAGACATAAAATTTTGCAACAGGATTATTTTTAGGTCTCTTTGAAAATTATTTGTGCAAAATGAATAAGGCAGAACGATGGTGTGAGAATAGGTTTTTTGTTCAGTGAATTCTGATGGCTAAGACAGGCAGAAAAAAAACTCAGAACTGCACCCTGCATAAAATTACCCTGAAGCTGTTCAAGTACGTGGTTTTCTCTCCCCTCATCAGTTAATGTTTTAGGATATCATCCAGCTTCTATCTCTGCAGCTTCCTACAGATAAAGGAAACAAGTTTATGACCCCAGCAGTCCCTTCTTGGACAGTAATTCCAGTTAAGTCAATGGTTTGCCAATCTTTAAACATTAACAAAGTGCTGATGTTTTAATGCTTTATAAATGATAGAAGTAGTGCTGGTTAAGGAAAAATCTGAATGTCCAAAGCACTATGTTGAGTGCCCAGAACCGCTGGTATAGGAACATGATGTGCACATAAAGAACTGAAACTTTATTTCTGAGGCCAGCAAATCCTATGCCAACTTCCCCATGTTTGTCAAGGTAGCTGGTGCTTGAGACACATAAACTAGCGAAAGCGGAGCTGTAAAGCCGCTGCACAAAAATCTCATGACCAAGAAAGATCCAGGCAAAGAGATGCCCTCCTGCCGCCGCCGCCTCCATACGCGGCTCTCCTCCGTACCCCTCAGTCGAGGCTGAGAATCCTGCGGTGGGTTCCAGCTCGGACGCGGGGCCACAGAGGCAGTACCGGCCGGGCCAGGCCGCCCACGGCGCGGGGCGCCGCCCGGGAACTGCAGCCCGTGACAGGGAACCCAGGCCGGGGGATGGAGCCCAGCGTCCTGCGTTACCGCCGCTCCGGAGCCAAGCAGGAGGAGAGCCTGCCTGCGGCCGAAGCGCCCGCCGGTCCCCAGCGCGCACACGGCCGGGCGGCTCCGGGGGCCCCTCCGCCCAGCACCGCTCGGCGATCCGGGGGCCGCCTGGCCCGCTCACCTCGCCCAGCCCTGGAGGTGCGGAGGGGCGCCCGCCCGCGGCCTGCCCGCGAACCGCATTCTTCTCCGAGGGGCACCCGCGCCCAGCGCCCCGCCGCGAACGGGGCTGCCGCGAAGCGGCCGCCGCTCACCCGGAAGCCCTTCTCCCGATCCGCCTTGATCTCCGCGTCAAGCTGCTTCAGGGCGGCGGTGAAGCCGCGGAAGAGCAGATACTCCCGCACCAGCTCGTCTGTG
>VXAU01005006.1:1208571-1268261 GCA_013399695.1 Formicarius rufipectus | reverse complement strand
GGTGGAGGCCGGGGCGGAGGCCGGGGCGGAGGCCGGGGTGGGGCCGGGCGGGCCGACGGCCGAGGCAGCACCGGGGCAGCACCGGGGCAGCGATATATCTCTGCCGGCGCCTGGCGGCTCCTGACGGGGTATCCCGGCCGCCATTTCCCGTCTCGGCTGCGGAAGGAACAGCAGGGGCGGGCATTCTTACCCCTAGGCTGTGATTGCGGTCGGTAGCGGTGCAGCGGGCATTGGCCTTCCAGTGGAAGGCCAGGAAGGGCTTCCCAGACGGGTGTCTTAGGCTCTGTCAGGCCTGCGGGGCGCTTGCAGTAGTCCCGGTTTGGCCTGGATCTTGCCCTCCTGTGCAAGTGTATGGCCGGTATCATTGCTTGCACCAATGTCACAGTTAGTTGGGGGAAAAAATCCGGTCTTGTAAAGAATTTGTCATTTAGCAACATCAGTGGGAGCAGAGTGAGAACAGATCAGTGCTTTGTGAAGCCAAGCCCTGGTTATTCCATGGAAATGGGAAAGTGTGTAGGAGGTGGGAGACTGGCCTCGGCTGCAATTTAGTTTATTGTTAGTGGTGGATCAGGTTTTAGTAAGAACTTAACAGGCAGGTATCTCTCAGGCAAAGAGAACATTTCAAACTCTGATTTTCTGCAGAAAGATGAGCTGGAATGTGCATCTGTCTGTAGAAAGATTCTCATCATATCCGCCACTTTTTTGTCTGTCCACTATGTGGGCTGTTAGATTTCTTTTTCTTCACTTAGATATGTATTCAGTGTAAATAAATGTTACATTTCAGCTTTCGACAGAGGCAGCTGGAGCCTGTAGGAAGACACATGCCAGAGTGAGTCCCAGTCCCCTGACACACCTGCAAGAGGTAGAACACTGTATGGCAAAGCAGCACTTGCCACAGGCACACCACCAGGTTCCTCTTGCAAGACTCTTCAGCAGCTTGCAGGGAAGAGTTTTATCCCAGTCAGACAGCTGTGCCTCAAAGGTGTGGAGCAGTGACTACTTCCTTATGCATTGCTGTAATACATGAGTATGTTCAAACAATCAGGTTTAGGTTAAACTTATGAGGATAACTGTATCTTAATTAATGGGTGCCAGTGTGTGTGTAATTTCACTGTATGCACCTTTCCTGGATCTCTTTGGAGCTGCCAACTCAGCATAGGCAAGCTATTTAGTTTATAGTTTCTGGGTCATGGCTTTATCATGTGCCTTATCTGCACTGGTCTTATAGGCTTTTTGCAGCATTTTATGTTGCTTTGCATTTTCTTCTATAGTGTTTTGGAAACAAACGAAGGGATCCCATGATGTAGTCATCTTGATTTCACAACATTTTGCTCTGAAATCAAAACAATGAGTTTAGGGATACAAGAAGTTAGAGGGGAGGAAGTAATTCATTTAGCCTTACAAGGTACACTCTGTGTTGACTCTGGAAAAATAAAGTCAGGGAAAAAACAACAACCAGTACTGTTTCTTGGTCTCTACTAAACAAACTATTTCATCCATAAAAATTGTTTATAAAGATGAAGTTTGCTCAAGTACTATTGAAAAGATTGATATTACCATGCTCGAGGCAGAGGAACAAACATCAAGAGTCTTTTCTCAACTCTGCCACCGATTCATTTAGTTACAGTTTTCCAGTTTTTAAAGTAGATAGGGTAATGATTTTTTAGAACAGGAATTGTCCTATACAGGGCTTTGAGGCACTTGATATGCTAAATACTGCTATATGAGGCTTGTGCTGCTGAGCCCCTTAGCTACATGTTCTGAGCAAAATGCAAGCTGAAGACATCGTGATCTCCGAAGTCAAGACTAAACTACAACTTCCTTTGCCTAGTCTAAGGGGACTACATTCATATGCCAGTTCTTAAAATTGTTTTTTCATAGTATCATGTTCCCCTTGTGTGACTTCTGGAGGCCAAGGAAGTTTAATATCTTAAAAAGCCTAAGTACAGAATGTCACTTGTAATCATAGTGTCCTGTTAAAATCATGAAAACTCTGCAAGGTAGACATCCCATCTAAGGCAACAATGGATGGTCTCACTACACACATAAGTCTTGAAATATTTTGGAGATGTGGATGTTTAAATGCACTGGCCCTATGTTTTCAGTTATGAGTGATATAAACAATGAAGGAACAATGTGCAGCACT
Source organism: Formicarius rufipectus (assembly GCA_013399695.1). NCBI lineage: Eukaryota > Metazoa > Chordata > Aves > Passeriformes > Formicariidae > Formicarius > Formicarius rufipectus. The sequence continues at coordinate 1,266,115 of VXAU01005006.1, read as the reverse complement.
GAAGTCATTCTAGTTTACATCAGTGTAGTTGAGAGTAGAACATGGCAAAGGCTTCTAGCAAAATTCTCATGGGAAATCATTAGTTAAATCTTATGCCTTAAGTTGGTAGACAAGACTTCACAGCATGGTATTTCTGGACATGCTCCAAGAAGAGAATGATCAAAAAAAGACCATTTGCTGATGAAAAAAGATCAGAGTTAAGTAGCAAATGCCTATGAGACTGGGTGTTATGTGTATGTATTGCATAATAGATACAAAAATATTTATATGCTATATTGAAGTTTACTCTCTTATTATTTTCCCTTTTCATATGTCTAAGGGTAGCTCATGAAACAACACAGTTGTTTTCACAGAGACATGGAAACTACTGAAGGTCAAAATGAAAGAAAAGAAAACAACCAAGACATGTTAAAACATTTATCTAGTTAGAACAAACAACAATCAGTTCTGTTTTCTTCTTATGTTTAGTATCAGGTTTTGCGTAAGGCTAAGACATCTATCAAGAAGTTGGAGCAAACCTTGTGTTCTTTGCTGAAGATGAAAGGTAACTTTGAAAGTATATGTTTGGACAAAGTGCCTGGACTTGGTTTTTATGTATTTGTTAAACAGAGATAGGTTCACAGCTGAGCTCATTAAAGCATCACAGTCGACTGTGGCTTTAGTTGTAGCAATAAGTAGAGCATAGTAAAAAGTCTGTCAACCCACTAAGTCCTGCATCTCAGCACTCCCCGTCTAACTCAATGTTCCTACCCCCTCCCCAGCAGGTGTGGGGCTGGCATGGGTCCCCAGGCTGTATCCTTAGGCTCCCACTAAGAGTTTGCAGGAGCGTGTGTGCTCCTCCTGGCCGCAGCAATGTGGTGCAGTGCAAGTCATAGCCGGCAGGAGCACTGAGCGTTTTGAGAGCTTAAACTGCAGAATAGCAGGCTCTGGTGTGAGGTAAAAGGATTTCCTAGTGGAGGAAATGGAATCCTCTGGTTAAGAATTTGCTCTAATAGAAATGGGTAAGAGAGATGCTACAGTTTGGGGTTTTTTTTCTGTTTGGTGGGTTGTCTTCCTGCCCTTCTCTGTGTCACCGTATGTCACACTGGTCAGCCTGTACTAGCAGCAGCTGAAGCAGCTCCTGCTGTGGGGCTTCACACCCTCAACAAACAATGCATCTTCTGTTTACTGATGCTGGCCACTGCCTCCGCTGACAGCAAGTAGGAGTGGGAGCTGATAGGATAGAGGGTTTGGACATATCTTTCTGTCCCTTCAAGCATCTAAATTCCTATCAGCTAGAGGGAAAAAAATGCTATTTAAGCAACTTGTACCTCAAATAATTTGAATCAATTATAAGTCTCAGTGCTTAAAATGAGCAGTCTCATCTGAAACCACATCCTCGGATAACCCATAAAAGTCAGTCATAGGAAGAAACAATCCTTTGACAGAGCAAAATTGAAAGGATCACAAGTGGTGAGGCTGGCTGAGGGGAGTTTGGAGGCAAGCTTCTCCTTGTATTGACTTGCATGTATGTAAAATTCATACTGCTTGTGATAATCACATCTTGGGTTTTTATATGCAGTTTGTTCATTATATGGTAATCACTGTATTGACTAGTGTGTACCTGAACTTTGATTTCCTTTGGTTTTTTCACTGTTCTGTCAGATCAATGTTAGGAACAAGATATTGATTCTAAGTTCCTCAATATTCGTAAACTCGCAGTGATGTTAGTCACATTGTAGGAGACGCAGGCATTTCTTTGACATCATTTTTGCCCAACGGAAAGCTCTGGCTCATGAAGAACCACTTAATGAAAGTACTCTGGTTGGGGTTGAGGGTGAGTGAGAAGCCAAAAATGCCACTGATGTCAGTAACCTTTCTGCTGACAACAGAGAACTGCAGTCTGGAGGATGGGAACCCATCCAGCTTGGAGGAAGTTAGGGAGGAATATGTCAAGAGGCACTTCAGCAATCACAGGTGAGAGCTTATACCAGTCAAGAAAAGATAATACTTTGCACTTACTTCCAATCCCAGCATCTCTAAACCTCTTTATCATTGTTGCTGTATTTCCAAGCAGAAGTCTTTTATCATGAGAAAAGGATGAAGAGATTTCACCTGCACTCCTGTAATCCCATACAGTGCACAAACATTCTAAGCATATTGATGGTCTCATTTCCAGCTTGTATTTTCTTTCCCTTCTGTATAGCTGATCTACACCGACGCTTCTCATCTGCCTACAAAGCCAAAGAAAGAGGGAAAAGCTGGCTTGGGACGAATGGCTCTGGAGTGACCATGACAAAGATCTAGTTAAGAAGTTATTCATGGGGCTTTTTTAACTTTGTGTTCTTTCCAGCTTTCCTTCAGCCTCAGAAGCCATGAGTGAAAGTGACTCTGCCATCTGGCATTTGATTCAAGAATGTGAAAAGCAAACTCTGGAAGAAGATGGGAATCCAGAACTGATCCAGTATTCAGACACTTCATCCCCAGATCTGGTGGAATTTGAACGGTAGGTGCACCCCAGGATGCCTTAAGTTTTTTACCTTGTTTGCATTAACACTGCATCTGGTCATTGCCATTCATGGACCCCTGGTGGAGCCTGAATCTGCCTTGCAGAAGCCTTGTGCCAGCAATTTTGACCCTACTGGTGGTGGAGCTGATCACTTCCCAAGTCTGTTCCTATGCCTTCCACATGAAGAGACTCTCAGCACCATAGTAGTCCCCAGCTTTTCAGGCCTTGATAAACCCCTGAGGATTTTTCACCAGTTCTTAAGAAAAAGAAGAAAATTTCTTTCAAATGCATCAGTCCCTGTGTGCCCATGCTTTACCACTGTCCATATGGCTTGCAGACTAACATGGGTCATAACTTGCTTACAGTAGTAGTTTAACAGGCAAGCTCAGGTGCAATAGGAGGTTATTAATCCAGGATGATTTATACAAGTTTGTGTCCACATGTGTTTGTGATATCAGTACCCCTATAAAGTTGTATCCCTTCAATGGGGCTAGATTTTAGGAAGGTAGGAATTGCTGCACCAGATGAAATTGTCAAGAGTCTAGCTGTACGTGTTTTAGGGAGGCTCAGGAACCAGAGGTAGGTAATGCATGCTTTCCCCCACAGTGATGCTTATCCTGCCTCTAATAGCATTGTTATGAGGAGGTTGAACACTGTTGCCCCTTCCAGAAACAGACCCTTAGTTCCTTGCAGCTTGGAGTGCTTTTTAGTTGGTAAGGTTAGATTCAACCAAGGAAGATCTTGTAGTTCTCAGCCTGCAGACTACAGAATAATGATGGTCTGGAAGGTAGCAGAAAGCATTCCTCAAAATGTCTGCAACACTGGGGAGGAGGGGAACATAAACACATGCATGTTACACTTACAGCTAGTGAGTGTGGATCTGTAACCCCCTTTAGGATCAGCTCCTAAGTGCCTGATGCAGGCACTGTTCTCATGTCAGTGGTCCATTATTTTAGTCAGGGATTGTAATGGTAAAATTACTTGGTTTTTTCAAAGTTATTAATATCTTAAAACTGAATACCTTATAGAGCCTATTCTTCCCCTTGCTGTCAGACAGCACTAGGAAGTACTTAGAGGTTTTATCCCGTTTTTTGAAACAGGATAAACGATTATTTGATTGTTAAAGATATGAGAAGTAGATGAATGTGTAATCTATCCTGTACCATCAAGCAGTCAATTTCACCCAAACCATTCCAAAGTTAAAAACATGCAGTGCAGGAGAATCCACAGATGGCATCCTCTTCAACAGCGTCATTGCTATAAACAAAACCTTATCCAGTTCCTCTCTTTTGCTTTGAACTGCTGCTTATTTCTAAAATTGCCCTGGATCACGGAGTTTTCCATCAAACGGAGCCTGAAGCTGTGCCAGCAGATGGCACCAATGTCCCACTACGGCTCCTTTTCTTGTTCCTATGAGACTTGGAGGTGGCTGTAGTAAGGTACCGTTTACAAGACCTTGAAATGTGCTGAATCAAGATTTTCAGGGTTATAAAGCTTTGCTTTACCAAAGACTGCATGACAGAGCCATAAATACCTGACCTTCCCATTCTTCACTGACAAGGCAAACCAGGGCCTGTACCATGTGGACATTATCCCATAGTATTATGGTAGATTGTATTTGGTTCATAGCTAATTCTTGTCAAAAATGATTTTTTATAACAAGCATGAAGCAACAGGGACGCTTCAGCAAAGAGCATAACAGCCTTTTAGTGATCATTTAATCACAGTGTTTGGGCAGCATTAGAAATGCTTTGAGCTTCAACAGACTGGGTTTTTTCCCAGGAGCTACTGCATGGGTAGGACTGCACAGTAGTCTGTCCAGTGAAAAATGTACTTGTCTCCTTCCAGCTGGGAAGAAAATAGTTGAGTCGTGGTTCAAGCTTAATTTCTTTAGCAGAGCGGTCTAATGGTGTTTCATATTCTTCTGTTTGAGAAACTCCAGATCCTTTATTTGGAGCTGGACATCCAGAAACCTTAGCGAGGGCAATATCTTACATGAGAACGCATATTCCCCTCTCACGTATTTTGTCTCCAGCAATGGTGGAATTAATTTTGAGCCCAAACATAGTAACAATGAGTTCTTTTTATAGAACTCTTGGTTTGTACTCCTTTGATCTTGTTATTTTCATCTGACAAGCTCTAAGCATTTAATTATTGTAAAATAACCTTCAGTGCTGCATTCTGAAGCAGACATTAGTATCCTTGGTTCACTGTGCCACAGTGCTAACAGAACAAGCAGGCTTATTCTGAGGTTTAGTCACTGAGTTGAAATTAGGACACTTAAGTTCCACCACCAATTTCACTACAGACTGCATAGAATTCAGTCTTGGGGATGCGTTTCCTGAGATGTAAAATGGAGGAAATTGAGCTCCCATGCTTAAGTCAGAGCATCCAGACCTGGGGATAACCTCCTTCTATCTGCATGTATAAGTACCTAATGCATCAGGGTATGACTTCGGCCAGGACTTTAAAGTGTAGCACAATGCCAGTAAATGTATAAAAAGTGACTTACAGTGCAAAAGGCTCAGGATAAAAAGGCAAGTAGCTGAAAATGTATTAAACTACAGAGTGAGGTCTGCCTGTGCAACAACTACAACCTACAGTGCCTGGAGCTTCTGTTGTGAGGCAGTCCTGCTGAGGCTGTGGCTGGAGTCTGCTTTTTGCAGATGAAATCTTGGCAGAACAGAATTGCTAAAATCTTCAAATAGTGTTGGGCAACCTTCAATAACTGTATGAAGTCTTAGAGGGGGGAGTCAGTGAAGTAATGAATTAGAGCTGCTCCCCAGTCTCCTGCTGATTTTTAGTAGATGGCTGCCTCATAGCCTACTCTTAAGAGATGCTCCCTTTCCTTTCATTCCAGATACCTATATTTTTATAAGCATACAGTGGACCTGCTGATAGAGCATGGAATTGTTTGCACTGGAGAGGTGCCTCTTCCTGAGGTCTCCACAGCTATTTCCCATCTCTGGCAAGAGCTTTCTGAAGAAAGCAGGGACAGCATCTTGCAGTACTGTAGCCAGAGAGATTTCCTCGTGGATTCCAAGGCTTCTTGTCAAGAGCCTGCATGTACTGAAGGTAGTGTGAGGGACAGCAGAGGTAACAGTGAGGAAGCCAGTGGTTCCTCACTCTCCACACCAGAGGAAGTAAGTGCTCAGTAACATACATAGTCTGCCTCTGAAAGTCCAAGCCTTCAGATGCTAATTGGCTCTGCAGCTTTTAATTGAAAACATACAGTAGTTGTAACTAAGCTTTCTCAAGACCACTTCAGTGCATAAGTGGAGACAATAAGCAGTCTTTGAGTAAATGTCTGCACCAAATTTTCACTTGATAAAATACATAGCAAGCTATAGGAGTGCAGTGGTAGTAATCCTGCTAGTCTCCACTGACTTGTGGAGTTTCTGTGCTAAGTAACAGTTAAATTTGTTCCTAACTTCCTTCAGGGGCAGGGAGCAAGAGGTATATAGTTCCTGTGCTCTGCAAACTCTCTGAAGAGCACAGATGATCTAAATCCGGAAGGAGTACCCAGTTTGCCAAGGCCTGCTATGTTTTCGATTGGTTGGATTTTTTTAGTCAAAGCACTTGGTAGCAAAGAGACCAGTTCCAGTGGTACAGGGCCAATGACTGCCTGTACCATGCACCTCTGCAGAGCCAAGAAGTCAGTAGACTGTGGCATTTGTTTAACATAGGTTGATGAGATTGATTAAATAACAGCTAACTCTTTAGAAATGGTTCCTGAAGCACTGATTGCTTGAAGTAACTAGCTACTCGAAGAGGTAAGGTATCATTTTATTAGCTGCATGGGAGGGAGAGCTGTCCTCCTTTAGCATGTAAGTAAATTGCACTGACAAGTTCTTTTTGAGTCACAGGGCACAACTCATAGTGCCCATCGCCTTCAGAAATGTTATGGGGATGTTGCCTGTACAGCACTTTCTGGCACAGAAAATGTGTGAACTGCATTATGGCTTATAAGCTTATTGGTTTGTCACAGGGGGCATCCAAACTCCTTTGTAAAGTGGAATCACATTTGGAGAAACTGGCTGGTACTGCTGAGATCTCCAGCCATAAGCAGCTGTCCACAGTCAAATCTCAAAAGCACAGATATAATGCATGTTTTTTACTGATTTTCTGGGGAGATGCAATATTAAGTCTCATTCCTAAAGGCTGAAGCATAGGCTTAAGGAAATGCACTAACCTGTTCCTAGTCATGAAACACATTAATTGCTTATTATTGCTGTCTCCACAAAACCTCTTGCTTTACTCTAGTTGTAAACATACCTGTTAAATGTAAAGAAAGAACATCAAACTTTTAAAGAATTTATTATTAAAAATTATGCCCTAGGTAAAACCATTAGGTGGCTGGATATGTTGACATCTGAAGTGATTTCTCTGCTAGGTAATGTTTGAAGATGCATTTGATGTTGCTGCTGGTTTCCTTGACAGAAGCAAGACTCAGAGCATGTCTTGCCAGAGGTAAATTACAAACTCACCCCTTTTGGTAGACACAGTAATATCCCACTCAACGCTCCATGGCAAGTATTCTGTAGAGTGAGATAATAGCCTAGCTCTCTTTTTTGTGCCTAATTTTTAGTAAATGGTTAGAATAGCAGCCTTCAGCAACTGTGCTTTCAATTATACTTCCTTCTAATATGCAAAAGTGAAATGACTGGTGGTCATTTACAGCAGAATCAGTAATAAACACTTATTAAGAGCAGCCTGTCACTTCAGGATAACTGGGGTCCTTCTGATTGTCTTTGCCACTCTGCATTACTTTCCATCTTTTAAATTTACAGTACTTTGTAATGTTTTCCTTTTCTCTCTCTCACTTACCAGATCTGCGAGGACCATGAGGCATTTCCTGGATAAATCATAAACTGTACTCTCATTTAATTAGACAAAAATGCTAATTTTTTCACCTTTTCTCCCTTATCTTTTCCAAGTACCCTAATTCGACCACAAGGAGGTGATCAGGTTAAAGTGGTTGACCTGAACAGTAAAACCAAAGAAACACAGGGCCTATTAAATAATAGCATCTCTTTCCTCTTCAGGTCAGATGAGTTACCTTGAAGCAAACATGTCAGATAAAAAGCTGACACTGCTTTTGATTTTCCCCAGTAGACCAAAGAAACAAAAGGGTTGCTTTCCTGAAGAGGAAAATCACATTGTGACTCATCTTTTATGTATCCTCACTACTTAGTCTTTGTTAGGATTGTTTCTCTTTGCAAATAATGTTTTTAATCTGTGGGGGGTTTAATCCCATTTTGTACTTATTTTTCCACAATTAGGGTGATCTTTAGTGTTTCTTTCACCACTATTCCAGATTGCACTTCCAGAAAAGAATGAATTAAAATAAGTTTGTTTTGGCTGTAGATCAGAATATACTTGAGTGGCTAAAAAAGCTTTACAAACATTTATCTATTAAATAACATTTATTAGGTCACAATTGCCGTTTGCTTTTAAAATAAGATTAAGTATTCCTTAACACTGCAATATATTGCCATCATCTTTACAGTCTATTTTATGTCCTAAATCAGATTAGTATTTCAATAGTTGACATTTGTCTTGTTCCCTTCCTTGCCTATTGTTCTGTGCCCTGTAATTCTGGACAGAGGTGTGATGGCAGAACTTTATAAAATCCCAAGGAGGATACAGAGGTAAGGTTCAGATTGAATAGCTTAGTTTTTTGCCAGTTACCTGAGTACAAACCTGCCAGTAACAGCTAAATGTTACTTCATGACAACAGGTTACTGAAGTCAAAGCTGTTCTTCTGAACAGCCCTACAAAATACACTACCAAATAACCATTGTTGCTCTCTGTTTTAATGGGTATATACTTTTCCCCAAAACAGTGTTACTAAAGCTGTCATGTATCAGTAGATCTCTTTGTTGTGACACTGGTTTCTTGAATTGCTGTTCTCTGTTCTTGCGTATTTTCTTATAACTTGTTAGACAGTATTTCATCAATACATTCACCACCACTCCTCCCTGCTTTGCTTGGCTATTGTCTTTAGTATCAGAATCATCTTGAAAGCAATTTGAATCTTTTGTTTTGTAAGTTATAAATAAAATGAGGAGGAGAGAAAGCAAGTAGAAGGCAACAGGAAATTAAATACAGTATCTGATTCCATTTTCAGTTCAGCAATTGCAAGCTGCAATTCTGAAGATCCAGAGGATCACCACAGACTCTATCTGCAGGTCACTGACTTCCTAAAACACCTCTTCTTTGCTAATACACAGTTTTTCCAGGTAAGCCTTGCCAAAGGATTCCTTGTAGAAGGAACAATGTGTATCTGTCATTGTCAGAAAGGGTTTCTGTATTCTGTGCTTCTGATCATACTGTTCAGATATTGCTCAAATAAGAACTTGGCATTCATCACTTCAGATGTGTCATTCCAAAAGGTCAGTAGGATTGCCTTTGTAAGAAGCAAAGTGTGAGGGGTTATTGTTGCTTTGAATATTATTCAAAATGGCAAATGATGTGAGAAAATTTAATTTTTTACTTTTTTTTTTAATTGTTTGTATGAAAGTTTCTTGTGGAAAAGCTTGAGAGATCTCTTGTGAGTAGGCAAAGTTCAGTTTGCAGATCTCCATGAACTCCCAGCTGTTTCATTCTGAGCTCAGTAAGACTCACCTTCTGCTTTTCTGGATGCCACATTCCCCACCCTGAGCTCTCCACTGGCTGGCCTTAGGAGTAGGATATTTGTGATCTTGCAAGAGCTGATAAACAGTTTGTAAGCTTCCTCTTGACCTGAGACTAGTGTTGCAGGTTTGCTGAGCCAATAAGTCCTTATGTTCGCAGTGTTTTTCCTCCCCTTTTTGTCTTCCTGCCAAGGAGGTGGCTCAGAGCTTGCATGTGGGTGAGGAACCCAAAGATATCCTTTAGCCGGAGTGTGCTTGTTTTGGCTCAGTTGTACCTCCACAGTAACCATTGGTTTGCTAATGTCTATTGCCTAGCTTCCACCCAGTCTCTGGTACTTGAACAGATGCTCCTTTGAAGGAAAATAGAGGGTTTGTGATGAGGAGTAGTTGTGACAGAAAACAAAGCAGAAACTTGTGTTGCACCACTATCTGAGTCTATAGTGATTGCTGTGTGCCATTTGGTTCCCCCATCTCAGGGCAACAGTAGCACTAGAGGAGATGCAGAAAATGGCAGCAAGCACATCAAAAGGCATTGAACGTGAACTTTAGAGTAGGACTTTTCTACAAAAAAAAAAAAAGATTGAGGGTTACTGCGAGACCATTATGTTCCTACATGGTGTGGATTTGGTACCCAGAATGATTATTCATTGTGTCTAACACCAGAAGAACTAAAAAGCACTCAATAAAATGAACACTCAATGTATTAAAGACACTTGCATGTACAAATTGCCAGATTTAACTCCAGGGACATCAATCCATGGGCAATTACTGTACCTGAAGGTCCAGATACAATTTCCAGCTCTGGAAGTCCTCACAGCACAGTTTATATGTAGGATTTATATCCTATAATGTAGGAGCAGGTACTGTGAAACAGTACACTGTGTGTGCAATCCTTGCACTCTCTTCTGAACTTCCACTCCTGGCCATTGTCAGAGTCTGGGCACTGATCCACACAGCCCTTTGGTCTATGAGTAGGGGCAGAGCTTTTCTTGTGTTTATGTAAATGACCATGAACTGTGTAGGCCTAGAAAAGAAAGAAAAGCTTTAGGCAAGGTATGTTATTTTCTGGTTTTAAATTTCTTTTGGGAGTGTCATACCTGACATGGTTTCACTTTGCTCTTCTGCTTGATGCTGCATCATTGTATGTGAGCCCAAGTCCATCTCACAGCTCCCAGATGAGGTGGTATGGGAAGGGGTAGTGTCTCTTTCCAGGTTTGAAGAGGCACATTTGAAATAAGGAGAATGGGAGCAATGGGAAGACAGGCAGCAAAGGAACCCAAACTACTGCAAATTGGCAGTTGACTGTACTCTGTGCGTCCAAAAGGAAATAAAAGACTGCACACATTTCTTTTATGCAGGAACTTTTAGTTGTCTGTGGTAAGACAACAAAAAGGGAGTTTGAGCAGAAATCACCAAGGCTAGATAAATGTGAAGGTCACAATCTGTTTTGATTTAGGCTGCAGTACAGCACATCTAGAATCTGCTGTCAAGAGGCAAAAGAAAAAAATTACTGACAAGATATTTTTTGTTTTGAGAGCAGAAATTTGGATCCATCCCAAAGCAAACAGATTGAGACAGTTATGAAAGTGGTTGCAGAGCAGGGATAGAAGATGTTCCAGCTAGCTTGAAACACACCAACTCAGGCAGCAGCAGAGATCAGTATAGGCTACTCACCCCAGAAATTGGGCTGCTCAGAGCATCAGAGACTCCCGGACTTAACAGGGAAAGGAACCTGTCCTGCTTACCTTATGGGTATGACTGAACCCCTGCAGATCATTCCCTTTCCCTTGATATGGTACCTGTGCTGGTGCTATGCTAGCCCAGGAGTTTGGGCGGTGCTGGGATACATTATCTCAAAGATAATGTCCCAGTACACTGTGCACACACCTTGTAGAAGATACAGAGGTGGGTAGCAGGTACAGCAAGTACCAAGGTAAGGCATGTGATGTGCACCCAGTTGAAATACAAAAGGCAACCTATGGTCTCCTTTCCTTTCGTCTGCAGAGGTGATGAGGTGATGGGTTTTATTGCTGATCATTCATGCCAGTGTTATGTTATGCCATTTCTAGTTAACTTTCCAGATACAAAGAACCATTGCTTGGTTGTGTATGGTTATCATTTTGTAGTCAGAGAGCTACTGAGCACAGCTCCTCCTGATCCGCTGCCCTAGCTCTCGAGACTACCAAGGGCATGCACCCTACTGGTAATAAAAAGCTTCAGAAAGACTCACACAAGAGGAGGAAGGAAATAATTTGGACAAGGAAAGGGAGAGCTCTTAAAAGGGCAGTGATGCAAAAATAAGAACAGAAGCATGCTTCCATGGTACATGATAGAGAAATATTTCTGCACATGAGATTAGTTAAACAATCTTGTTTTTTCAAGAGCTGTTGTCTTAAGGTCACATCATAAGAGAAGCTTAGCAGCTAAAGCACTAAAGAATTAATTTAGACTGAGGTCCAAAGGTTTTACCTAAATGAAAGTCAGTGGGGTTTGGTTTTTTTCTAAATAGTACTGAGCACCTTTGTGTCTTCAAAGGCACACTTTCTTTTAAAATTATGGATTTTAGATGAGTCACTTGACAAGCAAGTGGGATTTAGTGCTCCCACATTTTTAAAGAGCACCTATTTTTAAAAGCAGTCTTTCCCAGAAGACTCTTGTTTCAATGCAGAAAGTAGACTAGATAGACTGTAGGCATGAACACTTTCATCTTCCAGACTGTGATTTCTCAAGAGCCACTGTAAGCTGGTGAAAGAGAAGACCATTTCCTTCTGTTGCTAAAAGTGGAGCAAAGGCTGAAGTAGGTAGAAGTTAAGGCCTCAAGGAAGCTCTCGTATTTTCAGAGTTTGTTATGTGATGCACAGTCAGTAAGAGCTGTCTAAATTATGTAAATAGACACAGGTGGAGCCCAGTGGTTTTAGAAGGAAATTAGTTGGAAATTGGAGCTATTCTTCATCAGGTATTTCAGGAGCCTTGACAAGTGCTAATTGCTAATTCAGAGAGGAAGGAGGGCTCGTGGTACAGTAGCTGACATATCAGCTCTTGACCAACCCACTGTATATTGGAAACACAATCAACTCCATTGGTTTTTAATCTTGCTTGACTTGGGGGGGGGGGCTTTCAGGAAGAAGATCTTCCATACGATTATGAGACTGTGATGCTGAGGTGCACTGAGACCTTCGATGATGAAGATTTTTAAACAGTATCTCTATTTGCTAATGTTTTGCCCAGCAGTGCCAGGTGTGCAAAGCATATGAAGAGGCTTCACCTCTTTCAGTAAAGCATCTCTCTGAGCAGCGTGTGGAGATACTGTGTTGAAATGGTTTGTTACCATTGATTTCTCCTTCCCTCATTAGTACTTCTTGATATGTTAGTTGAGTAACTTATACTTTTTTAAAGTCTTAAAGGTTTTAGCTATTTATTGTATCGTAATAAATTCTTTTATCCATGGCTATTTAATGTCAAACTTTGCCTCACAAATAAACGGAGTCATATACAGTTAAGTGACCTTGCCTAGCATACGCTGTGGAAGAGCAGCAGAGAGGCCACATCAGTGGCTTGCACACTACCATAGGATGCAGGTCTCAAACTACACTCTGTAAAAAACACCACCCTGAGAGTGATTACATTTCTGGAGCAATTTTACAGCTTGGGCTGACAAGAAAAGAGGAATTTCCTCACAAAGGATGAGTCTTTTCCATCTCTTTGAGAACAGCAGTGGTGGGCATCCACTCCCAGTGAGTGAAAAGTGCAGGCACAATAATATACTTTGGATTATTTACTTTTGCAAAGTATGTAAATCTGAGTGTTCAGCCCTGTGCTCTTCTTCCACATCTAATTCGTTGATGAGTAGTGCTACTCAGATAGTGTCTTAGAATTAAGTGTCTGTGAAAATGAATAAAATCCATCACATCTCAGAGCTATCATTAAAGGCTATTCTGCAGACCTAAACAAATTGTGTTCTGATAGTTATGTTGAAGTCATGCTAATAGCCTTCACAAACAGAAAGGATGGAAGTTTTATTTTAAATGTTAAACTAAAGCTGGCATGCCCAGGTATCCATTGGTCTTCAGCAGCCAGGCTTTTAGACTGAACCCAAGAGCACTGGACTGTTGCCCAGCGTTGCCTTGGTACATAAACCCATGATACATTCAGGCAAACACATGTATAGCCTAGTAGTGAAGTACAGGGGAAGAATAGGTCTACAGGGCCTGTTCTGTCCTGTGGTTGAGGCTGTGGTAGCATTCCCAGGTGAATGTTTGCCAGGCTGCTGTGTTTGAAATTAGAGGTGGAAGGGTCCTGTTTGAGTTTGAGCCCTTTGGAGTTCTCCAGGGTGCAGCCTTGCCATTCCTTGGCCTTTCTAATGTGCTTCATTTGTACATGCTATGATTACTTTGAGGCTATAAGCAATGATGGCTTTCCTCATCTTCCTCTCCCTCTCATTCTAAAATGCCAACCACATGCATCCCCTGGGCAGTCTGGGTTTTGGGACACATGCTGGTTGAATTACATGTACCAACTTTACAATCTAATCATTCTTTCCTTTAGCTAATACAGAAACATATATAAGCGCCTATAGTAATGCGTGTTTACGTTGAATGTTCTGCCTCTGTTTTCTTATCATCTTTCTTAGTTTTGGGGGAAAAACATAGGTTAGTTTTTCTCAATATCAAGGTTGTTGTTCTACAAGCTTTTCACTGCAGAAATCATACAGACTTTTCTCATAGAATCATAAAAGTTGGAAAAGACCTCCAAGATCATCAAGTCCAACACCATGCCCACTCAAACATATCACAAAATGCCACATCTACTTATTTTTTTAACACTTACAGGGATAGCAACTCCACCACTTATCTGGGAAGCCTGTTCCAATGCTTAATCACTCTTTCAGTGAATAAATTCTTCCTAATATCTGACCTGAACTTCTCCTTGCACAACTTGAGGCCATTTTCCCTTGTACTATCACTAGTTACTTGGAAGAGGAGGTCAACCCCCGCCTCACCACAACCTCCTTTCAGGTCGTTGTAGGGAGCAATAAGGTCTCCCTTGAACCTCCTTTTCTCCAGACTTAACAACTCACTGCCCTCAGCCACTCCTCTTAAAACTTGTGCTCCTGATCCTTCACCAGCTTCATTGCCCTTCTCTGGACTTGCTCCGGCACCTCAGTGTCTGTCTTGTAGTGAAGGGCCCAAAACTGAACACAGGATTTGACGTGTGGCCTCACCAGTGCTGAGTACAAGGGGATGGCCACTGCCCTAGTCCCGCTGGCCACACTATTGCTGATACAGGCCAGGATGCCATTGGCCACATTGCCAGTCTTCAGTTCTGTTTGCCACACAACACTCTGTTGGGTTTTTTACATTAATGATTCTTTCACCATGTCATCTTAATTATTGCATCAGCTGAGGTCAAACTTGGCAGTACTGGCACATGCTGCAAGACAGCCATGTGAGTAGATAAAGTTCAAGGGGTAAGAACCTTTTCTTATGATCTGTTTATACTACCCTTTTGAAGGCTAGTCCGGGAGAGAAGTTAAACAGTGGAGTATTTCACTTTCAAATTATTTTCAGCCTGGAGCCTACACGAGGAGAGCGTTTTAAATGGACACCATGTGAATGCATTCCCTTAATCATCAGACATGAGAGCTTCTGATGCTTCACCAGAAGAATTTTAGGTTAAGACTGGCCTGAATATTAAAGCAAAACAACGGGTGTGTTGAGTTAATATGAAAACAATAACTCCCTCAAATAATAACAGGATTTGTGGGCAGTGTAATGACAGGAGGGAGAAGATGAAGAGCATGTTACTTTTGTTCCTCCTCTTCCATGATCACAGTTTACAAGAACACAGTGTAATGTGGGAAGGTGGTTTCCTTTCCTGCAGAGCCAACTCTACACAGACAACAGCTGTTCTGCCCCGGTGTGTCTGAGGTCTGCTCTGCCTTGGCAGGGAACCAGCCTTAATTCCTGAGCACATTGTTGTAAGGTGTGCACTATTTCCACACTGAACAGGGTTGGTCTCATGGAAATGTTTCATGAAAAAATTTGGGAAAAGGTAGACTAGCAGGCTATGGGACCAGTGTGCTGGGAAGGAGTTGAAGGCAGAAAGGCAGCAGGCATGGAGGAGTAGGAAACAGACACATCAGCGGAAGTGCAGCCATTGTAGGGGTTTGGGCAGATGAAGCTGAACAGGACAGAGTAGAACCCAGTACATTATAGCAGCATGGCAACCCCTCACTTTACAACACACTGAGCATAACAAAGGGCAATCCTCCTGTCACATCTTCTTGTGAGAAGGCTATGAAAATGAGCCCCTGATTTGCTGCTCTAGAGCCAGTGCATGTAGGCAGAAGCAAATACCCATCATTGCATCTCCTGAGCCAGAACAGCAGAAGCATCTGTCTGGACATCCCAATTAGCTCTCTACTTCTCTGAGAAGTCACAAGAAGAGTGACCCCCCACCTGGCTGACATCAGTAAGTCTTGCTGCACTCAGGACTCAATAGCACAAAAGGGAAATACAGTTGACAGGTAGCTGGTGGTTGTCCAAGCAATCTGGAACAGCCTTCAAGTGTTCAGTTTTAAACTTGAGGATTGTCTGATTTTCTTTTTTTTTCATTAAGTAGCAAATAAACACAAGCTGTTTTGCCATGGTGCAAAGCCAAAGCTGTTACCAAAGTTCAAGTGGCCACATGCAGTTAGGAGGAGTGCTGGCCCTGCAGACTTCAGTTTAAAATTTGGAATTGTTCCCCTAAGGCAAATAAAAGAACATTTCATAAATATATAACAAACATATTAAAGGGTATTTAGGAGCCTGAGATTGAAATAGGGATATGAACAGCTTCTGAAAATCTTGTAAGCCTTAACAACAGCAGACACAGCTGCCCCAGACCAGCATACCACCACTCCCAGCCCTGCAATTGTCTGCACCCCTGGAGCCATAGGATGTGCTGGGGTAATGTGCCTCCACTGGGGATTGCTGGGACCTATGAAGCCATGCCCAGCTCTACTCTAAGGAGCTTGCAAGCCAAATACAAGATGGGGACAAAACACAGCAGCACGCTGGGTGTGCAGTGTGACAGCACAACAGATGAACAATGTTCTCCACCCTTGGGGTGGGAAACAAAAAGCCAGTTCTAGACTGATTTTTGTAGTAAACCTGAGCCAATGTTAGTTGGCTTTTTTGAACAGAGCTAAAGCAAATATAAACCTCTGGCACCTGCCAGCATCCCAACATGTTTTATGAGGAGAAGCAAAAAGATATGGCTGCAGCCTCCACGGAGTTAACACACAGACAGTAAAATTACTGAGGGTTCCTCATTTTTTGGTAACACACCCTATTGGTGTGACTTGTATACCTCATCCATTAGCTATGTGTCCTGTTCCCATTTATACCTCCAGGGTGTGGCAGGTCTGGCCAGCAGCAGCCTGGCAGCTTCAGCACAAGACATGGGAACAGGGTGGTGTAGACTTAGAACTCACTTTCACACATGTGCTATAGCACAAGTAAATCTGAGAGAGATGATGAGTAAGGCCATGGGTTTGCCTGCTAGAGGGAGCAGTCTGGGAATGTAGACTGGCTCTAAATGAGCTTGGAGACATAGTCTAGGCTGCAGATGATGAAGAATATACCAGAGCTGAGATGCCTGGGACTAGTCATATTTAAAATCTGCAATAACGGGGGGAGCAGATATACTTCAATGTGCAAATAATTTTTTCTCTCAAAGACATACCAGCCCCAAGACACAACAAAGACACAACAATTCCAATATAACAATTGCCAACAGAGGCACTCCAATCTGCCCATAACAACAAACTATTTATACCATAACATTTCTTCCTTTAAGATCCCAGCACTCACACAATTGATCTATTCAGGCTTCATTCCCTCACAAAGCAAAAAACCGCAATGTATATCTTGCCAATAAACAAGCCACCTATCACTATAGCTGCAGTATGGAACCAAATAACAGGGCTGTAATAGGCTTTACATTGAAACCACACTGGTTTTGTTCAATCTTGAGACAAGAGATAGGAGTCATCATATGGTGGCCTTCAGCTGTCCAGCTGAGGGTACAGAGAAGACAAGGTCACACTCTTCTCAGAGAACAGTGAAAGGACACAAGGCAACAGACATAAGGTGAAGCATTAGAATTCCAGTTAGACATAAAGGAAAACACTTGACACCATGAGGGTGGTCAGACCTGGAAGAGGCTGCCCAAAGAGGCTATGGTTCTCTACTCATAGCTCAGCAGGACACAGTCTACTGCAACCTGGCCTAGCAGGAATGTCTCTGAGCAGGGGCTGGCCCAGATGACCTCCAGAGGTCTCTTCCAAGAGGAATTACTCTGTGACTCTTTGAATACTACCTGCTACTCACTACAGCAACCACCCTGAGAAATGTCATTACAGTGTACAATTTATTTATTTTAAAAAAATAATTAAAAGTATAAATCTCAATGAAGGCAACACAAGCTTATACTACAGCAACAATGTTATTATACACCACCAGCAACCCGTGCCACTTGCGCTCATGTTGTACGTGACCATATAGGTTAAGGTTGTTTCTGCTGATAGGAAATAGGAGCAAGAATCTGCAAACATGTTTTCCTGAGATGTGCTTGTCACCACACAATCACCACACCAGACCAGACAGGTACAGTGGGGGCACACAGAATGTAGCAGTAGCAAGGATGCATCAGACTGTGAGTAGAAGATGTTTTCTCCTTCATATTTTTTGAGGATTCCTTCATCTTTGTAGGGCAGGGTGCCCTATGGGAAACTGGCTCACCCAAGACTGTTCCCAGCACTCAGAAGGGATACATTTCAGTGAAGCTGGGTTAGGTCAAGAACCTAAGTAAAGTCTCTAGAGTCCCTCTGTGGACTAAGGCAGGAGAGGCAGGTTCAGACCTGTTCCTTCCCCTTGGCCAGAACGAGATATAAAACACAAGCTAAAAGGTGAGTGTTGCCACTATAGATCTTTAAGGTGGTAAGGATTAGCCACAACCCAAGGCATGCCTGAGAGTGTTACAGGGGCCACATCAGACATGCCTTCTTCATTGGTGCCTTGAGCTGCCAGATCAAGGGATAGGAAGGCCTCTGCTTCAGCTGAACAGCTGCTCCAAGGGGTGCCCAAGGTTCAGCGTAATGAAGGAAACAGAGTATCTTTCTCAGGCATTTCTTGGGCTTTGGTATTCCCCAAAGAGGGGTTAGGTTCTTCCTAGAGGTTGGCAGGCAGGGGGAGAGAGAAGAATGACTCCTTCAGGGTCACCAGTGGTGCAGGCAGCAGAACTGGGAAGAGGAAGACATTATTCTCCTGTTCCACTCTCTAACAGTTGCCAGTTCATGCTCAAATGATGGGAGCTGCAGACATGCTTTCAGACCTTTGCTTCTGAGATGAGTTTACTTGTGCTGAGGCCAGGTCCTTATATGCTTGTATCAGCACCAATCTCAGAGTCCCTTTCTGAACTTGCTTTAACAGTGTTTTTTTGTCCAGCAGCCTTCAGTTCATCCATTCTCTTGTCACCAGATAGTCTTTTGGGGCAAGCAGGTAGATAGCGAAACCAAGAGACAGTGCAGTATTTGGTGCCTATGCCAAATGGAAGATCATAGACCTTGGAAATGAGCTGAGAGCCCTCCATCCCTCCCTTGTAGTTATGTTTCCATGCCAGGAGCCCCCGCTCCTCCTGTGTTCCTGCAACAGCAAAAATAAGATTGTTGTGTTTAAAACAGCAGCTGTTTGAGCATAGAACTACTTTGTGTGCCTCACACCCACTACTCAAATCCCAGCAGACCCAGCACAACCTATATATTTCTTATACTTAAGCCCTTCTAGCTCCAAAGCTCTTTACAAATATTCACTTACGAGCTTCTACACAATACCTGTCTTCCTGCAATGGCTTCCAGACAAGCACTCTTCTCCACTGCTTTCCATGGGAATCAAGTATATTAAGACAAGTTTTTCACCTGCCATGAGGGATCCAAGAACTGTTTAAAGGGGAGGCTCATACAGTGCTAGGAAAGCAAGGTTGGATGTTAAGTGCCTAGATGCTTCAGAGTGGTTTTAGCTAGCAATTACTAGTCAGTCACTGCTGTTTACCCTATCCAAGGAATTCCTAAGTGCCCATAATTGTTGCAGCAGACAAATCCCTCTAGGGAAAGGGAGCTAGCACACCTGTAAATTCCGCCTGGAGGGATGAAGGTTGAGGGTTACAGGAAAATTAATGTGCCAAAGGGAGATTGGCTTTCCAAGTCTGAGACATTAAAAGAACCCAGTTAACAGAGTGTGCTTCCTGCTCTTTTCTTGTAGCAGGAAAGAGGGTTTCTTCCCCTATTCTTATGCCATCCCTCCCCAGGCTTGATGAAAACCCGAGGTTCTTTGCTGCCTGTGAGGGTCAGCAGCAGGTGCTATATCCTGTCTTTGGTCACCACCTTTTCCTAATGCTTTCACTGCTTTTCACTGCCGTTACTCCAGTTCAGTGTCAGTTTTAGCAGCTCCCATAAGTAGGCACCTATTGGTTTCTTCCACTTCTTGTAGCATGCTTTTCTCTCTCCTTTTAACCAGCAACATGGCTCTAGGCTGGCATTTTCCCTAAAAGACGTATTTTCCAAATAAACCTTCTCCTCAGTCTGGGTTGTTCCTGACAAATCAGTTAATTTTCGTTAAGTTGCTCTTTTCCAGCCAGAGACCCTTTCAGTGATGTCTCCTGTTCCTCACCCCCATCTGGGAGTGCCATCACCTGGCTACTAGCACAACTCCTGTCCATAGAACAGTAGTCAGGGAGACAAAAAAAAACAAAAAAAAAAACACCAGGAAACAAGGACTCTAGGACAGCCACAGACTAGTAGCTCATTTCAGCAAAACCTACCTGGAATGGTGTTATCAAGGATAAACCCCAGGAATCCACCCACAAACATGCCAGTGGTAAGAAGCACCTGGATCACCTGGTCAAGTTGGATGATTCCTAGCAGAAAAACAAAACTTTGGGTAGTGGTGTAGGGAGATGCATGTTTTACCATCAGCATACCTGGTGCCAAGAGGCTGCCAGCTGCCTGCTTGCTTGGACTAGACTTGCAAATCCCAAAGCAGAACAACATTTGGCAATGAGAGATTGATCTCGCTGCCAGTGTCAGACCTACAGTTTTATTCTATATGATTACTGACTAATCTGCAGTGGGCAGGAGATGACTCAGAAATACATTAAGAGCCTATTAACAATGCAGACCACAGTCCTGTCCCAGAAAAAGACACCTTCTGCTCCAAACACATTCTGCACCTTCATGACATAATACCTAGCAGTTCCCTACAGGAGCACAAGTTACAGTTCCCAAAGAAAAATGAGTATATTTAGCATGGGATTTGATCACAAGCTTAACAGGTGTGATGTTTCCCCTAGAGGGCTAGTAGACACAAACAAAGCCCAGTGGTATTGAGCATCTGATAGACCATCTACAAAGTATGTGGTTTGCGGGCCGAGTTCTTTAAATAGCCATCCAGCATGCCATGTACACTTTTAAGAGAAGACACCATGGCCTTTGTGGTGAACACATTAGTCACATGAGACAGTGAAGGGGTGACTGTTGGCAAACTGGAAATTTCAATAAGTGAACTTGATGGAATTTAGTAGAGAAGTCTGATCTTGTATTTTGGAAGCACAAAATTTTATTGTATATGAGCATATAAGAAAGTTTCATTCCTCAAGACCCTGGATCAAGATTCAGCCCTGGAGTATTCTTGGGGTGGGGCAAGAGAATATGTCCCAGGGAAGAATATGTCCCAGGGAAGTGTCCCAATCCTTAGCTCAAGAGAAATACAGTGAGGTGCAGTCACTGATCAGCAGCAGAGATTTCCACATCAGAGTATTGCATCAGAGCAAAAGGCAAGAACAGGCCTCACTGAAAGAAACAGGACACAATCAAAGCACAACATTCATGATTTTTTAAGGAAAAATTGCATTTTAAAAGGTTTCTCTGGATCAGCCTTTGCTTCAGTTTTATGCTACAGAAAATGCTTCTGATGTCACTTCTTACCTGTTTCCAGCAGTGTACTATTTTTGCTTGCCCAGTTGGGAATTGTGAGGCCAGCAAATACAGAAAATCCAAAGATAAAGATGTTTCTTGAGGAGTTCATGTCTGTGTACTGCACAGAGAAATTGCATACATTATATTTGGAACTATCCAAAACTGTGGATTGTTGCTGTGTCCATAAGACATGGTGGGATGCAAACACTGTGATCATGAGTGGACACAGCCCTGGTGCTGCTGGGGCATTTGTGATCCTACGGTCCCCACTGCCAGCCAGCCCTGCCTCGACCAGGGAGCCCTCTGAGATTTAGCCCTTCTGGATACACCCCCTTATCTTTACTCAAGGAAATGTCAACACAAAAGCTTGCATTTGCTGCAGCATGGTTATATCTGACACAGTTTGGTAAGAATGTGACTTGAAACTGAAGTCCCTTTCCCTAGGGATGAAACAGTGCTCACACAGCTGTTACCTGCAAATTGGAAATCCCCACTGCCGTGATAACTCCGAACATCACAAGGAACATGCCTCCAATCACAGGGCTGGGGATGCTGGCAAGCATGGCCCCAACTTTCCCAAAGATGCCACTCAGGAGCATGGCACAGGCACCAGCAATGACCACCATTCGACTCCCTACCTGGAGCAAGAGGAAGAGAAGGCAATCACGCGCCAATTGGCAGAGAGAGGTGAGGGATGGCAGGCTCCAGCGCCAGCCTGTTGGGCAGGAGTTGCAGCTCTGGCCCATGCACTCAATGGCACTTTCAGTTGAAGGTTTGGATACTGCTGATAGTGAGCTGGGATGCTGACACTGAATAGGAAACATCAGTGTTTGGGCACCAGTAAATATTTATAGTGAAAGGCACTCTGAGAGCACCACACCTATTTACTCGGTGCTATCCTGTTTCCTACTGCTGCTGGGACTTTAGTTTGCTATTAAACAACAATTAAAAAGTTAAATTAAGAGCACAGTAATCCCCACACACAACCTTGCTCTTGCTCCAGCCCAGAAATATCTTGACATACATACAGTCTGGCACTTCAACCCCCTGGTCAATTCACTGCAAAATCACTGGACAAAACACCTTTCACCCGGGTTTCAATTGCCATCTAAAACTGACTTTCAGTGAGGTGTCCCACAGTGATCCCTCCAGTCCCTGGAGTCCAATATTTGGGAGACCAGAGCTTACTGGCTGCTCCAGCCCTGAGCTCTGGGATCTGATATATCCTTTCTATGGTCGAAAAATAAAAAGTGAAAAAGTTTCTTGGTCTGTCCCTATCTCTCATGACCCATCCTGCTTCAGTAAAACCATTTTTTTTTCACCTAGGAAGAGCCAGGGTAGCCTTCTCTTGGTTGGGCACTACAGCAAAGATGGGATGAAAGCGCCAAACCCTGTCCTTCATTCCGATCTGTTAGAGCATACAAATAGGAAAGAAAGAGAGTACCTGCCTAAGAGTTGAAAGAGACATATAAGTCTATGGAAACTGAAAGAAAATCAGCAATATTTATTAGACTTAGGAAGTCAGACAGAAACAGATAGACAGATAGTATTCGATAAAGTCAATTCTCAGGACAGGATGCAACAGGCTCTCTTTAGCCTTACCTAGGCCAGATGGCATGAGTGAGTGCACTTAATCCCATACGCAGACTATACACAGAGAAAGAGAGGGACTGGCCACCTCTGTGAAGTCATTTACTGTGCTGCTGGGGAGGCCACCAATGGGCCAGTGCACTATTTTCCCATGTGCTTTTCAGGAGGCGGGCTAAGATCACATCGCAGGTCCAGCACACACCCCTGTGCGCCAATCTTTTGTACACACACCAGTGGGGGAACCCTCCGGGACTCGGCACAGCCACCCCACCGCAGCGAGGCTCACCTTTGTGATGCCCAGGGCCCCCACATTCTCGCTGTATGAAGTGGTGCCGTTCCCCGTCCCCCAGGCCCCAGCCAGAAGGCAGCCAATGCCTTCCACCCCGATGCCGCGGCTGATGGCGTGCTTCGGCGGTAGTGGGGCGCTGCACAGGCGGGCACAGGCATAGTAATCTCCCACGGACTCCAGCATGGAGGAGATCACCCCGGCCAAGATGCCAAATATCCCAGCGAGGCTGACAGTTGGCGTTCCCCACTGGCCTGCAAGTAAAGAGCTTAGTTCAGGTGGGTGGGGTGGAATCTATTGCAGGGAGGAGGAAGAATAGCAGGGATGCTTGTGGGGGTTTGCCTGATTTTTGGCATTTCATCTCCCCCTGCTAGTCATAAGTGGAGGTTAAAGCAGGAGCAGGCAGGATGGGGAGGGGGATGGGCAGTGGTACCTGGGTAAGGCAGCCGAAACCAGGGAGCCTGTGACAAAACGTCCCCACGGGTGTCCGTGCGAGCCAGGTGGCCGTAGGCAGTGGGGTCCACGGGGAGGACATTGGTCACTGTCAGCACGTAGCAGAGCAGCCAGCTCAGGGAGAGCCCCAGTAGCACCTGCCAATCACATGCAGCACTGGGGTCTCGTTAGGGTATGGCTGCATCCCCAGCATGGTTTTGAGGGACAAGGGGGCTCTTGGTGGCCCTTCCTCCTCCTTTCTCTGCCATCCCATGGTCAGGGCCATGGGGACCTTTTTCCCCTCTGCCCCTTACCATGCACGCTTGACAGGGAAGCAGTGACTCATCTAGACACCTGTGGATAGAGCCCAGGCAGCCCAGGACAGGTGAGACCAGTCACTCTGTCACAATCCCCCAGTGTCTCCAGGAACCCAAACATACCGGGAAGATCTGGAAGAGGTAGACTGGAGAGAAGTGGCACTTCTTGCCTTTCTGGTAAGTTGGCAGCAGCACAGGGACATCTTTCAGGTACTGAGAGAACAGAACTATGAAAAAAATAGTCCTAGGAGGAGGGAAAATGAGATAATGAAAAAAGTGGGTACCCAGCTGCTCACCTGTCCCCATATGAAGTGAAGACCTGCTACACAAGGACCCAGGACTCTCAATATCCCAGCAAGCCACAGGTGGAACAAGATTTCCATCATACTCTACTGATAGCTCCAGCACATTTGCACATTTACAAATATCTCTTTTCCCCCTATTGTTTCAAGACTGACACTCCAGGTGGTGCATCAGTGAGTATAACACAATTGCAGAAAACTTTAAAATGACAAGTAAGTAAAAGAAAGATCAGAGACACATGAAAGGTCCAGGCAGAGCCTGAGCCTCTATGTAATTAAGATATACTAGAAATACAGTATTGGTTTCCTAGTTTCAGGTTTAGTTATGCTACTCTGCAAGTGGCAAGAAGCTCCTAAGTGGCACAAAGTAAAAGAAGAGGATTTAGTTTGGCTGTGCAAGTCCCTGTTTTTAAAAAATAAAAAGTATGATGGGACTCTGGGGCTGCACATGGTGCCCACAGAACCCTCCCGGCCAGCTGAGAAGGGGAGAGCACCGCCCTCCGTTTGTGGGGGGGCTGCACACCAGAGGGGTCCTCCAAGGCAGGGGTGCTCCTGTGTGCCCCCAGCAGCACCTGGGGCTTGTTCTGGTGGAAGGCGCAGCTTCTCTCCCATCCCTTGTGCAGGACACATCTGTGAACAGCAGCACAGCTGGGTGTGCTTTCAACCTGCTTCCCATGTGTCTTTTCTCCAGAAAGGCCAACCAGATGAAGATGGAGGCTGCCAAAGGTGGCAGAGGGCAGGGACGGGGCATCCCACCTTGATTGCTGAGCTGCTAGAGGACCTTGGACATTTTCTTCCTATGTTAACTAGGCTTCTGAAGGGCTCCACGTTTTCTTATAACATGTCTAAATTATATACATTGAATGCATTAATCTGGATAGGATTTGATGAGAAATCAATTGCACTGGATGAAGTGCACTGAGAGTGCATGGAAAACTGGTAGGTTTCCATGTGTGAAAAGGTGACGAACTGTAGGTGTATATTCAGGGACAGGCAGAATACGAGCAGTGAAAAGAAAATGCTATCCATCACAATTCAAAGCACTGGATGAATGGAGGCAGAAAATCTTAGGAAGAACTGGTTTCCATTCATGGTTTCTAATGCTACAGAGCCCAGACAGACTGTGTGAGTGCACTTTTTGTGCATTTGCAAGAACAAAGGTGCTTAGCACCCTTATGAATCACCACAGAACCCTCATTTGTCGCAGGGAGGTGTCACTGCTTATTATTCAGGTTGCCTGACACATTCCATTAGCAAATGCTATTTTCAGCTGGTTATAAATCTACCTAATTTTACTTATTTGGGAAGAAAATTTCCATGGAAAATGTCTGCCTCAGGCCAAATAGTTTTTGAAAAATATATACCAAACCTATTTCTGAGAGTGATGTTCAGTAAATATGTGTAGTATATAGCCTGCATTGAAACGGTCATTTTGCCTGGAGCAGTATCAGGATTTGCATATGACATGGAGCAGAAATTTGAAATTTAGAACTTGTTCCTTGGGGCAAAGGATATTGCTGTTTCTCACAAAAATCTGCTCAGGTATGTTCAGTCTGCAACAATGATCATTCACTCCAAGATCCAAGCCACCAGCAGAAATAGCTCAGGCTTTAGCATTTGCAGACCGGAAAGATTCTGAGCCTTCTGAGTATGTCCAGGCCTTGCCTGGTGATGAACTGAGTGGGCACCATTACCAGGGAGTAAGTCACCACACACTAGACATGTTTCTTGAGGCAACAGTGGGGCTCTTCCATCATGGAAGCTGTAGGATGTGGTGGGGCTGAACAGCAGGGCTGAGACCACATGGATCATGTCTTCCACCTTCTCCATTGTCACTTTCCTTAGTGACACCATGGAGCATGGAGAAGGCAGCAAAAGAGGACACAACTGGGACAGCTCAGAGCACAACGATCAGGTTGGGATTAAGTTATCTGAATCAGGAAAGAAAGGACTGGGATTATGATGGATAGAAGATGGGACAGAAATTAACCAGACAGAAAGGCTGACTTGGGTTGAAAGCAGGAACACAGGCTGGAGAACTGGGACCTCATTAATGAAGCAGCGTGGTTGGGCAGAGAGCAAAGCTACATGCGCAGACACACGTTTCCAGAGACCCCCCAAGCCCTCTGCTGAGAGAACAACTCCTCCTCCTCATGTGAAAACAATACCTAAAGCACCAGGTATTTCAACTTAGAATACCTGACTCTGAGTGCTCAACTTTGTCATTTTAGGAATGCCTTTTTAACTTAAATGATGGGTGCAACTGTGACAGACACTTCCCACACTTGGGAAAGACTTGTTTCTCTACTGACCCATGAACTTTGGATTTTCACAAAAATCATGGTTTTGAACTCATTTTGGTTTTTGCTTTGTTGCTGTGGGCTTTAACCCACTGAGGGGCAGGGGAGAGAACAACTATGTCACACAACTGCCTTGCACAAACATGTCACTTGTCAGTGCTCAACAAATAAACCTTGTACCAAGAGAAACTCTGTGACACTTGGTTTCAAATTAGATGCAGGTGATTTGTGTATGCTCAACTTTCCCAGAAAAGAGAAACTTACATGAATGCTATGCCCCAGTGCTGCCCAGCCTCATTTCCAGCAGACTCAAAGAGAGGTAGTGCAACCAAGGTGATGGTGGGGGCAATTGTCAGGGGGCCGATGAACCTCATTAGAAATCCAATCAGGCCAGAAAATCCAATGAAAATTTGAAAGCAGGAAGCTACAATGATAGCTCCTTGCACCTGGAAAAATGGAGGAAGAAAAGAGGTTGGAAGGAGCTCAACCTGTTAATCCTTTCCTTCATAAGCCAGTGCAAATCAAGCGTGAGAGCCAAGCTCAGTCTGCAGTGAGAGACTGGCATGGAGGTCTCACACTGACAAACAGTAAAACCTGGCTGAACACCACATGTGGGGAAGGACCACCAAAGCAGCAGCACAGCACCTCCCTCTTTGGCTGATGGATTCAGTCCTCACCAGGGCTAATTTTGATCCAAAGATCACTTCCTCCCTGTCTTCTTGGTCCACCCAAGCATCTGCTGCCCTGCACACTCCTTCCTGCTGCCCCAAAGCAGGGGAAAAGCTCTTGCTCTGAAAACAGAAGCAGGGCCATGGTCTCTATTAGTCTTCCTTCTGGGAACGACTTGGGTCACTTCAGCACACTGTTGGAGCAGGTGAATCATTACAGACTGTGTTTTCTGAGTATCAGTTTCACTCTGGGAACGTTTGCCACACTGAACTTCCCTCTGTTTGACAATCACTGGTAAGGAGCCAGCAGTTACATTCTGAAATGCTGCTCACTTCAACATCAGCCTTAGGCAGGATAGTCAGGGGTGAGGCTGCTCTCTGCCTTCTCAGATTTGGTGACAAGCCCAGGCTGGGTTCTCTGTGGTGCAGAGCCCCCTCCTTCTCCCAGCTCCAAAGGGAAGAGATACACAGGGGCTGGGTGAACCACCCAGGCTGAAAGGAGAAGTCAGTGGTGCCCTTGTGATAGATTTATGTGTATCAGCAGAGATATCAGCTGTGCTGCATAGCAAATCCTTGGTGAGCTTTCGACACTTCCCAAGTGGTTTGCAAAGCACACCAACAAATGGATGATCAGAGGCAAATTTGGCCATTTGCTCTAATAAGGCAATCGATGTAGAACGTTTGAAATTGACCCATGACCTTTACTCTTCTTTTTTTTACAACCTAAGAATGCCCTTTTCCTTAATATTTACAGTAACTTTTGCCTTGAATTTCTTTTTACTAGGTTTCCTGTGCTTAGACAGGGTCCTTTCCTTGGAAATATTTTCTCTTCCTTGCTTCCTCAAGCCTAACCATGCTTCATGAAGAAGGGATCTGGCTGGACCAGTGGAGATCATGCAGAGATCATAAATCACATGAAGAGCTCTGCATGTCTCCTGTTCAGCAGCAGTGGAGCAACTGCTTTTTTGACAAAGAATAAATGCTTAGGAAGATGCAACAGGGTAAGGGCCAAGGTACATTGTGAAAAGAAGTTGCTCCAGAAGGTTCTCCAGCAGCAATGGCCAGTCAGGCACTTTTCTGAAGGCAAAGAGCCCTGTTACAGAGCAGGTGCCACTGAAAATGTAATATACCTCTCGCATCCGTGTCTGCCAGACTTCAATAAATTCTGGTGAAGAAGCATTCACCAAGGTGGCATTCTGTGTCCAGGCAGGGCACTTCCAGCTGGGGAGAGACAGCATTGCTAAGGTGGGGGTCAGGAATGCGAAAGTCCCTCCTTGAATAATAGGCAACCTTGAAGGGGAGCAAAGGGAAAAGATAACAAGTGAGAATGCTAAAAACCCAGCTCCATAGAGGGGAGAGAAGGGAAGGCAAAATAAATTTAAAAATCAGTTTTCCCATGGCCTCTGACAGTATCTTTTGCAATGTTCCAACAGGTTTCCATCACTGACCATGGGTGGGAATTGCAGTCCATTGCATGCAAGAGCAATGACATGGGGGAAAAGCTGAGGTTCAAACACCAGCAAGGAAGGGGCACATTGGTGCTACAGTCAAATGCTACTCTGCATTAAGGAAAAATTAGTCCTCCTAAGGGCTGATGAGACCACAGACCTGCACAGAGTAGAAAAACAGTGAAAGGAAAAATCTGGAAGAGGGAAGAGGAACAAGGAAGAAAGATAGTGAGAGTCTGAAGAAAAGCTCAGCATCGACCTAGGTCCAAATCTTGTCAAAATCTAGTTGCTTCCTCCATCCCCTTTGCCTGCCTCAGTTTTCTTCACAGCCCATTGTTATAGTTTTAGAATCTCGTGGAATTTTTCTTTCCCCTACCACCTGACGAGGAGTTAATGGCCCTTATCTTTCTCCACTGCTAATAAAAAAGGGGTGGGTGATGAGTGAAGGTGTTACCTAGCAACTGTAATAACTGGGGTGGGGTGTGGTAAGGGAAGGGGCACTTTTGGTTTTCAGCTTGCAGGGGAGGAGGACTGCTGTGCAGGAGAGAGACTTATTTTTTCTCCGGGAAATCTCTGCCCTGCGAGTTTGGTCTCTTTCCTTTTCTTTTTCTCCCATTTCCAATCCCTGGATTTTGGAGTTTCCCGGTGCTTAAGAGAGCAAGAGACAGAGAGAGAGATATTTGCTACCTGGGGCTTTTATGGCAGGCTTCCTGAGAGAGCCGACTGCTGCCAGCTCGGGTGTGAGGAGCCCCCGCAGCATCAGCGGCAGCCCCAGCTCAGAGTATCATCCCTCCTCCAGCCAAGGACTAAGAGAGAGAGAGAGTTTTGCCCACGGAAAAGGATCCCAGCTCTTTCCCTCTCTGCGTGGCACCTCCCACCAACTCCACACTGCCCACCCCAGAGAGACACCAAAACCTCTCCGGAGGCCAGCTCAGCACCGGCCGAGGAGCAACATCGCCACCTGCTGTCCCTAAGTATTGCTGCGCCCAAGGGGAGCAGAGACTGCAGGTAGTTCAGGGAGGGGATTACCCACAAAATTGGTTGTTTAGTTCTGGTTGCTTTGTTTCTCTTGAATAGATATATATAGATATAGATATATTGTAGTTAAGAACTGTTATCCTTTCTATTATCATACCTTAATTAAATTTTGTTTTGAATCTAAAGAAGGCCTGTCTCCTTCTTTGGTTTCTAGTCCAACAAATTTCTTAATTTCCTCTAAACTTAGACACCCGTTCGTGAACACAAGGACATGCACTGGCTACTCCCCATGCCACAACCATTCTCAGTCTGAGGGCAGTCAAAAATGTGACTTGGCTTTTCGTACACCAGGTTTTAAAGCCAATTCCCCTGCCATGTTTCCACTCACACTAGAGAGGAAACCTGCATGGAGGGATCCAGAGGTACTGACTGGGTGAGATCTTGGCTCTCCCCCCATGCCATGTGCCTCCTGGCTTACAGTAACCCTTCCTCTGGGCAGCCCTCAGGTTAGCAAGGAGCTTGCGCCTCCAGAGGAGCTTAACACTGGCTTTGTGCAGACCTTTATAAAGCAGAGCCATACTCCTATGAGCTACACCATCCTCTTCTCTTTTCACACATGAAGAAACTGCCATATAGACCTATAAGAGCTGACTGGCTCCTCCATGCTCCACATGCATTAAGCTCCCATTCCAGTGCAAGTTGTCTTGCAACTCCCCAAAGCTGCCTGCGGACTGGCTTAGCAGCCCTGAAACAGCAAGTGAAACCTCCAAGGTGCCTCAGCTTCCTCCCTTTAGTAAGTACCCCTGGGAGGAACCTCCAAAGCAACCTCTTCTTGCACTAGCATCTCTCATGGCCTCTGCTCAGAAAAGCAGTGGGGCAGCAAGCCAGGTAAATGCTTTTGCAAGGTACAGATTTCCCTGAAACAGTGGCATTTCCACCATTGCCTGGAAAGCACTTGAAGAGAAGAGACGGCATAGATGTAATAGCATCATGTCTCTGTCACCTGAAACAAGTATTTATTCCACTGCAATTAGTCATGCCATGAACAACTGAAGCACTATCAAAGCTCTGATGATGAGTCATATATTTTGGTCAGTTATATGTGGAGTCACCTACTTACAGTATTTGGTCAAATGTGTTGCAGCTTGCAGCTTTCAAATTATATTGCTGGGCAAGGCAAAAACCAAACCAAACCAAACAAAAAAAACAAACAAACAAAAAAAAAACCCAACACCCCTCCCCCCCAAAAAGAACACCAAAAACACACAAAAAAAAAAACAAAAAAAAAAAAAAAAAAAAAAAAAAAAAAAAAAAAAAAAAAAACCAAAAAAAAAAAAAAAAAAAAAAAACAAAAAAAAAAAAACACCAAAAAAACAGACAAACAAAAACAGGAAACAGAGAAGACCAAGTGCCATGACTTAAATTAACAATAGATTTTTAGCTCCTGCTGCATTAGTCCTCAAGCTATTTCACAGCCAGTGCTGGCATGGGTAGGCTCAGAACAAACTGAGGTGCTGAGGCAATTCTTATGGGGCACACTGAACTCTTTCCAGTGGGGTTTGCAAAAGGAAAGCTGCAGGCTTAGGGAAGGAAATATTATGCTCTGACAATCACTACAAGATGTCTGAACATTTACTAAGCAGGGCTCACCATAATGGCAAGTGATCTGTATCTCCTCTCAAGAACCTCTTGGATAGTGTCTCCTATAACTGTTTGGGACCCATCACTGCTTTTTCATGCTGTGTAACATGGCCGAGCTGCAGTGGGTCAGCTTTTCCCTTGGCTATTGCTTCTGAACCGCACTCACTCTTGATGGGAACCTCCCCAACTTCACGGCCAGTTCCCATCTGTTTGTTCATGTACCAACGCTGCCTTTTGGCCAAAGCGGTTTCTGTCCCCGGCTTCTCTCTGCAGCTGTACCCCTGAACTGCTACTTGGCCACACTAACCAGGCCAGCCTCTGTAAGATGAATGGTCCCATCCCCCTTCTTCAGACCACACTAATAGATCATCTCCATGCCTCTTCTCTGAATTACTCTTAAATACAGACACTGGGAACTGTGCAGAGTGCTTAGCTGAGGGCTCCCCAGGGCCTTGGAGACTTGCACAGAACTTTCCTAGGGAAATGATCCTCTGAAACTCATTATTCCTACTTTTCTGGTTGTCTTGTCAGTGAATTACAGTCATCAACTACTACAGGGTTTCACAACACAGTAAAAGGAGAAAAAACAATCTGCTTCCAGCTGTCCTGTCAGGCCTTGTTTGCTTCTGGCACACAGGATGCTGTCCCACCTTTCTGGTAGAAAACAAGGCAACTGCACCCTCAGCATGGCAAAAGCCATTCAAGCTTATCCTACAGGAACAACTCCTTACCACTTTATTTGATTTGTTGTTCCTCATTTAACTATTCAGCCATGGAAGAGGCTCCCTGATACTCTTTCATCCTTGGCTAACAGTGAGCAGGGGAAATCACAGCTCTCAGGTATTCACTGAGGCATTTAGAGGATGCCTGGGGGAACTCCAGCTTGAATCACACTAGCAGCCACAGCCACGGTCATGCAGCCCAGCCTGAATTTAGTTGAAGAACTAGATTCTCTCTTTCTTGTGGTCAGAGAGCCTCTCTTCCTCCACTAATCCTGTAGCAATGTAGGAGAAGGGGAGCACCCTCCAGGAAGAATTTGTCTACAGCCACTTCTTAAGACAGAGAGAGATGGAAAAATTTCAGTGGTGAAAGGAACAGGAAGAGTAAAAACATTTTGTGGAGCTGGCAGCTGACCAGTGATTTGAAGGCAGAAGTTTTAACCAGGTCCCTCAGATTGAGAAGCCAAAGAATGTGTAATTTTGTGAGAAACACAGGTTTCCAGCACATACTGGAGTAAAAAACAACCTATGGAAAGAGAGAGGCAGCCTAGAATTATGACAATGGGAATAGAAGAAATTTTGCAAGGCCTGAAAAGATACAGGGTATTTCTGGAAAGGGGGAGTCATGTCTCTCATTAGGTGCTTCATTTTCTGGGTACTGAATGGC
The DNA here is from genome assembly GCA_013399695.1 of Formicarius rufipectus. Classification (NCBI taxonomy): domain Eukaryota; kingdom Metazoa; phylum Chordata; class Aves; order Passeriformes; family Formicariidae; genus Formicarius; species Formicarius rufipectus. The sequence goes on along the minus strand of VXAU01005006.1, from coordinate 1,233,628 downwards.
AACTCCATGCTCATCTCACTACTTTCTGTTAAACAGTTCACCAGCAAAAAGGATTCACCTTGCTTATGTTCAGATTGTGCCACAAATCCTTGAGCATGGGAAGTGGCACCACATAACAGGACATGCTCTAGAGCTCCTGCCTGAGTCCCTAAGTGGAGGCAGATGGACTTCAATTTCTTGTAATTATCCCCTTCCCATGAGTTTTCTATAGAATCTGTGCTCCCTTAATTCCAGGCCCACATGAGAAGGTTCCTGCCTCAGCTAAAGGGTCCTCAGGGCAAGGAGCAAGCAGATACTTTTTACTGCATGTTGCAGTGCTTTATTATTTTCAGGACAGATTCTTTATAAGCCCAGAAAAAGGTGTATGAAGTATCAGAAGATGCAAATGTCAGAACAGCAAGATAGCCTTGCAAAGCTCCCACATAAAGTGATTTCAGGGTGCTTTGGCATGTGCCCTGAGTTCCCAAGGGTAGTAAATGTGTCTCACTGATGGATAAACTCTACTAGGTGGAGTGGCCAAGCACACAGTAATTGCTCACCTGTCTCAGTTCTTGCATTTGGCCTACCTGACTCCAAAGAGGACTTGCAGCAGGGTGCAAATTCCTGAGACAAAGAAGATGGTGCTGATTAGGTGGCTCTGGGTGAGTAGGTCGTGCTGGAGGCAAAGTTCTTTGGAGAGGATCAGCGGGATAGCCACAAGACCTCCCATGGCTGTCAGGAAGTGCTAGAAGCCACAGAGAAAGACTGTGTGAAAAAGGACATAGAACTGGTTCTATGTTATTACCACGTGGCTGAGAGAAATCTGAAAGTAACTCACAGATTTCTATTTGGGCAGTACCAGTATTACCCATTCTCTCTTTTTTTTGGTAGTCTTAATTCTCTGTTAGGGGCTGTTCCAAAGCACCTAGAAGAGTTGCACTGCATCCACTGAAATTTCTTCTACTTTTCATGTCCAAAGACGTTTTATAGTGCTCTGGTCTCCCCAGACCACTGTCAGACACAACCAGGTTATCCCCAGCACCTGCAGACAAAGTTGTCAGGGCTCTTCTTCTAGAAAGATGGAAACCTCCCAAGGCAGAGGGAGAGAGCAAACAGGCAAAGTAAATGCAAATATTTAAGTCGGTCTTATTTGCACCACAAAAGATAATGTAAAAAGTTGTCAAATTTGACCTACAAATTCTTTACCTTCAGTAGCTTTTCTCACACAGCACAATTATGGACAACCATAAAAACTTGATGCCAAAGAATGGAAGAATTGGGCATTGTATTTGTCAAAGGAGTCATAGACATTTCTACAATAACCTTCAGTTAATGCCTAAATACAAAATAATTTTTCAAACTTATTTTTGCTTTAATTATTAACTCTGGTTCTTAGCTCTTGCCCTGGAGCACAGGACTGCAGTGGTGGAACTGGTGGCACTTAGAAACTCACTATGTTCACTAGAGGTATGTTTTATCATAATTATGATACAGATATGTTCAGAAAAACTGAGGTTGATAACACTCTAAATTTGAGACAACTGTTTGAGGAAATAAAGTACAAAATTCCCATCAAGATCCAAGCATGGTCCATCATAATCACTCTGAGGTCTCTCTTCCCCAAGGCTCCATACTCAGCATGACATCGGTGGTATTGGGTGGTTTAACTCACCTGGGCATGGACATCAGTCAAAGCAGTGTGTACCCTTCTGCTTAGTTTTTGTTGCCGTGGGAAGGCAACAAAAGTTCAGAAGTCTTTAATCCCTTGGCTACCTTCAGCCCAGGTACACAACCTGTTCTTATTAACTATTTGGCCACAGCCTTGGAACTCTGCCTTACCATTTGCAGTTCAAAGGGTGCAATGTAGCTGTGAGCACAAGTCAGTGCTCAGGAGATGGGGTGGGGAGGACTTGATCAAGTTCACCAAGATCCAGCCCCACAGCTCCAGTCATGCCCAGTGAAGGTAAAGCACTCCCAAATTCAGTTTTTACCCCCATTAACTGTTTGAACAGCCATGCAACTTCTACGCACCCCCAGCCTCCACCTGCTCCCCCATCACACCTGAATGCCCAGCAGGATGCAGAGATACCAGGGAGGCACATCTGTGACAGTGTAGGCAAGCTTGAGCCCTCCACGGCCAGCGCCCCCAAGTTCCTCTGGGGCCCGGGCAGTGCTATCTGGTAAAGAGCAGAAGTGGCTCCCATCTTCACTCTGGACAACAGGAGAGAGCCTTTGTTAGTCACAGCCTAGCTCTGCAGGCACCCAGCAGCCACCTCCTGAGGCCACACTCCATGTCTGGCAAGAACACCTCCTGTGTAGCTCTCAGGAATGCCAGGATATTAAAAACAAACAAGCAAACAAACAAATCAACAAACAAACAAACAAAAAACCCACCCAAAACAACAAACAAAACAAAAAAACAAAAAAAAAAAAAATCAAGGAGGGGAAATTAAAACAGAGGTACAAAACATTTGTACATTTTCATATGTGTGTGTCTAGGCCTGAAGAAATACTGGAGGATATCTCAGCCTCAAAGGGACACCTGGACAAAGTATGTTAGTATCATTGAAGTGTAGCTAAGGATGAAGAAACAGCAGCAACCAGAAGCAAGGAGAGTGTGCAGTGGGTTCATCAGTAAAAGTTGCACTGTCTGCTGGTCTCTGTCCCTCCTGGCAACTCCACTCAAACAGTATTTTTGATAAAATATGCTAAAACACCTGGTTGCCAATAATCACTAAGTAAAAACATGTTTTATATTTCATTTCCTTGATCTTCTCTTTCCAATCTCCTACGCTCATCCTTATCAATGTTCTGCCTCAGTAAACACACCTGCCTTTTATCTTACTGGAAAACTTTGCTTCTGCAGAGGAACTGGGTGAAACACAGGGACACCAGTGGATGAGGAATTCCAGTGTCCATTCCAAAGGAGCCAACTGAAATTGCTCCCCAGGAAAAGACAGATCACATATCAAGTAGCCAGAAGACCCAAGGCTCCCCAGGAAACTGTGTCCCTTGCAGTTTACTTATATATCAAGATGCTTTTTGCCAAGGAATCTCATTGCTCAAAGTCCTTCCCTCGAGGCACCCAGCTTGAGCTGTTTCTACCAAAGTATCACTCAAATAAACTACCTTAATTGACTTAAAACACAAGACTCTGCTGTGGGATACCTCGGGTGGAGAAGCTTCTTCAACAAACATGGGGTATTTATCCAGCATAGGCAAACTGAGAGAATTACAGATACTTTAGAGAGGTGAAGGCAGAGTTAATTCCAACTGAACTCAGGCATGAACTTCAAGAGCAAAAGGCATTCCTTAATAATTCCCTGTGGAGACATTTCATTTCAGAACAAGAGAGCCTGAGCCATGGATTAACATACGTACAGCAAGGTACTTAAGACTGCCCATGCATGGAGTTATCTGGGGACAACTACTCCGAAATAACACCATGGGTAGATGAATACTAAGCTAGGCAGACAGCAGTAAGCTCCTTTCTTTTCATTGTAATTTTCCCTGTTAACCAAGAGGCATATTCCAGCCAAGCAGAGCCTGTGCCAGCAACAGTCCTGCATGATCATCACATGAGAGCCTGATCCTCCCCAGGAGCTGGCGTGGAATGAGCAGGCAGGGCTCAAGCAGAGGAAGGATGGAATGGAGATAACAAGATGAGACAGGACCAGAGGCAATGGAGTCAAACTGAAATGCGGGAGGCCCCATCTTAACATCAGAAGATCTTTTTCACTGTGAGGGTGACCAAACACTGCACAGGTAGTCTAGAGATGTTGAGGATTTTCTATACTTAGACATTAAAAAACTGTCTGAACACAGTCCTGTACAGCTGCTTCTGAGTAACTCTGAGCAGAGGATTTGGAGAAGGTAACCTCCAGAGGTCCCTTCCAACTTCAGCCAGCCTGTATGCTGAGATGCAGGCAGGAGGACAAGGCAGGAGCAGTCTGGAGCAGCAGAAGGAAACCACTCTTGAGTGTTCTCAGCCCAGCTGCTCCCATGAATCCAAAGAACGAGGACAACTTTCATATGCCTCAGGCTCCAGGCACAGCATCAGAGCCCTCAACTATATCTTAAGTTCATCAGGAAGACAGTCAGAAACTGAACTGCTTGAACTACAGGTAAAAGACTTTTGTTTTCTACCTTCTTTGGGGTGATTAAAGCTAGAAATCACAAGCCTGATATGGGTTATGGCAGAGAAAACAGAAACAGAAACCCTGTTAAAAATTATGAAAAAACACCTCTGACTGGCTCTGAACCCTTCCCTGAGCCTCTGCCCACAATTGGAACACCCCCACCTCCACTGCTCACAGCAAGCTCACCCAGAGCTATCCAAGACATGTGGGATTTGTACACTGGGAGGTTAAATACCTCCTCCAAGATCCCCCAGACAGGTGGTCTGTACCAAGGTAGCAAGATGGTTGCATGACCCCACTTCTTCACACCTGCTAACAGAAAAATAAGCAGCTTTTTTGGTTTCTAACGGAGGTGACCCCTGCTGTGAGATGGGAAGGGGCTGCTGTGCCCCAAGCTCCTGCTCCGTGGATGTTACCTTATTCCCAGTGCACCCAACACCCATGGACTGGCACATCATTTACAGCTTTTATTACTCTGTTAATTAACTCACAAAATACTATACACAGGAACACAGCGACAAGGAGCCATGAGCTCACTTGCTTTTTAGTACAGATACACTCGCGCTGCCCTTTATCTCTTATCGTTTCAGAAACAACAGAGAAAACAAGTTAAAAGAGTGCCGAGGAGCAGAAAGTACGCTGAGGGGGCAGCAGCAGCAGGCAGCTGCAGTGTGGAAATCATTCCTCGGATTCTTGTTGATAAGAGACGAGTCAGTTACCACACATCAGACTTCTTGCAGCCAGCGCAAGTCCCCAGCTTTCCCTTTCTCCTCCTTTCACAGGGCTCGCACCTGTTTATGCAAGAATTACCCTTCAGAGAGCAGACTCACCATAAAGCTGGGGTTATCCAGCCCGTTGAGATCTTTGTCTGAGGAGGGGGTCATGCCTTCCACTTGCCTTCACCGACTGTCTTGTAAAAGAAACACCAGTCAGAAGGGGGAAGCCTCCCAGATTCCCACTCCTCCCAGTCAAAACAGACCTAGTGAAACGGAGTGAGAACATGCAGAAGATGGACTTCGGGAGTCAAGCAGCGCTCAGTCCTAGCTATTCATGTGAGCTGTATTGCAGAAGCATTTCCTTTTCTTTGGCTTATATAAGTGACTCCTTTTCTCCAGATGATTAGAGGACTGGCATTCAAACGAAACTGGAGAGCAGCCTTTCCCTAGAATGAGTGAATTAGTAACTGATAGCAGAAAAAACTTCATCCATAGGTAAGGATAGTAGATGGTATCAGAGAGGCATCCTGGCACACCCTTGAAACTTGTTGCTTCATTACTGTTTCAACAGCAACCTTAATTTTCTGTGTGGGTTGGGCCTCTCAAGATCTTTGTTCTCATCTTCAGGAAATTCAATTTCTAGATAGTTTCATTTATTTCATGGGTAAACTACTGTGTATTTTGGCCTAATCACAAATATATTGCATTATACTCCTATTACAGCATCAAAAAAATGAGGCTTCTACTGGGAACTTAAGATAGCAACCAATGATCGAGTGTTTAGATATATTTATTGTTTAGCCTAAGTAAGTTTTAAATATAATGAGTCAGAGTTTACTGTGTGATGTAGAATGCTGTTTGCTTATCTTTACTTGCTTAGAATGAATAGGTAGAGTTACTGAAACCTTGGGCCATGAACTGTGGACTTTGACCAAGATATATTTTCAGCTGAAATACAGTTCATTTTCCTAGTAACTGGTAGTGATATGCTTTGTCTTTAGTATGAGAAGAATAGTGATAATACATAGATGATTTAGTTGTGTAATTTATGCTGTCTAACACTTTTTTAGTTAACCATCTTCTGCTTGTGAACAGGTGCAGAAGAAGTGCAACCCGCAAGGTAAAGAAGCTACAACCATCAGCAGAAGCTCAACCTGATAAAATAAGGTAATGGCCTGCCTGCATAGAGACTTAGAAAGAATCCAGTAAGATATTAGAAGATTCCAGACCAAAAATCATAGTGCATTAAGAGCACATGAGGGGCAGGTGTGTAAATCGTAAGCCCAGGGATTTGATCATGGTCCTTCTCTGAAGACATTCAGCTCATATGAATGACATTCAGCTGCTGCTGTACCACTCCATTAAATTGTTTATTTTTATAAATTCTGATACCTGAGACTCTTCTGTGGGAAACCTATGGCTGAGACCAAAGGAGGAGGAAGTGCACCTGAAAGTGGGTGTGTGTGTGTGTGAGAGCAAGGAGTCAAAAGGGGCACCTGTCAGCTCACTGGAACTGCGAAGTGAAGTGAAGGTACTCTGATCTCTGCAGTTAGAGTCCTGGGTGGTGTGTCTGCAACTTCTTGGATGCTGTGAGACTGCTCAGGCAGCGGCTTCTTCCTTCACACAAGTCATCGGAACATGACACCAGAGAGGTATAGAAAACGTAAGACTGAAAAAAAGATGACTTCGGGTTATCTGATTATCTCCATCCAGCTAAGGAGCGCAGCTGGGGGCCATCGGATGGCCCAAAGCATAGTTAGCCCTTTCTTAACAAGTAGGAAAGGGTGTTAATGTGCCATCAAACCCTTCTAGCCACCCCACCCCAAACCCTACTTAGATTATATATCTTTAATTTAATGGTTTTCTGAAGCAGTGAGATTACCAGACCAGTTGCAGAGTAATCCTGCAGAGAGGGACATGCTGTCACCTACACTCAGTGCCCATCCATTGAGAACAACTGCTGGTTTCCACTCAGCATTCAGTGGTACTGAAATAAACCCCGGTTCCCATTCCTCCTGTAGAGCTTTGGTATTCTCAGCCCTTCTCTTGAGATCAGGATTGCATTACAGCATGGGACAACCTCGCCCTAAACACTATCAGTGAAGTTATGATCTGCTGGAAAATAAATGCTATTGAATTCCATTGAGTCATAGAATGGTTTGAGTTGGAAGAGACCTTCAAGATCATCTAGTTCCAATTTTCCTTCCATGGGCAGGGATACTTTCCACTAGACCAGATTGCTCAAAGGCTCATCCAGCCTGGCCTTGAACACAATGATCAAATATTCACAGCTTTGCCAGATTTCTTCTCTGAAGCTCCACTATATAGAAATGTTCCCATATTTTTAACTGCAATGGGGGCATTTCCAACCTCCAAACTGTGTGAAAGTGATCCTGGCACAAGGCCACTATTCTTCTGCAACCTCTAAACAAGAAGTCTTTTCCTGGTCAAATTACCCTGAACACTTTCACCCCCAACACTAACCATTCCTAACACAGAGGGAGCAGCACAAAACCCACCAGTTGTATAGACTTACTCATCTCTTATTATCCAGTGCACTGTGTGGTTGCAGTTCATTGCATATTTACTATTTCATTGTCCCACATCTTCGTGAGCAAAGCCTAGTCATGATGATGATGACTATTTCATTGTATATATCAGCAGTAATCCATTAAGTAATACCAGTGAGAATGCACCATTGCAAAGAAAAGAAGCATCTGATTATCCTAATCCTTTTTTTGCAGATACATTTCTGCTTGCATTCCTAGAGATGAAAACAGTATAGTTCTCCTGGCAGTCATCTAAATCTGTCTGTTCTGATATCCTTGGTTTACCATACCCTATTGCATTAATCAGTCACTCTCTGTGCTTCACAGTCTCTCTGTGAATTTTCCTCTGGGGCTAGTCTGTCTTTCCAGTAGACTTTTATGAGATCTTCCATTAAAAAAAAAAGTCTTCTACTTCTTAATTTCAGCCCAGCATCTGTTCAATGACTCCTCAGTCCTGCCATAACCTTGTTTTCAGATAACACCCAGGCATTCGGTTATCAGGGTTTCTTCTCTTTGGTTTGTATAAACATCTGTAACATCACAAAGGCATGAGTACAAAACAACCCCCGTGTCATCTACACTAGCATGGGAAGCTGCCCCTGCTAACAGTATTAAGTGAACAGGGTGAAAAAAAACCCAAAATAATAATAACAGCAATGATAATAAATCAGTAACAAAAAAAATCCTTTTTCTTAAAAAAGCTGGGCAGAAAAATAGTTTGACCTTCTGGGGAATCCTGCAGTGCAAAAGAGTGCTCTTTTTAGTGTACCAAAAGTTTGCAGATTTTCCCCAAATACACAGGAAATTAGTCCTACATAGCTAAAAGCCTGAACATCAGAGAAGGCCTGTTAGGAACGAAGAGTTTAACAGTACCAGTATCTGACAAACAGAAGGTTAATAATCTATAATCTAGATAAAAGTTACAAAATAGTACAAGGTACATGTCAAAGTGAAAATGTATGGAGCCCATGTGAAATGCCCTGCCTTGGAATATCCTGCCTTTGGAAATAAGCAAAAAAACCAGGAAGTCTCTGCGTAATGCAAATGTTTGTGCACATCATGTATATATGCACATGCACATATTTATGTATATATAACAGGAATAGAAATAAATTATTGAATTGTGAGGTTTTTCAGAACAAGAAATTGTTCAATTAGCAAAGATGTGTGCTTAAGCAGTAATGTCATCAACCACTGATTATTGACGGCAGCCTAACCATTATATGAATGGCTTTTAAGTATTAATGAGAAGGTATCTACCTGTTCAAGCTATTTATAATGTTTTAGGAAATAAAATATAGATTGCCTTTAGACTTGTGTGTCTGGCACATCTCCTGCTTTCAGTCAAGTTACCTGGCCAGCTGCTCAGAACAGTAAAGGCTGGCTCAGTTTATGCCCCTGGGGGCAGAAGCAGCCAACTATCTCATAAAAGCAACTAATCAAAGAAAAGCTTGGGAACACGGGAGACCAAGTTCAGATATTCAGGCTTGACCCCAAGTCTCCTGTATCCACAAGGAGAGCCTGGACCATCTGTATCCTGACTCTCCTGACAGGGTAATTTTATCTCTTCTGCTACATTCCACCCTCCAAGTCTTTCTTAGGGGATGTTTTCTAATGGATCAGCCTGTAATGTCACCCTGAGATGCAAATCTGAACCGTCCCTGATTATGTCTCCTCAATCAAGGAGTTTCCCTCACTTCTTAGGTGTCTCTGCCTAATTGAAGTTGGTGGTGACACCAGTGTGGCAACTTCCAAGGACCTACTGTTTGATACAGATGTGTTATCCCTCAGCATGTCCCCATAGCCAGCAGGAAGATCTGAGTGCAAGTGCAAAAGACATATGCACCAGCTTTGAAAACCATCAGCTGAGCTTTGCCTTGCAGGTTGCTGTGGTGGACAAGCAGCCCTTGAAGGAAATCACCCACAGGGAATTCCCCAGGAAGGTGGACAACCCTAGGCAAGACCCTGGAGCTGGGAGAGCTGCAGCTTCTGGGCCACACCAGCTTCCCCCACTAGATCCCCCTTCCTTTTTGCCTTCCTCACAAGGACAAGGCTTGCTGAGCTAGGACATGGACATGCTCCTCTCCTGAACCCAGAGTCATTCCCTGCAGGAACAGCCCAGTGCCCAACTACCCAATTTGATGCATATGAATGCCTCTGTAAAGCAGGAACAGCATAGAAATCCCCCTCCAGCAGGATATTGATTTCATAATAATAAGCTCCTTTATCTCCCTTAGTCCCAGAACTAGCTCTTAAGAGCATTAGTAAAGGAATAATCCATGTCATCTACTCAGCATTTTGAGCACAAGCATGGTGATTGTGTTCCAGGGGTTTTGCTGAGCCTGCTCATTCCCTGGCACACGTGACAAGACTTACTGCTGCTGACACCTGCAGGCCATGCTTGCAGCATGTGCTCGGTCCCCAGCTACTTAGCGTCGGGACATATCTGGCAGCTTAGGAGGGAGACTGCCTTTGGCTCTTCCCACTGTCCTTCAGCCATCAGGAGCAGAGGAACCAGCTCATAAGCCCTGGCAGGATGAAGATGCATGGGTGCCAGGCTCAGGGTCAGCAGAGGGCCCACTTCAGGGTCAATCTCCTCAGATTGGACAGGTATATTCCCAAAGCCCATGGGGCATTCAGCTGCTGGGAGATAGCTGGGTTTGCGCCCAGGGCATGCCCTATGCCAGCTCCTCTGCCCTCAAGATACACTGTCACACAGCCCAGCCTGCCTCATTTTACCTTCATTGCATGAACAAACAGCAAAATCCCTGCCACCAAAAGGCAGGGATACTTTCCACTAGACCAGATTGCTCAAAGGCTAACAACAACAAAAAAAAAAAAAAAAACCCCAACAAACCAGCCATAGTCACTGAGCCATGGAAGAACACACACCTCCCTTCTCTGCTCTCCAAGGGGAGCCAAGGAAAGCCCACTGTTTAAGACAGATTAACCAGAAAAGTGAAGAAATTAAAGTATTTTCTGAGCAAGATCATTATGAATTGTGAGAGGCTGAAACAGGTTTTCCTGAGAAATCAAGTAAATTCTTTGGAGAGAAGCCTAGAGGTACCAGCACAGCCAAAAAAAAAAAAGTGTCTGAGAGATGGATGAACAGAGTAGGATTAAGGCATTCCCATATCCAAAGTCCCATAGAGGTGACAAAAAACCTCTCTGCAAGTGCAAGGAAGACTATAAACCCCAGGTGAGAGCAAGAGCAGATCCCAGTGCTGGGGAAGAATGGCAAGCAAGGTCCAACCACTGCACCACAGCTCCCCTCCTCACAGCAGACCAGCTGGGTGTGAGGACACTATTTGTGCCAATGCTATGAATGAATAACAGGCTCTAACCCTTATACCTGCAGCAAGTCCCAGGTTGTCCCAGGACAGGCAAGGATGCAGCACAGGAGGAGGAAAGGAGACCCCCAGGGTCAGAGGAGCTCCAGGGGATGCAAGGAGAGGAGAAGACAGCCACAGCAGGGGATGCTCTGGAAGTTACCCTGCTGGTCACACAGCTGGTGTACTGGCTGCCAGGGAAAACTTTGGCACAAAAGCATTGCCTGCTCCAAAATAGCATGGTCTTCAGTGTTCAGGCAATGTGGGGCACCTTTTCTCTTCCTGGGTGCACACAAGGATCCAGGCAAATAGGTAAGAGCAACCTACATTCCAGAAAGCAAGAGCTGATTGTTACTACAGTCCCTCCAGCTATAAAACACCAGGAAACTTCAGAGCCTGAAGTGACAGGAAGAGATATGCCAAGCAGAGGAAACTCCAGTGAAAAGGAGAAGTAGATTTCTCTGCAGTTCCCACAGCAGCAAAGCTGATAGAATTGCTGCTATGAAACCCTTTTGATTCCCATGGCTTATATCCCACTCTACTGCTGGTGACAGAAAATTAGCCCTAGGCTCTGGCAGGAGGGAAGAGATCAGCACTGGATGGTCTCGGCAGTGAGCTTAAGCATGGATTTTGTCAGATAGAAAAGGAAGAGAAAGGTTCCCGATGTGCAGCTCCAGCACTTGGAAAGAAACCAGCCAGTCCCTGCAGGTGAGAGCTGTAAAGGATGGATCCCAAGGCTTTGCTGCTTCTCACTGCCTTTCTCACACCTGCTTTCTTTCTCTGTAGGGCTCTGGGGTCGCTCAGCCGAGCAGCCAGAAGCAGGGCTGGCAGCGCTAGGAGCGGGGACACAGGGCTTGTGCCGACGCAGAGGAGAGGCAAGCCCAGGGGGAAGAGAAGCTGCTAGCTTTGCTGCTCAAGGCTTAATGCCCTAAGAGCCCAGCTGACTCCTGTTCAGACACAAAGGGAAACCGCGGGCACTCGGGACGGCCGGGCACCCGATGGTGCCGTGTTTCCTCAAACCATGACGAGACAAAGGTTCGGGAAACGCATTACCCTTTGCCTGCTGCTCTGGAGCTGCCTGAGCTTTGCCTGGAGCGATGCTGCTGGGCCGGGCACTGCCTGGCCCGCTGCAGGACACGTCAGAAAGGGGCTGCCCAGAGACGTCGCCAACGGGACCGACGCGCACAGCAACATCTCAGGTACTTCAACGAGCGACCTCCCACCTCTCCCTCTGCGGGGCTGCTTAGCCCCAGTGTGCAGGCAGGTAGGGTGAGGGGCGCAGGGATGTGTCGCAGAAGGCACCTCGGTGCTTCTCTCGTCGGGCACAGAGGCACTCCCAGGGTATGCGTAGGGGCCGCAAGGCTTTGTGTGTGGTCCTTATGGCCACAGCAGCTTCTGTGATTTGGGAGAGGTGTGTCGTGGCAGAAGCGAAGTCACTAAGCACAGGAAACAAATTCATTGCTTGACTGTCTTCCTTTGAGAGTAAATAACTCCTCCATGTTATAACCTCTATGCATATCATGATCGCCAGCTCCCTGCCCAGGGTACAGGTGTGCTGAACACATCCCATTCCCTACAGGTTGAGCTGGGACACTTGGGAAGAAATGGAGAGTTTTTTTTAAAAGCACAAATAATCTCCAAACGCTGAAGGGTTAATTCTTTAGGGTTTGTTTTGTTTTGTTGTTTTGTTTGTTTGGGTTTTTGTTTGTTTGTTGGTTTTTTTTGTTTGTTTGGGGTTTTTTAATCCACTTCCCAGAGCACAGTACATTCCATTCACCAGCAAGTGGGACACGGCATTGGGGCTGCTGTGGGGTGACTGCCTGCCCAGAGCTGGCAGCAGTGCAGAGCAGGCCATGCCATCCTACTGACCTTCCCAAATCTTTATGAATTCTATGTTGTTTACAAAATGCCTGTCAGAAACAGACCCTGGACCACCTTATCTGTGTATCACAGCGACTTTTGGAAAAGGCGCTAGCAACCAGTGCTTGACAATTTAACCACAAAACAGACCCAATCCAGGCATTCAGCAGCCCTGGCACTGCTGAATTTATTCATACAGACATCTGCACTACCTGTAAGCAGCATTACTACACCTGGAGAAAGTCTGATCTTACTTTGATTTGTTTCCTATCACACCCACTGGAGGAGAAGCCTACATCATCTCAGCAAAAGCAGAGGCAAACCAGACCTATCTCTCACATTAGCTTCACTGTTGCACTCAGATTTCCCCACAAGTTTCCCCTAAGCTAGATAAAACTTGCAGGTAGAAATGTGCTTTAAGCTTGGTTAAACCAGAGTTGATCATAGCATTTTCCTTTAATTTAGGATATTGATACCCATGATACCTGTTACACAAGTACCCATTCATCCACATTTTGTTGGCCTTGTGATAGTTTTATTTTTTGCAACCATGTAGTCAGATTGGCATTCTTTTTGAAGCCTGCCTCACTTCTGGCTCTCCTCAGGTATTAGTGCAATGCAGAAGGGACGACCTAAGCAGGATAACTAAGTAGCTCTGAATAGATGTTTGATGCAAAGTAGAAAAAAATTAAAGACTGGGACAAAAAAAAAAAAAAAAATCTCTCTAGCACAGAGTAGTATTGTTATTGCTCTGAGTTCCAGCCAACAATTTTCTCCCAGAAATTAAAAATGCCTTGAACTCCTAAAAATTATTCTCTGCACATTGTACCTTTCCAGTCCCACTTTTGCTGTTAAGTAGTTGATTATGTTGCACAGTTTTTAACTGGAAGACTTAGTCTCTAGATAAAGCTGCTAGACTTCCTTAGGTCTTCTTTTTAGGACTATGTTAAAATAAATTAAAAAAAAAAAAAGTAATCAGAGGCTTGCAGGTCCTACAGGGAGCAAGCAGCCTTTTCACAAGCATCACTAGCAGGGCCTTTGTCACTACCCGCACTTAACATCTCCCTTTTCCCCCAGTGCCATGCACAGCTCTCTCCCCACCACGCTATGGATACTACTACGTGGACAGAGGCTCAGGCGTCTCCTTGGGCTCGGTCCTCGTGTACTGGTGCCAGGAGGGGTACCAGCTGGTGGGCAGCGAGAGGCTCACCTGCCTCCGCCAGGAGGGCACTTCGTCCTGGAGCCACCCCCCACCCCTCTGCCAGGGTAAGGAGCCGACAGCATGACCCAGCCCCCATGCTCACTTACAGGGTCTCAGTGGGGTGCGGGTTCATCACCACCCGATTGTTAATTCAGAAGGGGAGGTGCAGATCTGACCCTCACACGGGGACTCCCTCACTCTGACCAAGCCGACAAGGGCAGGAGGAGGAGATGGGGCACCCCGGCCATCCCGAAAGGGGACAGTGAAGGCCCAGTTTGACCCACTTGGTTGTGCTCAGCACAGGTGAAATGCCATCCTTCAGCAAGGTCACTGCAACAACGTTTCATGAGCTGCATAAGGGAGGGGTTGCTGGAGGGTGAATTCAGCTGGGACCAGCTCAGCAGACAACCAGAGCTGCTCTCATTCCCAGTAACTGGTGCACAAGTCAGGGTGAGTCAAAACCTGGTAGTGGCCAACATCCAATGTCAGGTGCTAGGCACAGGGACTCCACGGCACTGCCAAAAGCTGTCACAACAGGAGGAAAATCGAACATTGCAGTAACCCAGCACAGGCTGTTTATGAACACACACAGACACAGAGCATGTGCCAGTTGCAAATGGCCTGTTACATTTGCCTGTGGTATAGCCTCATCGAAAACGGTGCTTATTATAACCTCAAAGGAACAAAATGTGTTACTTTAAAAGCTTTTTCTCCCATGCTGTGTATTGTGTGTATACATAAAGTAATCGCAGGAATATTGCCCTCAAGAAAGTTATACATTTTTGCAGTGGCAAGCAAAGCCATAGAAGTTGTAAATGCTATATAGCCTACATATGAATGAGAATCAAAGACCTGAGGTCTTTTCAGAAACAGTTTCCAGGCAAACCTGTGCTGCAATAGCCAGCCAAAAACAGTTTGAAATGGAAAAGGTCTGCCACATTTGCTTTTGCTGCTTTTCTTTCACTTACACAAGATAAGCTAATCCATTTCAAAAAGGTAGCATCTCACCTAGATCAAATTAGGAACCAAAGCACTTCAACCATAGGATACCCCTGCAGGGGCTTCAGCTCAGCATCACCCCAGGCAGCTTGTTCTTCAAACACAAAAACAGAAATAAAGCAATTGACCTTAATACAGAGCTGTAAAACCTGCCGGTACACAGCCAGAGCGTCTTTGGTTCATAAAAGCAAACCCAGCAAAGTAAGAGCAATGAACTTCGTTGCAGTAGGTTACAGGTATTCCTCTCATAAAACATTCATAAAACTCAGTAGAAAATCTTGTTTCCTCAGCCCTAAATGGAGGCTGTAGTTTGTGTGCTGCTTAATGCAGAAACAACTTGGTTCTCCCAAGTAAAGAGGTTTAAATATAATTTTAAGGGGAAAAAAATTCCCCATCTATAATGTTCTGTTTAAAACAAAATCTCTGTAATTTCAGAAATTTTAGTTTGGTTATGTTGCAAGTGGCCTAAAAGTTGGGGTTTTGAATCTGTATTACTTTGAAAATTTAAACATACCATTTGTTGCAATGTTAGCAAATTCTTTGATAGGATTTTGCCTTTGGAATGGGAACATCACTTAGGCTCCCTTTAGGGTTTGATCATTACGTAATTAATCTGCTCTTTCTGGACACTGGTCTTATGGCAGGTAGGGATCACACACTTGGATGGACTGTACCTCCATCCAAGAAAATTTTGAAGGAAGTGGCTATTTTTCCTGATGAGAGTGGTAAAACACTGAAACAGGTTACCCGAAGAGGTGGTAGATACCCCATCCCAGGAAATATTCAAGGTCAGGTTGGATGAGGCTCTTCTAATGCAAGGTATCTGCCCACAGCAGGGGAGTTGGACCTGATGCCCTTTAGAGGTCCTGTCTAACTCAAACCATTCTATCATCATATAGTTATGTCCACCAATGTTTCAAAATTTTTTTTTTAAATTTCACAAGCCCATTTTTCTTTTAAATGCTCATGTTTCCTTACTCCTTTTCCATTTGTTTCTTTTTAACTTTTTTCAATTTTTAACCTTTTTCCTTTTATAACTATTTTTCCCTTTTAATTTTTTTTACAGTTTCTGACATTTTTCTATTTAACTTTTTATCCTTTTAAACTTCCCCCCTATTATTCTTTCTAACGTTCCTCCCTTTGAAACGCCTTATCTTTTAGGTCCCGTGTGATTATTTTATATTAATTATCTGAGGGAAATGTGACGTTTTAAGATTTCGTTTTTCCCCATTAACTTTCTGGTTCATTGAGCCGGCGTGGCATCACCCACGCGCACCAATTGCTTTTACAATGGTTATGAACAAACACACCCTGCAGCATCACTTGCCAGAGGGGCGGCTGCCGGGGGTGCGGGGGGTCCCGTGTGCCCCGGCCCCCCTCACGGTCTCCCCTCGCCCCGCAGCGGCCCCGCAGCCCTCGGGCAGCGGCTCCCGCATCGCCGTGGCCGCCTCGCTGCTGAGCGGAGCTGTCATCCTGGCGCTGTCCGTGTCCTTCGCCGTCTGCTGCTGGCGGGACAGGGCGAGGAAGAGCCGAGGAGGGTGAGTATGGAGCGGGGCTGGGAGTGGGGAGCGGTGCGGTGGCTTTTGGAGGGGAGAGGAGCAGCTGCGGGAGCTGAAGGAGAGGCGCTGCTGCCATCTGCTGAGACACGGGCTGTGCCCGCTCGGGACACTCCTAGGAGTTCCCTTTCACAACCCTCCTGCTCACACGTCTGAAATTAGCAGGCACAAAAAGTTAAAACGCAGCTCCAAAGCCAAGGTATGTTTGGCTTGGGAAGGAGGTTCTGACTGTGGGGATCTTGCTGGCAATAAGAGAGCGGGCTCCTACTACATGCTTGAGGAATAGGATGTCATCCCGAGGGACCCTGACAAGCTCAAGAAGCAAGACTATGTAGCCTCATGAGGTTTAACAAGACCAAGTGCAAGGTGCTGCACGTGGATTGGGGAAACTCCCAGTATCAGTACAGGCTGGGGGATGAAAGTATCGAGAGCAGCCTGGCAGAGGAGGACTTGGGGGTGCTGGTGGATGAGAGGCTGGATATGACCATCACTGGGTGCTCATAGCCCAGGCAGCCAAAGATGTCCTGGGCTGCATCCAAAGCAGTGTGGGCAGCAGGGCGAGGGAGGGGATTCTGCCCCTCTGCGTCGCTCTGGTGAGACCCCGCCTGCAGTGCTGCATCCAGCTCTGGGGTCCTCAGCACAGGAGGGACGTGGACCTGTTGGAATAAGGTCCAGAGAAGGGCCACAAATATGAGCGGAGGGCTGGAGCACCTCTCCTGTGAGGAAAGTTTGTGAGAGTTGGCATTCAGGCTGGAGAAAACAAGGTTCCAGGGAGATCCTGTAGCAGCTTTCCAGTACTTGAAGTAGGCTTTTAAGATAGATAGGCACAAGTTTTTCAACAGGGCCTGTTTTGATAGGACAAGGAGCAATTTTTTAAAGTGAAAGAAGGTTGATTTACATTGAATATAATGAAGATGGCTTTCACAATGAGGGTGGTAAAACACCAGAACAGGTTTCCCAGAGAGGTTGTAGATGCCCCATCCCTGAAAATATCCAAGATCAGATTGGATGGGGCTCTGCACAACCTGATCTAGTAGAAGGTGTCCCAGCTTGTTGCAGTGGGGATGGACAATCTTTAAAGGTCCCTTCCAACCCAAATTTTTCTATGATTCTGTTAGCCTGGTGATTTACAAAAAGGTCCCCAGTATTAGAGGAAGAAGGGAACAGATAATACATGAAGGATGGCTGGTAGAAATATGCTTTTTCTGAGGCTAAGTTCAGTGCAATTGTTTGCACATAGCCCAGTGTGGGAAAAGGAGGAGCATTCTCCTCTGGAAAGGACTGGGAGAGCAGATATGGTGGGGAGCAAGATTAGGCAAGCAGAGGATTACACTCAGAGAATCATCTCTGCAGCAGCACTGCCCTGTTTTCCTGGCCTACAGTCCAGTAGGATCTCTGGTATCCTGGGCAAGGGATTACAGCAACAGGGACCATGCAGGAACCTACTACCTAGGAATGCAGCTTTAACTGAGAGCCAAACTCATTATCAGAAGGGGACAAGGCAGAAAAAAAAAATAAACGTGCAAGTAAGAGTGAACATCTCAGTCTCTCAGCAAGCACCAGCCATATCTCTCCACACTGGCCTGCTCTTCCCTGAACTGGCTGGTGCTTTGTCAGCATCTGTTTTCCGCAGGGCTGAAAAAACTTCAGTGCCTCCCTCCAGGAATGCAGGAAGGGGGTCAGAACCACTGAGTGACAGCTTTGCTTTAGGATACAAACATGCCAGATCTTTCCAGGGTGTGAGTTAAATTAAAATAGCCAGCACAGAAAGTGCAAAAAAAGCACCTGCACAGACATCTGTCACCACCTTGCAGGGACCAACATAGGAGGAAAGTCAGAGGAGGACGAAAACATGACCCCTCCACCCCTGAGAGGAGCAGGAACGCTTTTGGAAGACTGAAACACTACCACCGGCGGGATTACCACCTCTCAGCCCTCTCCAGCTCTGTGTTCCCAGGGGCATTCGCAGGCTGCAATAACCTGGCTTTCCAAAGGTACTACTCAGCACCTCCCTCCTGCCTTTGCTGCCACTGACCCCCCAGGCTCCTCACACAGAGGCAAGAGCTGCTTCACAGACTACCTATGAGAGCAGGAGCAACCAGCTGTAAAAGCTCACATTGCTTGGGCAGTCAATCCCCTGCTTCAGCCTCTTATATGCTCCCCACCTAGCAGCAATTAAACCCTTGCACCTGCCCTTTTGCAAGGGGCAGACGCAGGAGAGGAAGAGGGCTTCCCTTTGCCCTGCCTCAGCATCACCTGGGTGGGCCAAAGACTCTAGCTAGTACTGCAGCCCCCTCTTACTACCCTCTCTCTCCCTCTTGCCTTTACCAGTAGCCCTGAAAACCAGCCAAAGTTGTCCTTGGAAAGCTGGCGACCTGAAGTGCAGGCTCTGCCCCAGCTGGTGTTACGGCCCAGCACACCACCCATCAGCACCCTGCCCGGACAGCTGCCCCGCAACATCCTGCTGCCCACCATGGCCTGTCATGCTGACCTCCCTGGGGACCTGCTCCCCCTCTACTACAGAAGCTATGAGGAACACGAGGTCTTCAGCAAGATTGGAAAGCCGGTTTGAAAATTTAAACTGCCATTTGACTTCTCTTCCCTTTCTTCTTTTAACAGTATCAATTCCTTGAGCTCAGGAAAGAACTTCATGAGAGCCAATTACTGCTCCTGGGTTTTCAAATGGAGAAAATCTGACACCTCATGTTGAAAGACTTCTTTAATAGATAATCCTTTTATTTTCCTTCCCTGTCCAGCAGTGCACATTTCAAACAGGAGTTTCTGGATTATAAGCTTCTTGATCACTTTGGCAAAATGCATAAAGCCAAGCCTGAGCAGCTCCAGCTTAACCTATAGACTGAGTATATGAAGACTTTCAGGTTTTGAACATGAGTCTGATTTTCTGTTTAGAACTCTTTTAAAGGCTAAAAGTGAAGACAGACAGTTATCAGGAACAAAGAATAACTGGAAGCATTTACAATTCATCACACAAATATAAGCTGAGACTTAAAGGATTTTTTTTGTTGTTCAGAACTCACTGTACCCTCCCATTTCTATACAGACAATCTTAGAAGATGGAGCAGCAAGTGTGCAAAGATAGCCAGCCAAGATAGCATGAATTTGTCTTTAATACAAAGACCCTAACACAGCTGAGAAAAAACAAACAAGCAAAAAACCCCCAACAAACCAAGAACTAACTTAAGTGCCATGAATTGCATTCAGAAAGCAATGATCCCATTTCTATCCAGAATTTCCTGGGTGGAAGTACAGGAGCAGGTTCTAGGCAGCATATGCAGAGCCTGGTCAGGCAGCTTCAGGACACTTCAGTCCCCGTTTGTCCTACGGGACAGACTTGTGCCTCCTTAGCAAGCCCAAAGCACTGTGGGCACGCAGGGCTTGTTGAGAATTGTGGCATCATGTGTGCAGAGATGCTGTTTGTGTCCCGGGAGTTCCTATGGTGTTGGAGGAGGTGGTGGCAGCCCCAAGAACTGCTGCATGCGTGGGACTAGGAATAAGGACTAGCATCCACAGCATGTCCTGCCATCCAGTGCTCAAGGATGCAAACTGCAATACTCAAAACAATCCTGCTACAAAGGCTAGGAGTTTCAGTCTGCTGACTTAATTTCTGCCATTTGCATCACATTTCAAGGAAAGAAGCCTTAAGAAGATGCAAGGTAGCACTTCCTTAAGATAAGACAAGACAAAAGCAGATGTTGCAATCACTGCCACTACTCCCTAAAAAAAAAGTTAGGGACACTTTTTTCTATTTCTAATAGCAATAAATGAATCTATCCCTATTTCACCTCCTATGTCATCTTTTCACATGACTAAGCTATGGAAAGTCTGTTTTGGGGCTGGCTTTAATGGGGGAGGGAGCAGGTGGTAAAGCTTTAACAGATCACTTGAAAAAGATGATTGTCCTCACAGTGAACTGCACCACACAAAGTCTTTTCAATGTCCTAAGGCAACTGATGCCTTAGGACAGGGAAAACAAGATCTGCTCTGTGCTTCCCTTCAGCTTACTTCTTAACCTTCTATCTCCTCCCCCTCTTTCCTGCAAAATCTAACACACAGGGAGGCGAATAATCCTGCTTCACATTAAGCTGCTCTTCAGCCCCCCAGATGCTCATGAGACTGCCCAAACTCTGTAGAAAAGCTGCTCTGCATACAGAGATACCAGCTGTGAATTTGGACGTGGTGCTATAGGTGTTGTGGGCTCTCAAAAGTACATTGGTGCCATACCCACAATGTATTTCCAGTTGTTTCACCAAAATAAGTTTCTCAGCCAGGAATTCGGCACAGGAAACAGTGCTCCCCAATTTCTTGTTCCTGTAGACAGGACTTGTCTTTTTCAGACAAAAATCAGGGGTAAAAAAAAAAAAAAAAAACAACAAAAAAACAAAACAAAAAACCAAAACCAACCAACCAAACAAAAAAACCAAAACCAACCAAACAAACAAAACCCCCAAAACCAAACAAACAAACAAAAACCCCAAACAAACAAACAAAAAACCCAAACAAACAAAAAACCCAAAAAAACCCAAACAAAAACAAACAAACACACAAAAAACCAAACAAACAAAAAAAAAACCAAAAAACCCCCAAAAACAGAAGGGAAATTGAAGAGCATGGAAATGAGACTTTTCCTCTCCATTTCTTCCTCTGTTCCTATCCCTTGTCATGTTTTACTGTATGGAAGAAACCTCACTACAATATTCCCTCTCCAAAGAGATTTTTGTTCAAAAAATGCATTTGGGACTCAGTTTGCCATTCCTTGGATCTGAGTGAAGTTTTAAAGCCAAAAGTGAGATTTCTTTTTGCTACATAGGATTAGACATTGACACCTGCTTTCACTACAAACTGAAATTATACACATTTAGATATAAAAATATCTTGCCAAACATGTCTAGAAATGTGATTTTGAAGTGTTATATTAAAAAAGGTAGCATTTTCAGTAAAAAACTGACAGTAGTTTTTAATACAGAGTAAACTATCAACTTGAAATGAGCATTTTATACAACTAGTATTTTAAAAATTGACAAAATTGAAAAGTGCAATTTGAGTAACATTTTTCTGACCATTTGTTTTGTTTGTTTTCTTTTTTGGTGCATGTGCACAAAGCTCAGCTTCCTAACAGAAATATTTAGTCCCAAAACATTGTCAGACTTAGCCAAGTTCCTCCATCGAGAAAAAACACAGCTAAGTCTTCCTCTAAAGTCATCTTAAGTAGCAAGTGAACAACAGAAGAAAGACAGGTTAAAGGTCAGGAATTCCAGCTCTACTACATATATCCCTATCAATCCCTTTGCCTTAGTTCCTTGGACCAGCACAGCAGAGAGCTGAGTTAAAGTGTGAAGAGCCACACTCAGCTTTAACTTCAGAAGGCATCATCAGTAAGGTAACTAGAAGCAGCATTTGCATTTATTTATCAAATGAGGAAGGGGAAGAAAGGCAACTATGCAGAAGCTTTAAGTAATTTGTGAACTGGAAGAAGCAAACCTGGTAAGACCCATGCATTCTTGCCACGTTATTCAGAGGTTCCTGTTGGAGTCACCATCTACCAAACTTTTCCTCAACAGGCGAGGTGCTGCCTTCTCCACCAGACCAAAGAGAAACTCTAGCTTTCTCCATGCTAAGGAAAAGGGTTTATAGCTGCCCAAGACCCGGGCCTCCCTACCAAAAGCTGAAGCTCCAAGTGGTTGAGCTGTAATGTTTTATACAATATAGACTCATGGAATGGTTTGGGTTGGAAAGGACCTTTAAGATCATTTAGTTCCAGTCCCCCTGCCATGGGTAGGGACACCTTCCACTAATGCAGGCTGAAAACTTCCAGAACTTCTCTCATCAACCTGTTCCACTGCCTCACTATCTTCCTAGTTAAGTTTCCTCCCTGTATCTAATCTAAACCTGCCCTCTTTCCATTTTAAGCCACTCCCTCTGACCTACCACTAGATCAAATGTATTATTCAATTATGCAATACATTAGATATAATTTTTTTAAATTTAAATGACATATACAATAATTCAACAGAAAAGTGGACTCTGGAACTGAAGGAAACCATCTGAAGGGGGATGGATATAGCCACAAGGCCAGCTCATTGCCAGTTCTGTTCCAGGCCAATCTCACAAGCAGTCACTTTCTGCTGGGTGTCTGAACAATAAGAGAGAGCATCCTCAGTTTCTTTTTTTAAACAGGATTTTAAGCCTCAGACTCCATACTGTAAACTTCAGCCTGCATGCCTGTCTAATAAAAAACTAAGTAAGTTCTGGGCACAACTTTAAATTCTTCAGTGAAGCTACCGGCCTCCTGAGACTGTTGACACTGGTGTTAAGAAGCCTCAGACCGTCTCTGGAGATCTGGGCAAGGTTAATGCTGGGACTGATAAAGGTCCAATGTGAAAGTCACAGAACTCCAAAAAGATACTCATTGTGAATTGGAAACAATGGCCACCTTCTGCCAGTATAAGACTAATGTTTTAAACACCAGTACAAAGAGGAGAGAGCTGAGCAAATCCCACTCTCTATCCAAGCAGCTCTGAAATGGAGATTTGTCAATTTTTTGTCTGAGAACTGGGGAAAAGAAATAGCAACTTCACAAGATTTCACGAGAGACAGCAACTATGCAATGCCTGAATCCCACTGAAAGCCTAATCTATGTTGCAGGAGATGAAACCTCCTGACCACCACACGTCAGGCAGATCACTCACCCACTGGTTTTAGATTATAAAGGACTTTTCTATACTGTTTTTCTCCACAATGACCCTACCTCTGTTCAAATGATTTCCACACCTAAGTAAGTCACTGCATCAGACCACCCTCAATCAGTGCTTTTCATCAGCAAAGCTAGTAATGAATTTATAGCTGCCAGGATCACCCATCTCACCTCAAACCTCCACAATGCAGGACTTTAGATCCCTGCATCCCCGCAACTCGCTCTAGCTCCCCATACTGGTATAGGAACAACTTAATTTGGCCAATTCCATTTCAAGAGCCTTCCCTTTGCCACATAAACATAACAGTATTATACCTCGGGCAAAGGCAAACCCTATAAAGGAGGGAAGATGAAGGTTCCATCAATCTACAGTGCTCTCGCAGGTAGATCACAGCATACTGAGGCTACACCTTTTTTTACATTGTAACCCAAAGCCATGATGAAGCTTCACCTTTTTCTGCTTTAGAAGCTTTGTTTACAGTAACAACCATTAACAGAAGAGGACTCAAGAGCTTCTTCCCACCAGTGAAACATCCCAAAGTAGGGAAAAGGAGATGCTGAGATTTGGGCAATGAGGAAGGAGCAGAAGCTCTTGTTACTGTATCTGCATTCAGCTTGAACAGATGGCCATAGTGGAAAGCACTTTCACAACAAGCCATGCAGCCACGTGCTGCTGGAGAAGTAAAGCAACAACCACTCCTGAAGCACAGATTCATGCCAAAAAGCACTTCACATTATGTGTTCTGGGCACACTGAAAATTCATGTCACTGGTGGCTGGACTGGAGGAGCATTTATTCCCTCAAGAAATTACAAGTACCTACACACCCTTTGAGTACAGCTGGTGACAATTCCAGTCTTCCAACCCTTCAGGCATTGTGGTTCCTCTCAGTTTCTTGACGCACCTCAGTTCTGAGCAGTGACTTTTTATTCCAGCACTACACCTTTCTGTAGAGGGAATCAGTCCCAGGCAGCACAACGCCTACCATGCAGTGAATTTATGTGTGCTAGAGACCAACTCCAAAATCAATCTCCTTTGTAATTTAAGGCAACTTCCACATGCCCTGAGGAGAGGGATGACCAATAAGCACCTAGGTTTTACAAGCTTTTCAAGTGTATTTTTCTCAACTCCCTTGTAAGGGTGAAGACAAATTGATGCATGACCCTTTGCCCGCCACCAGAAGAAAAAAAAAAAAAGCTAAAAATCTCAACAGCAGCACAACCTGTTCTTGTTGTTGTTGGCTGGACTTCGCGAATGAAGATTTTGGGATAAGCCTGCGCAATTGATTTTTTTAGGTGAGGCACAGTGTGCGCAGAACTGGCCCCACCCCCTTTACTCCTGAAGTTCATTTTGCCACGGCCGAGCACGTTCGGAGGGTGACAGCGAGTTCCTCGGGATTCGAACCGGCATCCTCAGAGGAGGAGCCGGCTCCACAGGTGGCGACTTACACCACTTGGCCAATGCCCGCCGCACAATCCGTTCTACCAAACTGTAAAAAACCCAAACTAAACCAGGAAAAAACCCCACAAAGCCAAAACCACCAAAAACCACCCCAACCAAACCAACCCACCCCATTTTTCTGAAACTCCAACATCTTCAAAGCTTATGATTAAACAATCCTCTCAGGAAAAACAAACAAACAAATCAACCCCAATTTCTTGGGTGAGACAGTCTGTGATGGAGGAGAAGAAAAGAAGTTCAGAGTTCAGGAAGTAGAATAAAAACTTCATTATTAAAAACTGTCATGTCATGAGATTTGGCAATAGTATTTTAAGTATTGTTTAAGCAGCCCTGTCAAATCACTTCATTTACAGTGGCACACACCTGCTAACACTTGATTTGCAAGTAGGAAACAGAAGTTATAAAGGAAAAGGTATTTATGCAATGGCTCTTCTCCTTACCTAGAAGGTGACATTTTATTCCTTGGTGTAATCTAGAAAAACATCCTTCACTTGTCACCTATTAAAAAGTAGAACAAAAAACAAAACAACAACAACAAAAAACAAAAACAAAAAACA
>VXAU01005006.1:1128832-1205250 GCA_013399695.1 Formicarius rufipectus | reverse complement strand
AAAAAAAAAAAAAGAGAGACTGACAGAGGAGATAGAAAGACTGAAGTAAATATCACTCGTGTTTCAGCTGCTTATAATTATATTATGTATATGCTAGGTATTAAATCTGTGAATACTTTTAAAACATTAAAGTTTACTTTAAATCTAAAGCCAAAATTAAAGAAAAATCTTATTCTCCCCTCTTTAAACCACTCTTTAGCAACATGCCAGTTATTCATAGCAGTTAAGTGTTTTGTCTTTCAACACACTTCATCTCAAACTCTGACTGATGCAATAAAATCCCCTGCTCAAAAAACCCCAAAACAAAACAAAAAAACCCCACCAACATAGCAATTTCCCTGTGTAGTGCCACACAATGCAAAATAAATGCTGGGCCACTGCTTGCCCCATATGTTCAGTAACTTCATTTAAATTAAATACCTTTTTCATGTTCCTGCATTTGATTCTGCATTGCATTTTGCCCCTACTGCAGACTGACACTTTTCCACTAGGCAGAAATACTCATGTGCAAGAGACATAAGACAGTAATATTCTCCTTAGTCATTGAGACTGCATTTTGCTTTCTCTCTCTTTTTTTTTTTTTTTTTCTCCTCTCCTTAGAATGGTTAGAAAATATTTCAAACAGTGTATTCCAAACACTGGGTCTGCAGAAACTTAATGAAAAGATATGATCATGACCCTGTGATGGCACTGCATTTGGGGGAGAAGTTTGATCAGGAACTGGATTCTTCAGAAAGAAAGATATGACAGGGAACAGTAGGTGGGCATGGGAAGGAGTCAGGGTGGGACACTTCCTGCATTTCTAACGTTTTGGGTCTTATTTTTCTTTTTTTTTCTTTTTCCTCCTTTCCTAATGACGATCCAGCGCTGAGCTCTGTAGAAGATCTGTGGGGGTTTTACTGGGGGGTCTGAAGGCTGTCTGAAAGCCTGGAGGTGGGGAATGGAAGCTGGTGGGATTTGAAGGAGGAGAGTAGGGATTCCAACTGGCTCTGTGCAGAGGGATCTGTGTGCCGAAGGGGTTACTGTGGTGCGTCTGTGATGGCGCTGCACTGGGGCCGTCCACCTCTGTGAGGGCCTGAAGAGATTTTAGCCAGTGTGGAGGATTGTCATCTTGAAGGGTGTCTAAACTGTTTCCTGTGGAAGCTGGGATACCTATGAAAAGAAGAAAAAAAAAACAGGGATACAGGCAAGTCAGAGCACAAGAAATAAGTTGAGAATGAAGGAGGTCAATTTAACCTAACAAAAAGCAACAGTAAAAAAAACATGATTAGTTTGTACAGAAAATGCATTTCACATTATTATGTATATTCACCCTGCCAGCAAAACATTTAACATTGTATTGATAGGAGAAAGTTCACTCTCAGAGCACTTCTTCATAAAACACGTTTTTCTACTCAACATCCTGTCCAAGAACTGCATCCCTGTCAACATGAGCTTACCACACTAAGCTGCCAGTACACTGCATGCTTCACCTTCTACTCTGCCTACTTGAATCATGCTTCAGTCTCTCTAACAGAGAAATGCAACCAAACAGCCTTATAAAAGAGAGCTTTATAATCAAGTGGAGTACGTCCCTTTTTAAATAACAAAGTCCAGTGATTGCCTTCCATGCCTCAGGATCAGTGGCGCACAAACCGGACATGCCATCCAGCAGAAGGGACTCCTATGGACTGACCATATAGAAAAGCGCTGCTCCACCTGACTGCCTGCAAAGGTCTCGGGCATGCATTGCAAAGGCCTAAGTGACGCTCTGTTATACCTAGTGGTTCCACAAAAATTTCCTGAACCCTTGAGGTTTTGTGGATGGAAGCTGGAAGAGACCACCGCATACTGACTTTTTTTTTTTTCCAGATGTAAATCAGTTTGTGCCAAATACCCATTTGATGGTTTGCCAGTGGAGCTGAAGGAGTGAGAAACGGTTACCTGTGATGATTGCGGGGTCCATCCAGCTGCCAGGGCTGTCCCAATTCAGGCTGTCGGTGGTGGCAGTGTTGGACGTTGGTACACTGTGGTTGGCGTTGGAGGGGGAAGAAGCATTGGGCAGTCCACCAAAGTTGATGTTAATGTTCGGTAGAAGTGCCCTTAGCCCGTCCTGCCATTCCTTCATATTTAAACTCTCTACAGAACTGGTGTTGTCTGGGAGATTTACCAACAAAAAAAATGAAAGATAAAAAAATAAAAAGCTGAAGTTAGAAACAGATGTCCTTCTTTGGCAGGGTATGGGATTTTGCTTTTACTTTTTAAGCTAAGCATTTAATAAGTTCCCTGTCCAAAAACTAGGGTCAATGTTTCCATGATTGATGAATTACTCAGAGGAGCTGGCAGGTTTTGAACTACTTGTAAGGGAATGGGAGAAAGATTTAACTCCTCCCCCAATACATATTTTCTCATTTCAGTTCAAAGATGAGTAATCAAAGGCACAGTGGCTCTTCCTCTATTACTAATAGTGAAAAATCTACCAGGTACTTGATGAGGATACTCTGCTGCAATTTGGCTGCTTTATTAATGGGCAGCAGGGTTAAAATGGTTGTTTTGTTTGATGATTATCAAAATGAAGAAAGGCAAGGTAGGGCTTTGCAATAGAAACCGAACATGAGAAATCAGGGAGGCAGAGGAATATCACAAAAGTATTTTGTTTTGTTATAGCTCGCTCATTCACAGCCCTACAGATGTTCTTCTGAAGGAAATGGTAATGAAGTTGGAGGGAGTGAAATTTCCTCTTGCAGTTGAAGAACAGTAGTGAAAATTCTTTATAGAGATCTTTCGGAATAATTCCCAACACAGCAACATCCTCAAAACTTTGGTTAGAAGCAAAACAGCTGGACACCAAAACAATCAAGTCTGAATGACTTGCCTAAATGTTTCAGGACATGTATTGCCAAAGGTAACAGGATAATATGGCTACTAGTACTACAGCCAAAGACCCCCGAACACAAAATTACACCATGCTATCTAGAACAGACTATCAGGTTCTGTGATCTCTTGCTTTTCGAATCTCAGAGCAAAACAAACAAGACACAAGCATTCTAGTATTTATCAGTCAATACAGAAAGTTACTCTTTATTAACCTGTGGTGAAACATATTCAGAAAGGAAATGTTGTGTAGTATGTTGGCATGTGGTTGTCTTTTTGACAAATATGTAGAATAAACCTGTTTCAGGGGTTTTTTGTGTGGTTTTTTTTTTGTTTGTTTGTGGGGGTTTTGTTTGTTTTTTTAACATCTCTGCTTATTCTAATTGAAGAGGGGACTTTGATGTAAATCAGAACTGTTACAGAGAGATACTTACACAATACTGCTATTTCATCAACAAGACAAGAGATTTAAGTTTTCATGGAAAATTAGAACATAACACTAACTTGCAACTCTGCATTGCAGAATGAAGAAAGCAGTCTCAATTACCATCAAAACCTGCCCTGGCAATATTTGTAAAGCTGAATGCTCAGAAAGAAGTGATCTGTTGAGCAATTACCTTCTTTAACTAGCGGGGGAACACAAAAAACCCAAAAACAAACAAAACCAACAAGAACAAAAAACTACTTCTTGAAATCCTGTTTCCAGGCAGAACTTTCCTTCTCCAGGCCAGAGGTTTTTACAATGCACTTTATATATAAAGATTCTGCCTCTGTACAGAATTAAAACAAACAACTTCAGTCACAAATCACAGTAAATTATACTTCAGTCCAAGTCACCAACTGAACTTCAAAACAAATTAATTATACAAATCTGCTCTACTCACTTTGCTTATGACAGCTGATGGAGCAATGTATTAATTTCTAACCCTGTGCATGCTTGATACAGCTGTTCTAGCACAAGCATCCATCTACACACAAGTGTCCCCATTTTGCAGGATGACAACTGATACCTAGAATGTCTGTGGCTGGCCAGAGACTGATGCTGCACGTGGAGCATGGACAGGGATAACAGCAGATGCAAAGAGTGTACTAAGAAAACCCTGCTCTGTGGCTGGGCAAGTTCACAGAAAAAATTTGACCATAGACTCTGAAATGTTTACAGTGAACTGCTGTTATCCGCACTTAACGGCTGAGGTTGGGGAGCCACTTGTCCTCAGAGGTTACAGCATGAAGTACCTCCACCAGGAACACAGACAACTCCTAGGCATTCCCATAAACAAGGAAGAGGAAGGTAACAACAAGGCAGTGGAAGTAAATCCAAAAGCCTAACGGTTACTACATACATCATGTTCCACCTAAAGTGGAAATTTTCAGTGTAACAGGAAGAAAAATAGAGCCTGAAAATTAAAATTAATTTTAAGAAATTTAAAGAAAATTAAAGAAATTTAATTTTAAAGTTAAATTAAGAAAATTAAAGCTCTGCCTCAAGCAAGTAACATCTTTACAGTAACACCTTAGCACAAAGATGCAATCAAGCCTTCAGTCACAAGTGTGACTATCTAACACTGTGTGCAATGATGTGCTCTGCGGTGCCCCATGTACAAGTCCCTTGGAGTAGAAAAAATGCAGGCTTACCAGCAATTCCTTCCATGTTTGTTTTGCACCAAGCTATGGTGCATACAACTGGCTTTCACTTCTACTTTAATATCTCCTACTCTAAATTGAATCTACTTCCTGTTCCTTTCAGAGCTCCTACTTTTTTCTTTGCAATTCTAATGTACAAAATAAATGCTCTGAAAAAATTTAGTGTAACACATTTTTCATCGATACTTACAATCCCAAGGTTAAAAATAATAAATCAATTTTTAAAAGTATTGGTAAAAAATGTCCTCATTAGATACTTTTTCACAATCCCCTTGAACATCTGTAAGTCCATTTGAGACAAGTTCTAAATTAACTTTTCAAAACAAAAGTAGTCAGCTCATAATGACATAAATAACTCCAAGATGTTCTGCATAGTATGCCATTAGTTGCCACTTTATTTTCTCCCTGCTGCTTCCAACAGCTTTGCAAAGAAACACAACTCTGTTCAATTACTCACTTCTACTACAATGCAAAAACAGCACAGAAAAAAATGCTTACTGGGTCCATGCATGAGTAAATACACTCATCTCAATACCTGTGAGCTGGGGATCAGCATGCTCATGATGGTCTCAATCATAGACACTACTAACACCCAACATGCCCTCAAAACTCACGTACAATTAAATAAACATGAAGTAAACTACACACTGGCAACACGTCATCCAGAAAGTCTAATGAAGACAAAGCCTGCAAGATGTTATAAAGGAAGAAGATAAGAAAATAAATGTTTCAGGGCTTTAGGCCCCCTTGGGCTAAGAAAATATGTATGTTTTGTCCTGGTACAAAAGTGACAAAATAAGGAATTAAAAATATTTACTGTCTTTTCCAAACAGCTAGGTTTGTGGGGCTGAAAGGTAGGCTAGGACAAAACATTGCCCTCTGACATAACCGCCCAAACCCAAGCACCACATTACTCAGTTGTCTGTAACAACATTTTCCACCTTAGCTAATAAATGCAGAGTTAAAAAAAACCCCAAACATCAAGCATGATCAAAGTTTCTCAGCCACTAAGGAAAAATGCCAAAATTAAATCTTATTTTTGTAATACCGCACCTGGTAAGGGATTAAAATGCTTAAAGGTGTTCAATTAGGGGGATCAATAGAGAATCCAATGCTCTACAACACTATGCACTACTTTCTGAGGCCTCAATTATTTGCCACATTAGGTAAAGCACTCGACAGAACATGAGCACTCTCCAGGTACCATACACCAACAACCAAACCCAACAACTAAATCTGCATGTCTCTGCTTGAGTTTGATAAGTTTTAAACAAGAGGCTAAGTGAAAATCCAAGTCCACCCCAGAGACAAAAGTTACTTCCACCAACTGAAGAAAACAAATACCATCACAAATTGCTACTCATCCATCAGCTAGTTTGTTCTTCCTGTTTATACTTCACCATAAAGCTAAGTATCATAGTTACAAATGAGAAAAGGTTAGCTCTCAGTTACGCTGACCTATTTAAAAGGTCATTTGCCTATTTCCTTTCCCTACTTCTCAACTTAATTGCTTGGAGGGAGTAATTATTTTACTATGAGCAGACCAATCAGTCTGACATCACAACTAGGAACACAAGAACCAAAACACCACTGCTTCCCTCTTTCAAGGAGTGGAAACACCATCTACTTTCATCTTATTCTACTCATCGTAATTTAAAGCAGCAGGTTCATGGGAACAGTGGGAAAACTGAATAAAACAAGATAAAATCCAGCTGAGTGCAAATGAAGTACTTTGTACACACACACAAAAAGAAAGGATTCCTCCTCTCATGTCCCATCATTGTCTCCCAGTAGAGAGAATATCCTGGTGAAGCATCACATGAAAAACTGGCCCAGATACACATCCTGAACTCCAGTCTTTCCTTGATGTGGATTTCATAATCCTGCCTAGTCCAGTGGAAATCTGTGTTCCCACAGTTCTAATACTGATGATTTCCTCTGTCTGGTGATGACAGTGTGAAATAAGAGCACTTGTATGCAAAATTTTCAAAGTTAACCACAGTCTTAGAGTGAGAAAAACAGAAAAACAAGCTTCATCACCAACACAACTTGCCCATCCAATTTAAATAAAGTTAACTTAAAAAAAGAATACAATTGATAAGCCTAAACATTAATCAGTATAAAAACAGGTCATTTAATGAATTTCTAAATTAAATCATTGCCTCATTATTACATCCTACCATACAGTCTGGTAGCATTACCTCATTATTCTCTACCTGCAATGCCTTAACAGTATTCCTTTAAACTGGGCAAAGCAGTGTGTATTTGGGGGAGGGACAGTGACAAGGATGATGGCCAAGCCAGAACAACGTTCTGCTGTACATAATCAGTACTTTAGATGTTTGCACAAGTGTCTGTTGCACTGGCATGGGCTTAGTGAGTTTTCAAAATTCTGACAATGACACCACATTGTTGACCCAAAGGTGCTTCAGATTTGGTTGTGACATATTTCTGATGTTGATGCACTTGATCTTTTATACTGAGGGTGACGGGATAGAACAACTTACAGTTTACTTGCTGTGAGACAAGCCCACTAAACTGAATATCCTACAGTGCCTGGACCATTTCAAATTATTGCCTCAATTCTGATACAAGCCTACGGTCAAGTCCACAGAAAAATTCACACAGTGCCTGCTTTAAAAAAAAACAACAAAAAACCTCCCAAAAACCCCACACCTAATAGCCAAGATCCCAAGACTCTTAAGTGTAAAGCAAGGCTATTTCTTTGCTTTGACAAAATTATAGTCCAAAGTATTACAAGAGCTTAATTTCACACTAATTGTGTAAAACCATTAAATAGTTTTATGCCAAGAGTCGTAAATATTCTGGTCCAGCTGAAAAGCAAGCAGTCCTGCAGACCAAAATTATTTACTTCTTTTTTAAGAGCACATCAGTATGCCATGTGTGAGACCAAGACACACAACTGTGTCAACTACAGAAAAGCTTCAAAATAAACAACAGAAATTCAGAGGAAAATCATCACATGTGAGAAAAATAAACTTCTCAGCAGTGCCACATACCTGACTGCACAGAGTAGCAACAGAAGCAGCAGAGACTATCAAGGCATATTCAGTAAGAGAACAGCTATTTCAACAATGTGCTTGTAAAAAGGCTCTTGTGGTAGGCTGGGGGGAAAAAACCCCCCCCGAACAGGAAAGACTACCAGGGAGAGTTCACCAGGAGTCTTTCAGCACAATTAGAAACAAATGGGGCCCCTGGAGAAGCACACTCTTTGAATTGACATGCCTGGTCCCACTCCATGTTTTGTTGCTACCATGTTAGCAAGTATCACAGATAGTTCATCCTTTCTCTGAAAAAGTCTGTTGCTCTGTTTTGAGAAGTGACTGGGGCTTCTCTATTTTAATCTCAAAATGACTTTCCACTACCAGTATTTCTGTTTTGCAAACAGCAGTCCAGTATTTCCCTTTGAGGAGGAAAGAGAAGGCAAGGACAATTTGCAACATCCAGAAAAGAAATCATGCCCATCACATTAGATAAACTCAGAAGCCTTTCATCCAAACCTTATATACTTAACCATCAACAAAACAGCTATGCTAAGAACCATACTAGGTAACTTTAATAAGAATAATAAGCTTGTTTCCTCACAGAATTTTAAAAGCACAAATAAAATCCCAGTTAAACTTCTATAGTCTGAAGGATTTCGCTCATAGACTTCATTGATTCTGTGTATGTACGATTGCTAGGAATCCCACAATGCTTAAACCAAACAATGAAATTTCATCCATTCACAGAGGCCTGAGAATGTCACTGGCACATTAAAGAAGAGTGAAACTGCTCACATTTAAATAGCAGTGCTGCCCGTCAGGAATGCAAGTAGCCACTTCACATTAGGGAGATAGCAAGTGACAGGAGCACTAGAAGACAAAGCTGTTTGCAGGGAACATTTAAAAGCCTCACAAACGTTGTGTGTACATGGAAAATAACTTGACAATTCACAAAAACAGCTTTCTAAATGTGATTCCACAGTGTGGACTTCGAATGGAAGTCTTGCAGTCGTAAGCATTATGAGCTACAGAAAGAAAAGCTGCACAGATACATTCACACCCATTTATACACATACACACACCTACAGAATTGGCTTTGATGGACAACAGTCTACCCTCAGCTTTAAAATAATGCCAGGAAAGCACCTTTTATCTCAATTCCACATTGATTTCCATGGTTATATTATTTTCATCCAATTTAAAAGCAGACATGTAAACAAAAGCACACTATTCTTCAATTGCATCT
The DNA here is from genome assembly GCA_013399695.1 of Formicarius rufipectus. Lineage (NCBI taxonomy): Eukaryota > Metazoa > Chordata > Aves > Passeriformes > Formicariidae > Formicarius > Formicarius rufipectus. The sequence continues at coordinate 1,196,502 of VXAU01005006.1, read as the reverse complement.
TAACCTGACAGCTAAGCTATCAAGTGGAAGATTATATTGAATTCTAAAGTATACATTAAAAGGGAAAAACAAATTTGTCTAAATAATTTTCCTTTTTCATGAGGACCTGACAGTACAACTTTTAAGCTTTCTGTGACTAAATAAGCATTATGAGTAAGAAAAAAGTCTGTTTTTCAGGGTAAATCCCTTCTATAACATTAGTATGAGGACAAAATGAAGACTCATTTGCTTGCATGCACAGTGTCAGAATTTTACTAGGTCTGAGAAAAGCAATTTTACATTAAGTATGCTGAAGAGTTCTTACGATTGACTTGCCATGGTTCAAGAGACCAAATCTAACACATAATTATAGCAGTCAGCCACCCAACTTTAAGCTATAAGGAAATTTCAAATTGAGATTCTAACTTGCTTTGAAAAACACGATTGAATTCCTGTCAGATGATTCCAGAGTACCCCATTATCTTTTTATTACTGACCTTATACTAGTTTATTGCTGAAAACACATAAAGGGTCAACTGCAGGACTTGATTCAAGCTGGACTCCACTGTACTGCATACAGACAATATATGCTGTAATGTTTCCATTTTAGTCAAGAAATAACCTCTTATGTGAACAAGATCCTTCTTATCCAAAAAAAAGGACTCCATAAGCAAAGTTCTTGATGCTAATAATCTTAAAAATTACTATTAATCTAAAGTAAGAACACAATGACTTAAGATACTGAAACAAAGGAAACACATATGGAACCCTATATACAGTTCCATTCATCCAAGGGAAAAAAAAGATCATTTTAACCTAAGCTGCTTTCTCTCACATCATGATAGGGGTTCAGTCTCACCAGGTTACTGTCTGTCAATAGAAAAAACAAATTTTGACTTCAAATGAAAATTCCGTGTGTACAAATATACTTGTAGGTACATGCATAGATATATGCATAAATAACAACAAAATACTTTAAATATGCCCTATGGGTAATGCAATAAGGAGAAACGGCAAAAAAAAAAAATCACACCTTAAATCTCTACTTATAATAAGGAAGAGCGTATCCAACTACAGAGATTCTGGATTCCAGGAACATCCAACCACACAATCAGTCCTCTAACCCAGACTACAAGACGAGTATAAGCATAATGAAAGCACACTTTGACAAATGCTCAAGTAATCTTTAATTTTTCCACATTTGTCGCAAGCAAGGCCGATGCATATTTGTAGATTATTTCAATCGTTCTATGGGAAAATTAGATAAACTGCAAGAAAGCTGAATTTTCATCATCCATGAGATGAAATTCATCCTGATTATTAAATGCTGACTAACAGAGGTAACCCAATTTTTAAATACAGGTTTGTTTGTTGGTTTTCTTTTTTAAGTAACTGCTCTGAAGACAACCTGAAGTTCAAATGAGGCTCTGATGTAGAAGGAACCATGAAATGGCAAAGGATGGAAAAGATTAATTCTTCCCCCTCCCCGCAAAAAATGTGATTTGGCATCACTGGGAAGAGGAACACTTCTTGTAAAGCTGCTCTTTGAGTTGCTACTATTACTTCAGAATATTTCCATTATGCTCCTCCCCCAATAATTTTTTAAAAAAAATTATGTTTGCTCTTTCACAGTGATTTCTCGATGCATTTTCAAAAAAGTTTACACAGAAAGCCTATGAACAGTTTGTGCTTTTTGCTGAAATGCATCCATCATAACTGAAATTTTGTGCAATGGACTTAACAGGAGCGAGTTTCAGGTCTGTGCCAAGGCACAGCCCCTTGCTAGACACTACTACTAACAGGTGGCACTGCCAAGTGCACTCATTTCCAATCTTTGAAGTATACAATAAACTACTAGCATGGTTTAGAAGGTGCAAATGTCTTAGTGATGTTAAAAACCTGGCATTTTTCTTTCAAAGTGTCAGTTTGTATTTCAGAAAAGCATCTAAGAACACAGCACGGCAGGGCTAAGCATCTGCCTGCTGGAAGAGGGAGACATGCCACACCAGACAACTGAGCTGCCTCGAGCTGTCCCGAGATCGCATGGGTTAACTGTGAAAGGAAATAACCTTTTTTGATTTTGGTGCACCAGTCATAAAGAGGTTCTGTAAGCAATAAACACAGTCTTTCATTCCTAAAACACAGGCACACCACATTTAGTGCAGCTGAAGCTCCTCTGGTGACACTACTACAGACAGTCAGAAAATTTGATGTGGAGTGTTTCCCATCTGTTAGTTTCTCCCTGTTTCTAGGAAGAGTTACTAAAAAAGCTGTCAGGACTGATACTCCAGAATGCAAACTTCAGGCCACCTATTTCAGCCAACTCCTCATTTATTTCAAATCTTGTAGTGTTAATGTGATTAGTCATTCCTCTGATACACTGCATCCAAGAGAAATTGGAGGATTTCCCCCCACTTTTCTTTTTATCACATTTTCCTCTTCCAAAATAAAATTATGCATTTAAAAATAGGCATCTTACTACTCAAAAAAGCAGGATGCCTGTCTTTCACTGCCATGACTAATAATCTTGCAATACAACATTCTAAAAAACTTGTAAGAGTTTAAAACCAAGCTCCCGAGATGAGGACACAGATACTTCTATATCAAGCCTTATTTGAAACAGTATCACCTATACAATCACAGAAAAAAAATTCCACAGGGTTTAGAAAACCGTTACAGTATCAGCACTGAAAAGGCTCTGGAAGGGGAGCGTGGGTGTGTGAGATGATAGTTTGGTACAGATGGAGAAGTAGCTGGACTTAAAGGACAGGTGCTGTGGATGAAGTTCCCAGAGAGAATCATTATAGGATTACGCTAAGGAAGCCAGGCCTTAGAAGTTAATGTAGAGAGTCTATGGGAGTTAAGGGACAAGACACAGGAGATAAAAAGAGAAATATCCACAGCTCTCAATCTTGCCGCTGATTTAGTATTTTAGAAGTTAATCTGAAATCTCATTTCCATTTACTTTAAACCTACGAGCACCATCCGGCATGCATAAAAAGCCACCAAACTCCTCCAAAGAAACAAATAAGCAAGCCAAAAGTTTATTTTCAAATTGAATTGTGCCAAACACTGCCTCCTCACCAGTGAAACAGAAAATAAGTTATGATGTGAAATAAAGAGAGAATGAATGTCAGGGTGGGATACACACAAAGCATCTCCTAAAGAAGAAAGATGGAGACCTGGGAAGCTCCCTTGACAAAATAGGGTGCAGCAAGCATAAAGACTGATGAGAAGAATGAAATATTCAGTGGCAAAGGCCGCACTAACAAGTCATACTGTTGGGGAAAACAGGATACACAGGGATCGGTAAAAGCAGAAATAGAAGCAGTTGAGGGTTGTTAAATGAAAAGCACTTTTTTTAAACAATGTCAAAGCAGTTTCAAATGAGGAGTAACACTGTTATCAGGGCAACATACCCCTTCTGAGAGGAGCAGCTCTGTACTCAGGAATAGACAGAAGCCTTCGGATGTACCATGTGGCACCTACAACTATTAATTGTATCAGCCATTATTTTTGCCAGATTTCCTATTTTCAGTATTTATATCTAACCAGAGAGACTTCAGCTATAGGCAACCACAGATCTAACCAGGGGGCACAGAAAAGACTACACCAGCTGCCATGCTTTTTACCAAGCTGCTGTGGGAAAGCCAAATGCCAAGGAAGGCCACTAAGTGAGCAAGTGGTCTTCTTTAAAGCATCAGGACAGAAAATTAATTGATCAATGTATCTCTTACTGTTAAGAGTAAGGCAGTCAACACTCAAAACAGGCATTATACCTTTCACACGTTGTCAGGTCAAGAGGAAAAGTGTAGGAAAATGCTCCTTTGACCACAGTATCCAAATAAAAGGGATGTAAGGCAGCAATGTCTCAGTCACATGGATTGTTGCTAGGGTATGAGATCAGATGCATTTTGTACATAGCATTTGGAGAATTTTAATTTTTACAGCATGCTGAATTCAACAGCCACATCACGTGAACTAAACTCTCTTTTAAAAAGGCACCACAGCAAAACATTTCAAAAGCCCCATATCGAATTATTACCCTGAGACCACAGAAAAATGTCAGGTGCTATGCTACAGATTTTTTTCTTCTGGCCCCCCCCCTCCCCCAACTCACTGAGACCATATAAAACAAGGTATGGGGGAGGGTTTGGTGGTGGGTTTTTTGTTCAGGAGATTGTCTACTCTCTGGGTTGAGTCTACATTAAAAAAAAAAAACCAAAAAACCCAAAAAAATCACAAACAAACAAAAAAAAACACAGCCAAAAAAGAAATGTGTGCCCCAAATAGAAATGCAGTTATGTTATGAGAAAATACAAAGTCAGGTGACGACTCTTAGTATTAAAGGGAAAACATGTCAACATTAATTCTGCTATCTCATTTTTTTTGTGCTCTAAATATAAAGTCTTTATATAATAGGACCATAGCCAACACATGGGGATCTTCCTTTGTATTACTAAAATGTTGTCCAAAAGGTAGCACTAGGCAAGAACAGAACTGATGTTCAAATTTGATTGCTGGGGGCACAGAGGCCAGAAGATTTACAGCAGAAGGAGATGCAACACCATAAATTGTTCAGAAATGGAAGACCTCAGGACTTAGAATAAGTGGGAAGAAACCGGACCTTCTTAATAAAACCTTCACTGCTTTGTCCTCCCTGTTACCAGGCATGGCTTCACAACAACCTCAATACAGGCATGACTTGAAGATATGCATGCTGATCAGTGTCCTGATAAGGAATGCAACACCATTACCACAGACACTGCTTACTAGCACCCAAAATTAATAAAGCTGTCTACTGTTCATTGTCTCATCTTTAAATGCATGTAATAACATCAATTAGGCTGTACATGTTCAACAGATATAAGCCACAACACCAAAACCAAAAGGTCTTGAGAGAATAAAATTTTGATTCATCATTACATGCTACTACATCGACTTTTTACATTCATGCCCCTTGTTTTGAAGTTTCAGAAACAGCTCACAGAAACCTACTGCCACCTTCACATCAGTCAGCTTCATGGCTAAAATAGCCTGACAAACTTTATAGTGTTTGTCTTCAAGGACCATGGGTAAAACTTTTTTCTTCCCCTATCCTAAACAGGGTTTAATTCCTTATGCTTCCTATCTGTGTCCACTTGACTATTTCCTCCATTTAGATTTCTAATAAATTATGATACATAAAAATTACCTGTCTTTGTTAAAAAAGCATTTGGACAATGCTTTGAGATGTATGGCTTAATTTTTAGGCTGTTCTGTGCGGAGTCAAACTGTACTTCCTGATCCTTGTGGGTCCTTTCCAACTCAGCAGTTTCAATGACTTGTGTGGGAAGAATACATACACATTATTGTGTAGCATTAATCTTGAAATAGTTCAAACTATTTCATTATTACTGAAATAATAGCCAGAGTTGCAAAATGTCAAGTACTTCACCTTGCACAGAACTGACAGGAAAGGTGGACAACTTTTTCCTGCTACTTCTAATTCTTTGAATTTGGTCCTAAGCATTTTCTATGCAGCAAAATCAGTGACTACCAATCACTCAGTAAACTGCAGAAACAAAACTATGGATTTCTATTTTCACATTATTAATATGCATACATCTCATTTTATAAGCATCAGTCTCAAAACACACTCAATTTGAAACCTATTTTATGATCCCATACTGTACCTATTATTTTTGAACACACCAGCAGGCAGTAGGGTAGCAAAGATGACACCATAGTAGCTATCAAATTACGAAGAGTTTCCTGTTATTCTATAGTAAAAATAAAGGCACATACCCACACACATTACTGTCAATGAATCAATCTTTCCTTTGGCATTATCTGCAAAACAAAGAACAGTTGCTGTCCAATATTCTTAGGATGGCTTGCACACAATCTAGGGTAAGACTGCTTTTAGCAACAAACACGCCATCCATGAAGTCACTGAACTTTTCTCCTGACACACAGTTATAATTACACAGTAAACCATCTAATCAATCCCACACCAGAGAGCAACAATAAGCCTAAACTGTCCCTGAAAATGGCAACATGTAACATCTGTTACAGTTTGCAAAATCATACGGTAGGAGGAAAAAAGTGTTCTCTGGGAATCAATAAGTTCATTTAAATATAGGTTGGGGACAAGCACATGCCTGATGAACATAACACCTTTGAAGCATATATATAATAAAACTATTAATCATGTAATTTCATTGGAAACCACAGAATTACTTAGTATTACTTCCTCTGAGAAACAGGCAACTAAACTTCACCTAAAAATGTTTAAATTATATTTAAAAAAAAGTTTAAAAAAATGTAGGTAGTGCCTGTGTCTCTCCATTTAAATTCAGTACACATCACACAGCAGCCCTACCTGTAGCTGTGAGGTTATGAATACAGCACAGCTCTGATTCTCAAATAAACAAAAGGTAGCTTCAGCAAATTACATTTAACATGTCTCACACAAATATTTCATGGTTTCTTTTGGTGTTACATCTGATACGGCCCAGTTGGTGACATTTGCTAAAACACCCTAACACAGACTAACTAAAGAGCCAAGAAAAAGAAGTTTCAGGTGTACTACAACTAATTGCTCTGTACTGCTAAATAACCATTATGACACACACTGCCTTGCTAGGAGGTCAACTAGAGTATATTATAAAGGACTGTAGTAAACTTTCATAGACACGAGTTCTCTGTACTTGTACACCACTTTCCTTTGCCAACCCCACCAGAACTGTACTTGTAAATCAAATGAGAAAACAAGGAAAATTCTGTAATTATATACTTGTTACTGATAAAATTAGAAGCAAACAAAAACCAGGAATTTTTTCAAAAATACAAAAGTAATTCATTGAGAGACCTGTACACTGGATATAGATTAGAAAAGGCAGGAAAAGAAAAAAAATCAATAAATTGGAAACTATTAAATCAGCACACAAAAAAGGTATGAGGTCATCTCCTGACTTTCAAATTATTTGTACTGCTCAAGCAGTTAGGTCAGTAAAGAAAACCCTAGGCACTAGAAAACATACAAATCCATAACCTAGCAAACAAACCCAGAATTATGAGTTCAGCTGATTTCTGGCAGCAGCAGAGGGAAAAGGAGTAATCTATGTTTGTGGAAATGATTCTTTTTTCACAATATATCATGTAGATCACCAGAGAAGTATTTGCACTGCAGCAACTGCTGCTACCTAATTGTCAGCCAGGCAACAATGTTTTCTACAGCAAGAGATTAAAATCAACTAAAAGGAACTTTTCACAGAGACTACAGCAGATGTTTATTTTGCTTTTAGCACTGTTTTTGCTAAAACTATTTTGAGATCAATTGGTTGTAGCAGTTGCATACAAAACAGAATATACTTAAATATCAGCTCTGTTGCCTTAAAACCTATGGGGGAAGTACATGATCTGGACAGCACATCAAGCAACACAACTTGCCCTTCAAAAGTTGTACAAAAATTCTACAGGTCTTCCACAAACACTAAAAGGTCCACTTTCAAACTGTCAACTGCAATACTTTTGAAAACATAGAATCAACCCATACTACGAACAGATTTTTTTCCAATACTACACAATTTTTCTAGTCCTCTCAGTCTGTAAAACAGTCTTGTCACTGGCCCCTCAAACTAGAGGCATTTAGAACTGAGTGGTAGAGTTGAAACCTGATGCCTTGCTGTGTTTCTGGAAGTTCTATGTACTTTAGGGGGAAAAAGTGAGTGATATCACAGCTATGGATGTTGCAGTTTTTACTCCACACCATACATCACACTTGTGGGTTTTTTAGTGTAACCACCATCAGTCATTTTAGGCTTAAAACTTTGCCATTGCCAGTACAGAGTTTTGAACTACTTGCATTTGTAGTCTGAACCATGTTTATACTTTGAATCAGCCTAAGACCCTACAGCCGTACTGGAGCTACAACAAGCCTTCAAAGAGGACAAAGTGCAGGAAAGTAACAGCCAAAATTAGCTCTCATACTAGAGCATCAAAAAACACATTGACTTTTTCTAGGTCATTTTTTTATAGTATAGCTAGTACTTCTAAACCCGAGTAAAGAAAATAACACTGGCAACAGCTCAAGAAGCAGTATTCTCCATCTCAATGCTACAAAGAGTTAACAGAGACTTTCTACCTGAAGTTCATTATATGGTTAGTACAACTTTTTCCCCTCTTACAAGAAGACAATCTGCATGGGCCAAGCTAAATCAGAAGCATGGAAGGACTTCAAACTCCAGAAGCAAATTTTTAATCAACACAATTATTGTTACAATTAGCTCCTTAGTTGTAACATTTGATGCAAAAGTCTATTAAGCCATTCAAGGCAGCCTGAACTGGCCTGACTGCACAGTTGTTTTTCTCCAGCATCAACTCTCACAATCAGGAGGAATCCTCTTACCCACATTGCAAGCATCCATTCAGTGGAAGATTAGCATAATATTAAGGCCATCTGAAGTACAGAAATGAACAGCACTCAATGTTTTATTGTGTGGCCATTTGGTTATGTGCAAGAGGGAACAATCCAGCCAAGACATCTGGCACAAATTACCATCATTACAATTTTTTGCACCATTTTAAGAACTCTGGTCAGCACCTGCATGTCAATATAAAAGTTACAATGCGCTTCCACGGCCTATTCTTAAGGATAGCCAGTTTGGCATGACTGAAGAAAATACCAATCTGCTTTGGCACGAAATTAAGCGGGCACAGAATACTCCACCATCCTTATAAAGCTCAATATTACAAGGCTAAATATCCAGTTACTTTTTTTTTTTTTTTTTAATAGAAAGGGCCTATTTAAAACAATATTCCTCCCTCTGTTCATAAACCTAGTATGACAGTCAAGAGACAGGACTCTACCACCTGTAGCTGGCTATTCCCTTTTCCTGTCCTAGCTCAGAGAAGCCGAGAGCACGAATTAAGTCATATTCACAGCTGTCCCGATTCACCTACCTGATATAGGGATCCCTCCCAGACCTGTGCTGTGTTGTGGTGGGAGATTCAAGTCCAAGAAATTACTATTTGAGGTGGGATTTGCTGTGTGGTTCAAGTGCACGATGCTATTGCGTGGGAAGGCCATCCAAGGATAGCGAGCTGCTTGGCCTGGAAAACTGAAGGAGTTGTAAACTGCTCGATGTTGTTGAAACTGTGGGAACCTCTGTGGCATGACTGGAAAGGTGCTACTGAGAGAGTTGGCATTTGTGGGTGCAGCAGGATGCAGGAATCCGGAGCCTGGCCCTTTGGCAGTTGTAGTGTGTGGGGTAGGGTTCTGAAGAGATGTGGGCGAAAGGGAAGGTTGGTCTTGGACTGACAGTTCCTTCTCAATCAGGTCTGCTAAGGCTTTGCGGGTGATGTCAAAGGGGTCAAACCCTAAGTCGTCCTCTTGCTGTTTGGAGGAACCAAACCCAAAAGCTGCTTGCCAGTCTGTGGAGGAGGATACTGGTATAGTTTCTGTCAGAGAGGAAAGGAACAGAATTTAGAACAAGAATTAGTAACTATCTACATAAAAATTTCAGCCTATGTATCTCACTGTGGTTTGCTATTTTTTCAAGTAATACTTCTTTGTGTGTTTTCCAAGACATCTTATTTATCAGCTTAGAATGCCATTTTCAGACCAAACTGTCAGATTTCTGTAAAGATAAAGTGGTAGAACTAGCAAATAGTATTTTTACAGCAGAACTGCTCTGCTCCTGAACTACAGGAAAACCTTATCAATTAAGTATTTTTCAGCAATAACACCAAGTAGAAACAGACCAATATACACTAAGAATATTCTTTACACTCATTAATTCACGGAAGTATGAACAAGCAGCATTTAAATGAAGTTGTTACTCAGTTCATTATTTTGCTTTCGGTATTAAAAGTAAGCAAGAAAGGTGGACAGGGGATGTTTCACACTATTTTTCCTCAAAGCTGTGGTCATGCAAGCTCAGTGCAAGGACAGTATCACAACGTTAACTCCCTCTGCTGGTAGGGACCTGGTCTGAAGCTTTAAGAAGGTTTAGTATCCTCTCTTAGAAAAGAAATTTACACTTCTATTTTCACTCTAAAATCCATGACAACAGAGTTGCTAAACAGACAAAAACTTGTCCTTTGCCTTCTTATTTAAATAGCAACAAAACATTTTATATTATGATCTCTACTACCCACAAATTGTCTCTTACTGCTACTTAATCCTCTCAAAATTGATGCATGAAGTACTTAGGCAGCAAGTAATTTCCCTGGTTATAAATATTGTTTCCAACCAGAATTATGACATCCAGAAGCAAGAAAAACACCAAAAGAGACTACTCATCACTAAGTAAAACAACTCTGTCATAACATTTATATTCTACTTTACTGATAATGTTTCATTTAATTTTCTAACAATTCCCTCAGAGTTATAATTTGGAAGCTCTAAAATACTGTTGACCACTCCTAAAACTTTCATTCATATGATGTGATATTACATTGGAAAGCATCCAGAAAATGCAGGTATTTTTCAGTTGATGCAACTAACCATATTTTGATCTTTTCTGAATTTACAGAATCTCACTTCAGAAAGATATTAGGCACCTTTAGGCAACTGCACAGGATACTAAAGAAAATTCAGAATTCTACAGAACAGCTTCTGATACACGAATTACAGATTACCACAGATTATTACACCAAAACACAAGGATATCCCAGATCTTCCTCACCCTCAGTAAAAACCTATAGCATTAAAACATACATGTCTCGTCCTATTATTTAGACAGGCACGTTACTAAGAGAAACTAAAATACGCACACTGGCAATTTAGCCACGCAGCTTGAGAGCTTTGGAAAGTTTCTTTTAGAAGAAACCCCTAGGTCAGGGCAATTAATTTGTAGTTGAGTGGCAAATTTTAACCATTTGTGAAGGAGTGAAAACACAGTATGGAGTAAGCCCTGGAATTTTTGGTTCTGCACAGTTTTAAACCTCAGCTGCAAAAGCAAGCAATACCCAGCCATGTAACCTGTGTACATACCTGATGTGAAGAGGCTCTGTGGTTCTGGTGCTGTGGGCCAGTCACTTGAAGTCTGTGGAGAGCTGGGGAATGGAGGAAGCCCACTAGGGATGGGATTAGGGTGCCGGAAGTTGTCAGAGAAGAGTGATTGTGATTCTGTTACAGCCCCTTCAAAAGGAGATCGTGCACTGTGATTAGATGAACTGATGGGTATAACTGGATTGGGTTTTGTTAAACCAGGAGGTGGTGAAGGTGTGTCACTGTTTGTTATCTACAGGCAAGAAAGGAAGAGAAACAATTAGAACATCAATGTTCTATATATAAACATTCTTCACTAATTCAGATGATAAATTTCCACAAAGATTTTGGCCACAATTAGCTTAGCTATATAGCACAGCACAAGGTCAAACAAAAAGGAACTTAGCAACTGCATTTTTAAATTTTGTTTAAAATTATGATACACTTCAGAAAGTACTTGCTTCTCCAACTGCAGGTTGAACCAAGTCCTCAAACTCAATTCTTACTTTCACAGTACTTATCTTTGTGTCTTACCTGCTGAGAGCTGTCACCATTTCCTATACTGAGGGAATCTGAAGGTTTGTCGATAGGGCTGCAAAAGTGGGAGGGGAGAAAAAGAGTAAGACACTCCAGTATTTCACGTGACAATCAACATTTCTTTTCATAGTCGAATACAAGCCTTAAAGACAAATCAAAATTAATAAGCAGATGTTAAGGAAAAATGTCCACTTTTTAATGAAACTGTTTTTTTAATAATAAGAATTCCCATCATTTGTCATATACTGTAATAATTCTTTCCACTCTGCTTGTTGACTCCCTTAAACAGAAGAAAAGTTTTGAACACGCTCATAGTAACTTCTATGCCATACAATAACCTATGGCAATTATTTCAGAATAGTCAGTTCCATTTATGATACTACTGGAGTGAAACTTGGGAAGATTTATTTTCCAAATATGCAAGTTTTCAGTTTCCATAAGAGTCCTAAATAAATTGGGGAGAGATAAAACATTAAATAAACTATTTAGTCCTGGTGGCAAGTTAAGCTTCCCACTGCCCTTCAAGCTTTTAACTAGCAGAAATTAGTACCAAGATAAGAAAACTGAGTTTTGAGACAACAAAGGGGGAAAAAGAGACCGCACAAAAAACTACCAAAAGTAAAGAGAACACAAGATACAGCAGAAAACAACCTCAGAAAGTTATTCACCGCAAATCAGCATGACTTGGCTAGTATGGCACATCTCAGGATTCAAGATTCTGACAGGCATTTGCAAGTTGCCTTAATTATGCTAAATGCCACATTCATGAAATGGTATTAGTTCAAGTTCATACCACAATTTTTGCTTTAAAACTTCAAGGTACTCTCATTTTTATCAACCTATAAGATGCACAAGCATCAGGCCATGCAGGCCAATAAACAGATCCTAAAAACAAAGGGCAGAAGTAAGAAAATAAATTTCAGTTCCATTAAGAGGCCACAATGGGATGCAAATCAACCTACAGTCATATGTTAGCACAAGACAAATATATACAACAATTTCTTTTGACTGGGTGCAGACTTCATATTTTAGATATACCTTTTCAAACAACCCCTACTGCTGTAAAGTTTAACTACTGCATACAGCCATTTAGTGAGGCCAATGCATCCCAGGGTTGCTTCCTCTCATATTTGTCCCCCTCACCCCAAAATGACTAGGCAAACCCCAGCAGAACTAGTACTCCATTCTCAATATGCGTAAGAGTAACCTATAAGTAAAATTTTTAGTGAAAAAGAGCAGTGTGTCTAACAAATAAATGAAGCTGAAGTATTTAAGACTATAAAAGAAAAATAGTAAGAATATACTTGCAACCAAGAATTACTTCAGTGAAGATATACAAATACTTTCCACTCAGTGATCCAACAGTGTGAATAAATTTCTTCTACTTGAAACAAGCTGCTTTTGGTTAGTAATTTCTGAATATAGCAAAAGTCTGCTGTAGACTCTTCACTACACAGTAAGTTCTGACTGTAGAGCTCATATTCCAGTCAAATTATTTTCCTACAGCTAATAAAGTCACAATGTTGCAGTTTAAGAAGTTATATGTAAGACAACTTTTAATAACAATTTAAATTATGGAAATGTTTATTATACTTGAACCTGCCTAAGGATCCTTTAGTTGCAAGACAGGCTTCCAGCCCACAGGAATGAACCATCTGTTACAATATTATTATTTATAGTTAATACATTATTTTCAGAAAAGGAAGTTACACATCACTGAGACGCAACCACAGGCTCTCTGATCGCTCCTCAGCAGAACTGCTATTAAGCATAGTATGAAGGCACCACTTTCAAGAACACTCTCAATGTTAATGCATTGGTTCAATATTGATTTGAAATGAAAATCAGCTACCTAATCAGCAGCACCACTCCTTAAATATCAGGATTTACTTTGTTGCTTTCCCATCCAACCTCTGATTGAGTCTAACTCATATTACCTAACAGGGTCCATTTAAAAAGACCTAGCATGACTATAGACTAAGACTAGAATCGCAAGTGATGCTTAGAATCAAAGTGAACACCAGTTCTATTCAAGGAGGGGACCAAAGAAGATAAAATGTTTCTTGACAGTAAGAGGTTACTGCAAGCAGATGAACTGCTTCCTCTATACAAAGAAACCTCAGTTGAATCTGCTGCCCTGTTGTTCTACAACAGAGTGGTAATTGAGGAACCCTTACCTCTGCAGTTCTGTTTCTAGAACACAACTGTAAGGAAATGACAGATACTCAGCCCTAATATTTAGCTTCCCTCTAATGAAGCTTTTCCAGGTTACAAGCCTCCTGATGAACAGCAAATAATGTGTTACTTTTATAGAAGCTTCTGCATAGAAAAAAATTAAGGGCTCAGCTCTGACTGGGACCATGTAGCTGTACATGCTGTTGTTCCCCTCAGTCCTTACCTGCACCATCACTTACTTTATGTTGGAATTATCCTGCACAATCTGCCAATCAGTCTTTTTGACACAAGCTATGCTAAAACCAGTTTTTTGTGACCTGATCAGGATTTGAATCCAGCTCTCCAACCAGAGAGAGACTGGAGAAGCATTCCCTCCACACCAATGAGTGAGAGAGAAAGCAAGCTATCTGAAGTATAAAAGGCAGCACAATTACCCGAAATCTGAGTCTGCACCATCTGGAGTCATGTGTTCTGGGTCTGTGCCATTTTCTAATACAGGAGGCGTTTTCCTGTGTTCCATTGTTAAACCGTTCGCTGATTTACTTGAACTCTGTAATGATGGCCAGGCATCTTTGCTATTATTGTTGGGTCTGGAAAAAGGCAAGAGTAAAATAAAAAAAAAAAAAAAGTAATAAAAAATAAAGAGTCCAAGTTATGAAGAAAGTGTTTTTTTAAAATGTAAACACTAGGGAAATAAATCCCTGCACCAGACAATCCAGAAGAATAGATTTATCTGGATATTATTTCTCAGACTTTAAATGGTGATGACTTAAAAAAATAATTAGTGGGTTAGGTAGGGTAGAGTAAACCAGAGGGAATTCTGTTGTCTTTGCTGAATAGATAGCTGCTCTGCCAATGCTGAAGTCCAAACTTCTCCACTTGGGGGAGAGGAAAAAAGTTAAAATAAAAATTATTAAAAAGCCATCAACAGTTCAAGTATCCAGACCTCTGCATACCTCATTTAGAATGTCTTGCTTTAGCCCACATATAATTTGAAGTTCTGCAAGTAATGAGCTAATTTATTTGTTTTTCTGCAATACATTTTATACTCTAGGCCCTACCAAACTTGGCCACTACAGATGAAGTTTATGTTTTAGACCTACACAAGGGTCCACAGCTTTGCTAACGGATTATGAGACCAGTGAGACCACACTCATCATTGAAGTTACTGCCCCTTCATTTCCAGTTTAAAGCCATAATTACTCTTCCTTTTTATAAAGTAAAATTAAATTTCATAAGAGAGTGCACATTAGAACTGAGAGAGAGGACTCAAAACCCAAGTCTGCTGAAAGTAGTTACATTCTATACAAACTGAAGCTGATATGGAATATAATTCCTAACTGAAAGCATTCAAATACAGTGTTATCTGCTAGCCCTGCAATTTTATTACAGAGTATCTGATTTTGCATTCTTGAGTTCTTTTACATCAACTTCAGCTATTTATTTGCTTCAATCAGGAGTTGGTTTTAGTGTCCAAGTGCTGCCTCTGTAAGGAAGAAGCTTCCACAAAAAAATTTTCAACATATATGTCCCTTCTGATGCCCCCCTTCATTTCATTGTTCTTATGACATGGTTCATCATTTACTGTACATATTTAGGTCCGTTTAGTAACTTCAAGGTCCAAATCTGGAAATTCCTGTAGCTGCTTAGAGCAATAAAGTGTTTCCTACTTCTATTATATATAATTACTAGTAGTGGCAGCCCTCAATTTCAGTACTGTAAAATTTGCTGTTCCGGTCCATCCTTTCTCATATACCTATAAAATATGTACACAGATGAGAGCTTTAACCCGATTTACAGATCTCATCTTGGCTTTGTAAACATTTGGATTTTGTTAGAGAAAGCAAGTTGATCAGATAGAGAACATCAAGGAATGAAGACACACCATCATCAGCGCAATGTCATTTAATAGTCTCACTTGTACAAAAATTAGCCATAATCTATATAAATCTGTTAATAGATTGAAACTCTTGATATATTTTAAACATCCCAACTCATGTCCATTGCAGTGCATAAATGCATATAGCCATCTCTATAATAAAACTAACTTCAAAATGTCACTTAAAAGCCAGTTTTGCATCCAAAGAGAAAGGCAAAGAAACAAATTGGTTTGTTTTAGGGTTGTTTTTTGTGTGTCTGTTTTTTCTTGGGTTGTTTGGTTGTTTTGGGTTTTTTTGCTTGTTTGTTTTGTTGTGGGTTTTTTGTGTTTTTTGTTGTTTTTGTTTTTGGGGGTAGGGGTAGTGTTTATTAAGTTTAAAAGCTACAAGGCTGTTCTCTAAAGATCAGCAAGGTGTTTAACAAGTGTTTCCACTTGTGGCATAAAAAAGCATTCATTTCATTTTTAAGAAAATCAAAAAAGCTTGGTCTGTTTTAAATGTAGAATATACCTCCAACTGAAAGAGCACACAAGACATTATGACTACAAAGTGACACATCAAGAGAAGCATACGCGAAGTGGCACTGGGGGGTATTAACAGTTGCCTTCAACAGGAAGAAAAGGTCTCCAAGTAGGACCTTTCAAAATAGAACAATTGTGGAAAAACATTTATCACATTTTAACTACTATTTAGAACTCAACTTCTATTCCATTTCAGAATGAAAGAGAAATCCTGCATCCCAGAAACACAAGAACAACCACAGAATTGTAAGAGGCTCTGACAAACTGCCAGCAATATTAATACTATATCAATAAATCGGACAAAAGAACCACCTGGTTGGGTAGAAAGCTGCGAAGGAGAACAACCAGCTCAAGAGCTACATTTTGTACTGATGAGATAGGACTTGAAGAAACATGTAGAAACACCCCAACTCCAAAAAACTCACTTTTCAACCCTAAAGGTGGTGTCTAGCCATTGGTAAAGAACACAGTCCATGTTGTGACAATGATGTTCAGCTGACAAGAGAAATTAACTCCAGACCACTTACTGCCTTTAGAGTAACATGCCATTTTTCCACTAAGTGCTAAATGTTACCACCACAGACTGGCCAAGCTCCAACTCCTAATTGCACTCTAAAGGCTTAAAAGTTTGTTGCAGCTCCAGACAAAGCATTCTTCCCCTGCTGGTATAATTTGTTTTTTCTGGGGTCTAATTAGGTTTCAAATTAAAATCAGTCAGACTTTGAACATAAAATAATTGATACACAAATGCAGGAAGTGTGGTGTATTTGCTTCATTTGCTGCACTTTACCTTCCAAAGTCAGTATTGAACCAGTATCCAAGAAATAGTAATTGGCACTGTCCTTAAGAAAAAAGATCCAACTGGAATCACTTGCAGTCAAAGAGCATATGACAATTACCCCAGTTGTTAGTGAAAATCACCCCAGTATACCGGCTAGGATACCAGTTCTCAGGACTTATTCAAGCTGCACAGGTAATATTTTAGATACAGTACCCACTTTCTTGCTTAGGCTGCTGTGCAGTGTTGCTGCCACTGGCAACTATTGTCTGAAAAATTCAGTAGTGGATAAACTGGTACACAACACAAACCCTGGTTACAAGGCCAAGGTGCATATATATTGCATTCTAACTTTCACATTTCAATCTGCCCATCTCCTTTGATTTTCATA
The DNA here is from genome assembly GCA_013399695.1 of Formicarius rufipectus. Lineage (NCBI taxonomy): Eukaryota > Metazoa > Chordata > Aves > Passeriformes > Formicariidae > Formicarius > Formicarius rufipectus. The sequence goes on along the minus strand of VXAU01005006.1, from coordinate 1,179,266 downwards.
TCCATGAAAATCATACAAAAAGGAGTGGAGGAAATTGTCAACAGTTCTTATTTATCTTAAATATGGCATTTGAATGAAAAATTAAGGACCGGTGACCTTAGACTTCAATTTACCTTTGTGTGACTAAACAGTCATATGGGGAAAAATCTTTTCATAACTTACTGATCAAACTACTTCAGTTGAACATTATCTTAGCAAGCCATAATATCTGCAACTACAACACAGTGAAAATATATGGACTGCACTATAAATCATGATGTAAAAAAAAAAAAAAAACAAGACTCTAAGGTGCCTCAGTAGTAAGACTACAGACTGCATTTGTAACAACACCATACCAAGAAAGTAGACATCCAGTCTTTAACATATATTAAGGGCTTTTGCAAATATAAAACACAAGGTATTTTTTCAGAATATCTTTTTCTGAACTACTGATCCAAACGCACACAGCAGAAACCCATCTTTCCTAAGACGGACTCACACTCACTTTGTATTAGAACAAAGCGGTGCATATGTCCTGGATCCGGCCAGGACCAGGTTCATTTTTGCAGTAGCCAGGAGGAGCATGGCCAACACCCAGAGGTTACTGGATACCACCTCATTTTCCAGGGATGGGGTGCCTTCCAGGTTACATAATGTGGCAGGAGGACCGGTTTGGGTACTGTTGGGGGTTTCTGCACGGTCAGCAATCACTTATGAATCCTTGCCTCTTTCTTGTACCTTCTCATTAGTATTATTGCTGTAGCTGTTCCATTGTCTTATCTCATTGCTGCTTCCAGTAAACTGTTCTTATCTCAACCCATGGTCTTTACCTTTTGTGTCTCCAATTATCCCTTCCAGCCCACTCAGGGGAGGAGGTGAGAGGACAGGTAGAGTGAAGAAAGTGGTGCATGGTTTGAAGTGGTTACAGTGGGAACACTATATTGCAGAATATCACTCCTAAACCACAATATGTCTCTCCCCAGAGAAAACCTGTATCAGAGTTTATCACACAGTAACTTCTAAAAAGAGCAGGCAGCTCAGGGGATGCAATAGGAATAAGAAAAAGTTTTCTTTGAAATAAGCAGAAAGCAAGCATAGCCAGGCAGTTCAGCATCAGTACTTACACATCATACCTCTGCAATGCTGTCACTTTGTTCTTGTTCTTGTCAACTGTACCCGTAGATAACTGGAGAAAGTTGGGGTTTAGTTTGTATAATTCTTGCAGTAGTTTCTGTTCATATTCCTGGTGCTTACCCGCCTAAGGAAAAAAAAAAACCTCAAAATGAATGAATGCTGGTTTAGTATTTTTATATATGCATATATATCCTCAAAGCTTAGTAATTTAGCTTTTACAATTTAACAGGTCACTCCTGTCAAACTCAAAACAGTGCTTCTCATTCTCAACACAGATGTTATCAACAAATCTAGAGCTTGTCTAGAAACCACCTGATTATACCTACCAATTTATAATTTTTGAGACTTCTAAAAAGGAAAAATAGCTACAACCTTATTAAAATTTGATCCTCAGTTTAATTAAGAGCTTCATGATATACCTTATAAATCACAAACAGCTATATCTCCAAGGCAGTCTGCATTTGATATATCAACCATATTAAGCTTTACAGAGAATGGGAAGGGATGAAAAGTTCCTCTTAACCCAAAAGTTCTTCCAAAATGTAAATAATTTTATATCAGCCTCATAAGACAGCTGAGGACATCTGAGTGTTAACTCTGATGTGACAAACTATATTCTAAGCAATAACTGAAATAATTCTAATATCTGAAAAATTGAAATATTCTTCCAGCTAAATGAATCAATTGAGAACAATTGCTTGCTTTCAGAAATTGAGGAGGTCCAAACTAACTCCAGAATTAATATTTGACAAGGGAAGGAAGAGAGTATTGTCAGTCTAGCTTGCTGTGGCTAAATACGTAAAACAAAACCAGCAAGATCTATCCCCCACCCCCACATTTAACGTGACAAATTCAAGATGAGCATTCATGGGTTTTGTAGGTTGTTACGACACTCCAACTTAAGAATTATTACTTTCAAGTTAAGTACTCTTATGAGCTGAATCAATGCAAAATAGAACAGTAAATTTGAAGTTGTGAATTGTTTTAATCTACTGTTTTCAGATACTAAAATATGTCCTTTCGCAAGGGAAACAAGTGCCAAGATTTATGATCAGGTCTTCTGAACCTTAAGTCTGAAACAGGTAAATTATTATCTACCACCTCTTCGGTATTGATTTAAAAATTCTCACACTACTCGTACATCTAAGATACAACATTTTTTACATTACTTAATTAATCCCGGTATAAATGTTTTGTTGCAGCAGGAATGAAATTAATGCACAGGCAATGTGGACATCATCCAGGAAAAATTTTCACAACCTAAAAGGAAAATATAACTTGTCCTTTTTGAAAAAAAAACCCCAAACTATAAATATTTGCCGCAATTAAAAAAATACTGTTGAGAAAATACACGCCCTTATGGGTTCCTTTGGAAGGGCAACTGCATTCTCATTTGAATACTCCAAGTCCGTCAAACACTATCAATACCTCCATTTTTTTGCTACTTAATTCTCTGGTTCTCCATTACTGGTTGATTCTGAACACATCCTTATGTAGTCAAACTACATACCCCTCAAAAAAGAATATTAAAACAGGTGGTGTATGCATTATCTTACTCACTTGGTCAGTATCTACACCCAAGTTGCTCTGTGGGGAAGAAGAAAGTGCAGTTCTGGAGTATGGTTCACCTAAACTCACTTTGACACATACTGCACCCTGGAAATGCTTCTTTCACCATCCACTATGAATATAAACAACTTATATTCACAGATTTATATATAAAATACATAGTATATATGTGTATAGAGATATATAATATATACATACTTGCACTACAAATGCTAAGAAGGTGAGTAAGAAGAAACCTCCTTGGATCTTTCATCTTGCTTCAGTGGCAAGACTGAACATCATAGGTACATCAAACTTCAGCCTTAAGTTCACTTACTTGTCACATAAATATAACAAAGAAACAGAACCAAAACCCTGTACAGGAGCTTGCAGTAACTGTGCTTTATTTCTAACAAGCAATTCAGAAGGCAAACTTAGCTTCTCCAATTCACCTTATCTGAATTCCCAACTTCACTTGCAGAGACTTCCTGGAGTTCTACCAATTCTTCTCAGTTTGTTACAATGTTTAGCTCTACTAACAATTATTTAAACTAGAAAGTGTGTTCATCCATTGAAAATTTTTTAACAGACAATCAAAACCTGCAACAATGAACATTCAATCTCATTGAACAGACCTGAAGATTCACTGACACTAACCCAAATACAAGAAAGCTGGCACACTCAAAGCACAATGTAATTAAGAGTTGTGTGCTTTCCAACAATTTCTAAGAAAGCAATATGAAATAAAAAGTTCAAGCTATGTAACAAGGAACAGGGAAGGAAGATTCACATAAGTCACCAAGATCAAGTATAACACACTCAAGCCTTCTGAAAGAACTCACATGTAAAAGTGAAATCCTGGCCAAGGTATACAGACTATGAATTTTAACTAGCAGTTAGGCCAGAGAACTGAAATTGCCATTGCCTTCTACAAAAAGGGTGGTAGAAGAGATCCGATGAGCTACGGGTTTCTAAGTTAAACCTCCATACTTCTGAAGATTATAAAGGCTATTATTATTAAAATAATAATAAATGCGTTCATGGATAAACACAGGCACCGGGATTGAATTAGAACATCTTTTGTAAAAGGGAATCCTGCTTCACTAACATAATGTAATTCTTCAAAGAGTTACTAAGCACAAATAAAGAGGATCCACAATGTTTTCAAAAGTCTTTATCAAAAGTTTCGCACCTGTTATTTACTAAGCTGCCATGGAATAGAGGAAAGTGCATTCTTGTGTGGATTGAAGCTGGTTCAAAGGTAGAACGACAAAGGTCACTCTTTTAGGGCGCAGAAACAAGCAGAACTGATGACTCGTATCAGTTCTATACAACACCATGAGCATAGATGAGAAAGGAGTGAAAAGCAAGTTTCTGCTGACAATATCAAGGTCTGTGTAATAAATTGCTACACTAATAATGAGGAACTCTAAAGAATTCCTGAGAAATCAGCAAACAAGCAAAAAGGTGGCTAGTAAGCTTTACTAGAGACATGTCAGGTAACACATGAAGGGAAGAGCAGTCTAAACCATACTAGTGCTCTATTGATCTGTGACCTGGCTGCTCCAGCTCAGAGATGTTGAGCTTACCCACATCTCAAACTTTTAGTTGATTATACAGTGGCCACAAAATATATTCTGGGCACCATAAGAAAGAGCACTTGAAAACTAGAGCAAAATAGAAAAACAAGCACATACCACACAACATATAAAATACTGATGACTACCAAATGAAATTTTGCTTCCCCTACACCATGAATCTGGTCTCTGCATCTCAAGGAGGACATAGAAGGGAAATAGAAATTACTGCAGAAATGCAGGAGCTGCTTAGAAAAAAATTTAAAAGCCCAAAAACTGATTTGGAGAGAAAGGTTAGATGAAGTTTTGCCACATCACAAAGGCAATGAATCAGATGAATAAAGGTTTTTACCTTCAGTAAGTACTTTGAGGTTAAGATTTGAGATTGTAAAACAATCCATTTACTTGGTTCCTTACCCTAGAAAATATGCACTTTAATGTTGAGATAGTAAAAAAAAAATAAAATCCTAGCATTACTTATATGCCATTACAGCTACCCTCAATGTTTCATTTGCAAATGGTTTTTATACACTTGACAGAATAAAAGAGATATCCAAATTCAGATAGCATTGTCAATCACAGTACAGCAGTCAATCCATGACAACTGTTAATGCAGAAATGCTAAGTAAAACCCAAATCTACATTAACTTCTTTCACAGAGATTATTACCTTGCACTGGTGTGAAAGAAGGACAAGTAGCTCACTAAAGGTTAATTGAATTTTTTACTAAGATTTTTAACTCCATCCTTTTGCCTCACCAATACTCAGCAGACTTTCCAGACTTTAAAATCAGCATGCAATGAAAAACTTGAACTATTCTCTCCCAATATCAAACTGGTTAATCACCTTTTGGATTTCAAAATTCATCTCTGCCATAACATTCACAGCAAAAGGCTACACTACTCAGACTAAATCACAGACAATAAGACATATACTCCATGTTTCCTGTGTTTCCCATTCATTACACTTACCTGCATTTCTTCTTTTGTGAAACTGGCTGCTTCATCACCTAGTTCATGTAGATACATGCAGTCCGGTTTTGGACACTGCATATTTTTTAGAAAATAACTGCAATATTTTGTTGTACCTAATGATGCCTGTAGGGGAGAAAAAAAAAAATCACTACTTAAGTACTGGTGGTTAAGAACACCTTCTACCAGCTAAGTTAAAAAAAGCTGTATTTCTAAAAAAAAAAAAAAATTTTTCCCAAGAACTGGAATTCCATCATAGCACATTTCTTGATGGAGACAGAATAAAAAGTCCACTTGTAAGAAATACACTTGAGAACAATAGTATGCAATTTTATTCTCATCTATTCTAAATAAGGAGACAAATAAGTAGCAGCATCAGAAAATCAACATTAACTAGATTTTCTATAGTCACCAATTGGGCCAAGTCAGCTTGATTATCTGTTTACACAGACACCAAAAGGAGAAAACTTCATTTTCCCAGAGAGCTTTTGAGAGGTGCAGTGTATGGACTACAGAAATGTTCTGTAAAGGTCAGATTTTCACACTGTGCTTTTACACTATGCAACAAAAAAGCCACTATGAGAGTGAGGAGGTGCACCTCTGTCTCAAAACTTGTGCTAACCCTCCAAAACAGTGCCTGCTGGAAGCTCAATGAACTTTCATTTTGGGATTAATATTAGGGAAAAAGATCAAAATGGGACACTCTTGTTCAGCAACACAAACATTCATATAAACAAAATTTTGTACTGTGCACTGATATTAGTGGCCTAGAACATATACATAAGAATGTCAAAATATTACCACCTTAAGTGTTCTGCCGTCTACGACCACATTATTGACACACTGTATGGCTCTGAGGGCATCTTCTGACCGAATGTAGGTTACGTATGCACTGGCACTTGGACCCTAGAAAGAAAACACACAGTATTTTATTGCTTTTCTTTCCTCACACAGATCTGATCATTAGGTTGCCTTTTTAGCTGCTTAGTTCATAAACTGATGTATTCAAAGCTCAATGCTTTTAACAATAAACTGATAAAAAAGGTAGAATTCAGAAAAAGTCCTATGTGAGTCATAAAGAATGGGGAAAAGAAGAAATGTGCTGAAATTCTCCTGCAAGTTCTAAAAATATTTCAAGACTCCTTTTCCCCAAAATTAAGATTAGTGAGTAAGTGCCATATTGATACTACTTGAAAAGGTTCTCACTCTATCTCCCAATTTTCAGTCTTTCTACACTGCATCTTGCAGGCAGCTTTGAGAGTCTGGTTGGACAGTGCCTCAATAACTTAACAGTAACTGGATTCCTGCAATATTTTGGATGGGATTTTTGCCCCCTGCCCTCCTCCTCTTTTTATTTTTTTTTTAACACTCTTTAACCTGCTGCTTAATGACAAATAGGGGGCCCCAGATTCACTTTGCACACATGTATTCCCTAATGGGGAGGGGGAAAAAAAAATTCTAAAAAATATCACAAGGGTTTCTGACTTACCTGTGAGCCTGCATATGACGTGCTGTTATTAATGACAACTTTATGTATTTTACCAAACTTCCCAAAATATTCTGGTCGTTTCAAAACCTACAAGCAAAGAAAAGTTAAAGTGGTATACTTATAAGTCACACAGAAGTGTACCTATTCTTCTGTGAAACTGTGTAGCCAAAGCCTTTAATAAAAAGTCAGACCTCTCCTACAAAGAGGAGGACAGCATGTAGATTTAGATTTGTTTCCCCACACAAAACATGGTTACTTGCAATACAGAGTATGCTGCCACTGCAGAACTTAAATGATGGATATTCCGCATTTTATGCTGTATTTGAAAAAATCCATTTGGTACTCCAATTACCCTAACCCTATCCTGCTAGGAACATCCCATACAGCATGAAACATTCCTGTATACATCTATTTTATAATTTGAAACAAAAAATAAAAACCCCATTCATTCCAGTTTCAAAATAATTAACCACTCTAAACTTGCATTCAGCTATATTCATTACAAGGTACAAACTGCTGAATCCAGAATTACTTGCCCGATTCCAAAGAGAGAGAGAATAAACCAATTAGCTCAAGATAGTCTCAAGTTTTCTAATGACCAGACTAAATACAGAAAGACAATATAGGACAATTCCCAGGGGCAAGAAAAAAGGCATTTCAGAATCAACATCATGCCAAAATGAATGGGTGAATATCACATACCTAAAGGAAGAAAAAAATATTCCTGTCTTGCCCTTCCCTGAATCAGTTAGTAATAACACACCATTTAGGGATCCAGTGCAAAGCAGAAACATCACCAGCATATTAAGCAACTCTGCTGAGTAACAGTCACCTGTGTGCCAATGAAATTGGCAATATATCTGACACATTTATACCAAAAGCCTTTCTTTTTCCATTCATGTGACAGAAGAAAGTGCAAAAGTACTGGCTATCCAGACAGAAGCTAGGTAAGCTAAGGCTATTTCTAGTTCTAGACAATAACCTGAGAGGCTATAAATCAAGATTTGTTTCCTGAGCTCCATCTTCATATTAACACTGAATAAAGCAGTTAAATTGCACTGATCCAAGAGCATCTTTACTTAACTACCTCCTCTCCGTTCTCAAGGGAGCATCAATGTCCTCAAGAACTAACAGCATCACATGTGGAACATCGTGTAGAACTACAGGGCACACTGTATAGACAATCAGTGATTTCCTTGTCTCTTCTGACCGCTCTTCACTTGATCTACATCATACTGAAAAAACCCACATCCACCCTCCAGTCATCATTCCAGAAAAGACTGACAATCCTGAAGACACTTACACTTTACTCAAGCATATTGCAGATTATACTCCTGATAAGACATGACAGCATAGCCTTCACAGTTTAAGACCATGTCAACAGAAGAGGATGCACAGATCTATTTCCAGAAAAACCAAATAGTAGCTAACCTCCCCTTCCAAATAAGCTCCACTTATCAAGGAGTTTTTTGCTTGCTTAAACAGAAAACTTGAATATATTGCATACTTTTTAAGTCTATCCTTCTTAGGCTTGAAAATTAAGTTATCATGGTGCTATATGCAATATTCAGTAAGCACACATTATTTTTTGTTATGTCACTGACAATAACGGTACCGACACATCTAGTACAACACATTCCCCAACCCCCAGTAAACCCACTTCTAGTTATTTCAGGTGGTCTGTGTGGAATAGTCTGAGGTTTAAGAAAGACTAGCTATTTATTACTACTTCTCTTACAAATCCTTTAACTGGTCAAAGAAACCAAATGCATTTTTCAATAATAAATAGCACCAAGCCACTGATGACAGTTCCTTGCAAATACTTGCTGCTATATTTCGGTGTATATACAAAATTATTATACACCAGATAATTTTAAACTTTTTCTCTTCCATTCTTATTCTCCTTCCCTCCCCCGCCCCCTCCTTCACTAAAAGCATCTTTTGAACATTTATTTTTGACTGATTTACCAAAATACAGACCATTCTCAGAGTTCTCAGAAACAGTCACTTCTGTTTGAATTTTCTCTAGGCAATTTAGTCCAATAAAGTGAATTTAACCTGGCACAGTAATTTCAAAGATATCTATCTTGTAGTACATTTCCTCCATATTCTAATTAAGACACTTTTACCCATTATTACTTATTCCACTGGCCACCTGCAGGGACTGATGACAGAAGTAAATAAAAGATTTTAAACATAATCAGTTTTCTCAAATTTTTGATGATGTCGAGAGCTAGCCAATTCTTTTCTGGATCTTCCTCTAATTTTTTTCCTCTCCACTTCTTAAGGACATCACCCTTACATTTCTTCCCAGTTATACTTCAAATATTGGCTTTTCTCTCCTTAGGTTTGTGCTACACTTTATATCAGTTCTTTGCAATTCAAGCAAGCTCCCATTTTAGAATGAGAGATGTATGACACAGCTATATAGAGCCATCATATCCAATCTCAGAAAAGGTATACCTAAAAAATACTTAAACTTATTTTTAGCTTAAAACTAAAAGGCCATTATTAAANACAAAAAAAAACCCCACCCAACAATAAAAACACCAGGAAACCATGCAGCATCTATACTCCCTAAAACAGAAACAAGCACTTGTTGAGGTTATTTTAGAGAAGGAAGCAAAGTAAGTTCCCTAAGGAAGACGGGCTCCCATGAGCAGTGAACCCCTTCGATGCTGCTTCATTTTATACCCTTCAGGGAGACAGATAAGTTATTCCAATGTTTCGTGCCCATAGGTTAAGAGCAAGATCTGCAAGTGTGAACCCGCTCACCTCTGGATCTGCTAGGCGCTGAGATAGCCCTACCACAAAGACAAGATTCTTCTGTACAACCCGTACACTGGCCAAATGTTTGCGATTCTCTGATATCTTCTGTTTCCTCTCATTTTGTTTCTGTTTCTTTTCATTTTTTATCCTCTGCAGCTCTTCCTGGGAGAGTGGTTTGTACACTGCTGGGTCTTCTGGGTAAGGCTGAACATAACAAATAGCATTAAACTCAACCCGTATGAGAATGACACATTTGAAAATCTTTAGTGCTGATGTTTAAATACAAAAATTACTTTATTCTGTTAGACTCAACTGATTTTTATGGCCAGCCACATTATTGAAGCATATTCAGTCCTTTGGGAAAGGTGAACATCTTGCATATTTTCGGAATTCTATTCATAGACATAATATTGATGTGGCAATAGCCACATTCTAACCCCTTGCCTAGTTAATTTGGTAAGATTATGAGTAGCTGCACCTTGACAGCCAACACATTCAGTCAAAATTTCAGTAACAGAGCATACTAAGCAGGTTTAAAGCATACATTGCATATTCACTTGATATTTAATTGTAATACGGATCTGTACACTTAATGGTATTAAACAATAGAAGATAAGAAAAAATAGAAACATAGTATAAGTGGCCCACCAAGTTCAGGACAGTACTACCATTGCACTGTTCAATCTTTCCATGGTTAACTTTTAGTGAAGAGAGATTTCAACACAGCAACTGCATACTGACTTAACAGTACTATTGCCATGCCTGTGTGTAACAACTGGAAGTTTGGTCTCTATGCTCTGGACAAAGGGGCATTTTTAACCTCAAGATTGCCTGCAGATGATAACTCCTCAAACACAAACATAACACTGTAGATTTTAATCTCAAAAGTAGGTAACAAAAACATAAGTGTTCTCAGAGTTACCTAGAAAGACTGCTCTACTCATGCAGAATGCTTCTATAAAGGCACTATTTAATCTGGTCTTGCAGACTACAACACACCTTCCTCTGCCCTCGATTAGTCCTCAAAGCAGTTCCCTATTCCTTACTTGTCCTGTGTTTTGGTTGGTTTTCTTTTCAGACTGAAAAGTTAGGTTCCACACTATACATAAAAAGCAATGCTAAGCACAAAAGCAAGTACATAAAAATGTATCTCAAAGAGAAGCATTTATAAACATTGAGATAAAGTAAAAGTACATGAGATGTGCATTAAGACTTAAAGTAACAAAGTTAAGCTCAGGCTCACCAGTATGTTAAACTTGTCTTTGCTTGCACTACCATAATGAAAAATTTCAGTGTGCAAGTCCAACAGAAATGAATTTAACTTCTTCCTGACTGTCCTCTGTTAATAACAGAGTATAAAACTAGTTGTCATACTAAATGACTTGAGAAAAAAAATCTGCAGTAGCAGATGAAAATAACATTTAGGGTAAAAGCATATACTCTTCATAGTTGCCTGATGTTACTCAAAGAGCCACCAAATGCTCAGACATGATAGTTTTCTGAGGACATTCCCCGCCACCCCACCAAACAAAAACAAAACAAGGTCCATTTCTCAGCTTAAAGTTCAGCATCATTATGTTGTACTTAAGACATAATCTAAAAATATGCTGCAGTTGACTTCAGCAGACGGCATCTCACAGTTAAACAGCAAGTCCTCTGGAACATGTTTTATTATCACAAAGGAATTTAAACTTTTAAGATACTCCAGTTGTAGCAAAAAGGTGTCATTAACATGCAAACACAATGAGCACTCAAGTTGTCCTCGAAGACCAATCAAAGCCATACCATTTCTCAAGAAGGTATGTTATTCCATGGTAGCACTGAATACCTTACACCAGATTTCAGAGTGTACTTGATGAACAGCAATGACATCCTTTGAGACTTCTTACAGCCAAATATTATCTTGTTTTAACACATGTATATATGAGGACTTCAGAGATGCAGAACAATTCTGCAAGGCATCCCACTTATTTAATGAGCTTCTCAAAGTCTGTTAGTCAATCATGGAGAATAAAGTATATTGTTAACCCAGTTATCAGTCAAGGGCACCAGTATAAGATACAGTTCCAAAAATACTGCTTGCCCTACATGAAGTGATGTGCTATCATATCCTCAAATCCATTCTTTCACAGATTAATTCCTTCTCCACAACCCATATTATGCAAGGCAAGGCTTCCAAACGTGCTGCTCTCTGGCACTGTGCAAGAAATGCATTCCTGGTTTTCAATAGGCTCAGTAAGGCTCCTGAAGGTCCAAGAAAACTACAGTCAACAGTGCCACCGTTCACCGGCTTCTTTCTTGCCAAGTCATATTCAGAGCATCTTCTCAAGTGAGAAGCAAGTCAGACAGCATATGCTCCTTCTCTGTACAGCTATTTGATACTGGAGGTTCTGAACATGAATCAGGAAACATCCTGGGTAGCTGAAGCATAATCCTGAACAGAATATTGTATGTCCATAGTAAAACTAGTAGTTTCTATTTGTACGGGAGAGCACAAGATTCCTAGCAGGAACACAACTAAGCAGCAGCTTCAGAATCAGGGAAGAGAAATGTTTCCATCTCAGCAGAAAGCATAAGGCTGCCTGAATAAGGATTTCAATCATTAAGAACCAGTTCTTTGGCCACATGGGTAACAGCACTCTTTTGAGCAACAGAATCATCAAAAGTTCTCACTGTAAAGCTGTAGTACATAAATGTTTCATGTGGATGTTTATCACTGTGACATGTTTAATGTTTCTAAGGAGCATGACAAGTTAGATATCCTGACTTGCAGAACCTAAAAATGAACCTGTGTGCACCTCTTGAATTCAAAGAATAAATCAAACACTGTCGTAAGAAGGGATAGACAAATTTTCTACGTATGTATCATATGCAGCATGGTAGGAGATTAAGAAATATTGTACATTTAAAAAGGAGAGAAGGCAAGGAAGCACAGCACAAACATTTCAGAAGCTAATTCTACAAAATTAGTATTAGAAATCATTTTCCTTTCAAAAAAGGACAAAGTCAGCCTAAAAATAGAAAAATAAATTATTTCATCTTCAGAGTGATCGCTTCCCACAGTTCTGACGTTCATGAACTCAGATGCATGCAGTGAAGACCGTTGGGACATGGTTTCTAAAAGCTAAGCAAGGTGGACTGATGCTGGCGTTATCTCTCAGTAACATTTTGTCCGTTGTTTACTCTAACCTTAAAAAGCAGGGGTAGGAAGACGACCACAGGTACTAGGAGTTCTCAGATCTTGCAAGAACTGAAGTGGCAATGCTATTTGCATGCTCACCTTTTTGTTTTGTTTTTTTAAACAAGATACTTGTTTAACCTCCTATCACTGATGCCTTAGCTGGTAGAGGATTTGAAATCAAAAGTAGCTACATCGCGTTCTCAGCATTTATGTATTTTCAGATGCAAGACCTTAAGAGATGTCAACATTACTGATTCAGTGATTAACTTTAGCAGGCATCCTCCACTTAAGCTATGCAAATTCTCTTCAGCAAAAACCACTGAGGCCACCCACACAAGTGTGCCACCATGGAAAATGATCAAATTTTGTTTACACTAACTGCAAGTTGCTGGTAGCCTGACAAGAACTTCAGCAAAATTATGAATGTGTCTTCTGAAGTCTTATTTGATTAATCAGGGATGGCCCTTGATGAACTCTCAGTCTTCCTGACTGTTTGTCTTTAAGTTTTGTTTTCTTTCAGATTTTTTTCCCCATTTCCCAATTGTTGAAAGCTGAGCTGAGATTTATCATGCACTTTGTTTTTGTCATTGCCAGATGGGTCACATTCCTTCCATACAATGGATGTACCAACATTTCCCACTTGTTGCCTTGCTACTGAGTAGGTCCTGAAATGAGAAATATAGAGAAAGTGGATAAGGTTTATGCATAGTATACACCATACTACTTATATAAAGTATTTTAAAAAGCAACTGCCCATTTCAAACTATCAATTGTTCCACCAAACTACTCAATTGTGGGATTAAAAGCACCAGAGGACACAAATGACATTTGGAGACTATGCATTAAGACAAAGTGCTCGTTTTACACTGAAGTAGTAGGAGAAATATGGGCAAAAACATGCATAAAGCATGTTAATGTTTTGGCCATATATGTAGCAGTTTACTATTTATCTCCACCTCTAAAACAAGGTGCCAGGAGAAATAAAGCTCAGGAAGTCAAGGAACTAAAGAGAAAGGCAAAGTTGCACTGTAGGAACAATGTGGATCGTGTTATATTGCTTGGTGGAAGAGCAAAGCATCTAAAAAACATGAAGGAGCTGGGCTTTTTTAATGCTGGATTTAAGAACTGCAAACAGTGACATTAGAGTCTAAGAGTGCTCTGCTCTGATAGAGCAATTGAAATGGTACATGTCATTCACATGACAAACAGTAACTAGGCCGGCGAATTTTAAGAAAAGTTCTATAAGTAAATTTTTTTTTAGTTAATGAAACAGAGAAACAATTTCCCAGTCTATTTGAAAAGACTCAAAGTTTAGAAAGCTTTTAATACGTTAAGACTAAATATCAGTTTCTAACCAGCATTCAAGTTTAATTTATACTAGTGCCTTACTTTAATAAGCAAATGTTTGCTTTAAGAAAGTAAATGTTTCTGTACTACTGCTAGTCACATGAGGAAACTTAAGACAGACTAAATCAATTGACTGCAACCATCTGAACACATTTGTACATGCAGATAGTAAGCTATGTAACAGTTGAAGTATATAGATGTACTTTCTCCCTGGTAAAAAAGAACATAAGCTAGCATCTCTTCAGTTAGAAGTACACTGAAGCAGCTCAGGAAAATAATGGTATATATGCAATAAAGTTAATATGCACAGTTAAGATCTATCAAACCAATGGCATAGGTGCCATTACAGCAAATAAACTATTTTATCACAGAATTTTCCAAAACCTCCCCCAAAACTCTTCAACCAAAGTCCCTTGACAGGGAACTTGTTCATTGCTCCTCCACACAGACCAGCACTCAAATCACTGAAGAACTTGCACTGCATTCAATAAATTGGCACAAATAGCAGACTTCTATTATGTAACTGTGAATAACATTGTCTGGTTTTAATATATGTTTATTCACAGTTCATTCTGCAGTAAGTATACTGCACTGATATACACATTATAAAAATAACATATCTGTTGAAACCATTGTACCTACTATAAACTTTCCTGCTAAAATTTTGTTGCTTTGCCAATGTTCTGTGCTTCAGCATCTTAAGTGGCCAAAACGAATACACACCAGAGTAGATGTGAATAGAAAACTGTTCAGATCTTTCCCCAGAAGCCTTACTACACTGAGATAGAAAGGAACTACTTAGCCACATGGAACAAATACACATACCTGTATCCTTTTGTCCACCAGCACACTTCAAAAGGTGTCTTCTTCAGACTTATTTAATGCTGCAACTCCGTAGCTCAAAATTATTTCTTTCCATGATCCTGGTGGCATCTGCATCACAATATCTTTGTCTATCCCTCAAAAGAAGTGTCCTCCCTTAGCCTTCTTCATATCAGCCTCTTACAATCCAGTGATACAGCTGCAACTCTGCTCAGGAATCTCTTACAGTCCGTGGATAAGGAAACAAGAACGTAATCGTCGTTGGTTATGAAAGATGATGTCTCTTTTTATTCCTGGTATGCTTTATTCTAGTTGTAGCACTCATTCTAGTTTTCCTCATGAAACGGTTTTTCTAAACAAACTGTATCCAACTTGGTAAAATATTTGCACATCCAATCATAGGCCAGAGTATTCCACATTTAAAAGTTCAGCTGTGGCAGTATCCAAAGAATTCAGATACCCAGAGGCAGTGAATCATGCCGTTTCTGTGATTTCTCAAACACAATTCACAAACTTCCAATAAAAAACAGGTAAAAAACAGCTTAAATAATCCAGGCAAATGAAGTGACAGAAAACCAGGAATTTCCAGATATCTCATGTTGTACCAGAAGAGTAGAAATTCGCTTGTACTATGGAAATTACTATACAGCATGTGTCATGTACAGGAGGTATCACACACTGAAAATTATTTGGCTGATGACATGTAGATCTTCCTTGTAGAACACAGAGTTCAAATAACCCAGCAAATTTGCAGAACTTTTTAACAAACACATGTTGCTGTGACACAGCCTTCAGGTTTGCAGACGCATCCAAACACAGGTTAGCAGTAAGAGCTCAAGTGTAGCTGAAGCCCAAATGAGCAACAAGAAAATATGATTGGAATGGCTTGAATACTGTGGCAGTGAATAAAGATAGTGAAACCAAGTAAGATTACTTGGGGTCTGAAAAGGAAGCTATAACATGAAACAGGAAGACACAGGCATAAACTGAGAACAGGATCATGATTAAATAGCAGGATAAAGAGGAGACGTAAGTAACTGCAATTACAAGAAGATGAAGGCCAGTCAAGAAAGTTATGACCAAGGGAAGTCATTAAAGACATAAGATCTTAAGAATTTTATTAAACGCTAAAGATAGGGAAATTAGAAGGTTAAGCAAAACACTAAAAGAAGGAATAAAATAATTCAAAGGAAATAACAGGCAACTTAGTGAAGCTGAGATTTACAGTAGTGGCCAACTAAAATATCAGTCAAACATTAAGACACAGAGAGAAACTGAGTACTACCTTCAAGCATTTCACAACAAGATCATAATATTAGACACACAGACTTAGTCTAGAATTTTAAATGTTTTTAACACCACTGGATACTTTTCCAAAGGTTTTACGTGTTTCCTATCCACTAAAATACAGATTAAAAGACTCAGTGCCACAAGCAAAACAAGCAGGTGCTTTATAAGCTTACCTCAGCCAGCTAGCTCTGTCAGTTTAGCTAAACCTTAGCCTTCAGCAAACTCTGGAATCCTCACTAACTGAAAAGACTTTCTTAATACATGAGCACCCTAAGTCAAAAAGATGTTTTTTTTTAATTTTTGGCAGTTCTATCAGTATCAGCACAGTTTGGCTCTGATCCACAGCTTCCCCTATTGATCAGTTCTGAACGTAATAAACCAACACCAGCCCCTTTGTAACAGCTTCAACACATATGCAGAGAATCTGAAATAACCAACACCTCACCCTTGATCTAGGCTATCACTAGATGACTGTTTCCCTTAAGGAAAAGGATGTCTTTGGTACCAACACAATGCAAGAGCCTTGCAATATATGCAAGACAAGCCACTGTTCCAGGAATTTACCTTTCTGCAAGCAGGACAAAGTCCATTCTCATCAGTGCGGATACGATGCCAACAGAAACGACAAATTTGGTAGCCACAGGTGCAAGGGAAGAAATTGATGTCATCAATTTCCAGAGGCTCCATGCAAAGAGGGCATTCCACAGGGTCTTCCTTAGCATCAGGGCTGCGAGACATCTTTATGTGTTCGCAGAGCAGCAAAAGTTTATAATAACTTAATAGACCAAGAAGGTCAGCACTTGAAGATCTGCAAGAGGGGAAAAAAAAAAAAAAAAGAAAAAAGGTATTAATACTATGACAACTTTCCTTCTGTATCTTTTAGTGTTTCAGTTCTTCTTCACTTTCCTTCTCCCCACAAGTTATCTACTAACACACAAGTTATTCCCTAATAAACTTGAGTTTTTTCCTACTTATGAGTCACACAAATAGTATGCAAGATGGTACTGGTGACACACCTCCCCACTCAGAGAGAGAAACACTTGAGCAGTTCATTAGCCTGTTTACGTTTCAAAATGTACAGCTGCAAAGAAATGCTTAAGAGTATATACCATATATTGCTTTTGTTTCACCCGCTCCTTTATTGCTTTCTTGGAGTCTTACAAATGCAAGACAACATTTATGATCAATTTGTTCCAATGCTCAGATACTTAGAACAATCAAATCTGAAGTAAATTTAGGTCATCCATTCAGACTTTTGAGTAGGTTATGGAATTAAATAAAAACAAGGAAAGTTTCTTACTCAGGAGAATATGTTTCTTTTGTGCATCTAATTTTTTGGTCCAGAAACTGATCTCTGAGATCAGCCTTAGGACTACAGCATTAGCCAAGATTTGTCAGGTACAAACCTTTCTGCATGTGTCAAACAACTTTCATTATGTCTATTAGGCTTTTCATCAGCACCCAATTCACACCAAAGCCCAAATACATGCGTGTAGCTGAGAAAACTTAAGTTGCAACTTAGAGTGCAGCCACAATAAGGTATTTCAGGACCAGAATTCTGAAGGGGACTAAAATTCAGGTTGCCATTTTCTTCACTTATTTCCTGAACTCAGTCATTTGAGTAAGTTTTTATTCTGTCAGTTTAAGAATGCAACACAGGAAAGTTAATTTCAGACTCAAATCAAGACACTTGGAGTCACCATTGAGATATTTAGTCAATTAGGGCATTTTCTTCTTTCTTTCTATAAGTACCACTCTGTATATGTGAAAGTATCTAATCTCAGCAAGCTGTCTCTATCTGCTGCATGAGACATGCATGTAGAATTAAAGGCAACCGTAGAATTTTTAGGTGGACCACTGGAAGAGAAAAGAGAAAAAAAAAAGAAACAAAACCCAAAAACCCACTGAAAACTACCAAAAAGATGTGACCAGAATTGAGAGCTGGATGGTCAAACTAGCCGTAATGAACTACATCACTTCTGTAGAAAAAAGTGAGCTCTAAAGTTTTTTAAAAATCTGGAATTTTTGCAATCATGTTTCTCCCAAAGCACCAGTAATGTCATTATAATTGTACCACATGTGATCTGGAGTCCCCCTCTACTTTCCCAGAGACTTTTCTGTTTCATTTTCAACCAAAAATCAGTAGATTGTATACTATCTAATCTTTCTCCAGGCTTTTAGGAGCAAGTCCAGAAACCAATTCTCATATCCACCTACTTGAAGAGTGACATTTAATTCTGTCATTAGAAATAAGATGACTGAATACTTTGAGATCACACCCTTGCTTACAGATTTCAGTACAATGTGATGTTAGCCTTACGTGGCTTTGGTTTGCTACTTCAATCACTACCCACAAAAAAGAAAAACCAACCAACCAGTCCTGTTTTGATCTTACTCACTCAAAATTATACTTCCATGCACAAAGTCTATCTTATAAATCCCAAGACTTTTCAGCATCAATCTACAATACTTGTCCCTGTACTGTACACCTCTTTGGGAACAGAAACTCACCTGCTAGCACACAGGAGAAAACCCTGAAGAGGAACACCACACACGCACACCGTCAAAGCACCATCCAAATAACACAGCAGAGAGCATACAGCTTTGTAAGGGAATGGTTGCATTGTCCGTAGATTTACCTGTAATCACAGGCCAATACCAGAAGGCCAGACTAATTGCAATTTCCACGAGTTTGATGGCATATATCCTCTTAGCACAAAGAGCAGTTCTGGTACATATATACACCACTGCCTTACAGAGAAAAAATTCCACTGGACGACCACATAAAAGTAAGGATGACAGAATCACTTTTAGACACTGGAAGCATAATTTCTCTGTATAGCATGCACTAGCAACAACATTGTGCTCTTTCTAACCTTAACAATGATTAAAATGAAAAAGTTAAACTTCCACAATAATATAGTTTTTACTTTATTATCTATGCTTTCATTCGTGCTATATTCACAATCATTTTGACAGTCTCAGACACAGGTTTTGGAATTCTACCGGTGTTTTCTACAGAAAGCACTAGCAGAATCTGACCTGAAGGAAGGAAAGGATTACGTTGCTTGAAACCTTTGTCTTACTTTTAAGTACACATTCCCACCCGCTGAAGAGTCGAGGGACTGTTAAAAGGCCACAGAACATTATTTAATTGCTTATTATGCAGATAACACACATTTTTACAGCAACTTGTAAACATTCCCTGTAAATTTTTCACACTTCTATAGTAGCAAAACCATTACAATATGAAAGAGACTTTAAACCAAAGCACGGATGAACTCCACAGACTTTCTTCAGTTCAGATTTGGATTTTACTTTGTCAGAGATCTCCAAACAACAGGTCAGTAAGAAGACGGCATATTCCCTTCTACCGCATACTCATTTCACCACAAACTCATCAGCTCTGAGCCTACCAAAACACTTAAGATACACCAGTGCTAGCGAACTAGTTAAAAACACCATTTTTGAGAAGCTTCCATCACCACAGTAAAATTACTAAACATAAGGAAGTTACTACTTGGAATCTCCACTAAGAAAATGTCATCAGTTCATGTGGGGAAAAAGCATGCCGTATTAGCTAGTGCCTCTGGGATATGCAGACAAGCTCTAAGAAAACTGCAACATGATTAACATTTACGAGCTGTTTAAGTTAACACTAAATGTTCAGCAGCTGTTAGCAATGTCAATGGCTTGCTTCAGTCAGCAAATGGCCCGTTATTTTACAACAAGGAGTAATGAGCAGCTGTGTGCCATGTTTCTTGAAACTAAGAGGAAATACTTATTTACCTGGTCACAGACCATTCATGCAATTCATTTAGAGATTCTCCACTGAAATATGTCTCCATTTCAGAAGCATTAACATACTAGGGTCTGTGTCTGAAATCTGCATCAGAACAGTGTGTTTTTTCCCAAAACAGAATAACATGCACAGTAAAGCACCATTACAGCATTCTGCATAGAGTGCGTGCACTACCAAGAAACAGAGTAAATAGTCCGCTCCAAGACTATTCCAAACAATTCCAGATTAACAACGCAGGAAAAGTAATACAGCAATAGCAAAAAACCCAAAAGGCAGTATTATATGTGTTTAATCCAGACCATTTGATCTTTGGGACCAAGTTCAAAGAGAGTCAAGTAATAGCATCTCAGGAGAAGAAAAGGAGGGAGGCTTTGCACATGTACACATGCTATACAAGCAGCTAGAATTTGTCCGCACACTTTCCAAAATTCCAACAACTGCAGTCAAACATGGCTCCAACAGCTTCAAATCTTGTTTACAGGAGACCATGCCAAAACATTCACACAGGGATGGAGCAGAGGTGAACCATGTTCAGCAGCATGTTTTAGATGTAGTCATTTTGTTGATGTTAATAACCAAATACAGAATAAGCAATTGTGTGCTTTATACCTTTTACTACACCAACTGGTAAATTATTTTCCAAATACAGGCAAAATGAAAAAAGGGATAAATTTTCATTAATTTTTGAAGTGCTTACTTAGCAGATGACAACTGTGTCTAATCTGCTTCACCAATAAGTTGTTTAATTCGATGTAATTCTCCAAATTTTGCAGTCATGAAAAAGTGATCTATTTGAGGGCAGTCACCTAAACACGATTTTTACTTCTAACCTATATTAGGATGCAGATGTTTGTTGCCTTTCCCTTTTTGCACTTGAGGTGAGGAAGTTTAACTTCTAGCAGTTCATATTCCCTATTTAACTTTAAAAGGGTCATAAAGAAAAAAAAATAGGTAGGGGAGAGGAGGCAGCAGGGGGGAAAAAAAAAGTGCTTGTTATGCATTCTTTTTCTCCAAGTTCACCAATTTGGGACTTTACACACTCCTCCTGATCTCTCCACAGCAGACACTGGAATATCTCCACTGCTAGTAGTTCATTTCAGCAAACACATCCCTCAAAGTTCAGGTTCCCCTCCAGGAGGGCAGCTAGCACCAGGGAACACAGACACAACTCCTCCTCACACAATGGACTGAAACCAGCCTAGCTACTTGCTTTAAAATACTAAAGGCATCACAGACAAAAGTTCTCAAAATGTCATGAAAAATCTCAATAAAGATTCACATACCAGAAAAAATTTGAAGACTTAGGGCCTACTGAAGGAAAAAACCCAGACATGTGTTCGCTAATGTTTCACTTGCAGTTCAAACATACCTGACACTTGAAGTGAAACAGGTCAGAGTCTATGCACTGAACCTTTAGAATGGGCTCATTAAACTTATGCAAACAAACTCATTTTTATATTGCCTTGTATCTCTTGAAACTCATCAGCCACAAGAAGTCTCAAAAATGTAGTGTAGATGTTTGCTTGTCAATGCTACTGGGAAGGTAGCCCCCATCCCCACCCCAGGACCCTGACCCTGCTCTGCTGAAGGATCAGTTCCCTTTCTACATTTCACCTCTGAGTCGATCCCACACACAAGCAGACTACAAGCAGCAGCTATAATGAATTATCCCCTCCTTGAATCAGGGGGGCATCAGCAGCTCTGTCAGCACAGCAATCGCTGTCAGGCCAGCATGGGGGCACAGCAGCCTGAGGCCCATCTCGACTGCCTCCTCCANGGGGGGGGAAATAAAAAAAATCCCTCTTCTTCAGACTCTGAAAGTAAAACGGGCTATCACTTCATTGCATTGCAGTGATCACAGGAAAGTTTACACTAAAACCTTTCATAGACATGCTGAAAAGAAAAGCCCAGTTGTGCTGTCTTAGACACACAGAAACCAAGAGAGATGTGGTCAGCTAAGTCATTCAGGGCCCCACAGAGAACCCATACGGTAGCAAATTCACATATGAAAATCCCAAGTGATGGACAATGATCTAGTAACAGACACAAGACTAGATGTTTTAATGAAGTCACCCACACAGTTCAGAAAAGATCTGGGAAAATTCCAAAACCATCTTCTTTTGTATGCTACCCTGTACTTGCCTGTCATTTTTTTGAACCATACACAAGATGACTCCCTTTTGCCCACCAGACATTCACTCAAATCAAAATACAGCGATACTTTACAGTCACCTGTTACCAACACTGACTTAGACAGCAGGAGGGCCATGCTTTTCTAACTTTTATGGCTCTTTTACTGTCTGAGAACAAAGACACTTCAGTAGCAAGCAAAGAGGCTCTTGAATTCATCCAAGTTAATTTTGAGACCAACAGAAAGTTCACTTCCTACTTCTTTTTCCTGACTGTGCTAAACATTTAAAGCTAACTGTACTACTAATTGCAAAATCTTGCCCAGAAACAGCAAAGTCCATATTCTTCCATGTCTTCTTTCTGGAGTAGCATTTATGACTGTGTCTGTGGTCTGCAGCTACATTTTGATCACAGTACAAACAACATCTAAGAAAAGTTAAAACACAAAGTCCCAAATGTTTGGAAAGTAAGACCAGGAATCAAGCAGTCATCTCAGTATTTCTAAAAGCAGTGGTACACTGACCAGAATTATCCCCAAGTTATTTAGCTCAGAGGTCAAACCAGAAGTCTCTAGACACCACTGCGCTTTATGCCTCCCTGCAGGCGTTTAAGGAGCTCACTTTCATG
Source organism: Formicarius rufipectus (assembly GCA_013399695.1). NCBI lineage: Eukaryota > Metazoa > Chordata > Aves > Passeriformes > Formicariidae > Formicarius > Formicarius rufipectus. Next base: position 1,156,600 of record VXAU01005006.1, on the reverse strand, counting down.
GCCTCAGACTTTGAATTCTGCCAGCACAAGCAGTTGTACCATTGCTTGAACCAATAAGATCAAAATGTAACTATCCTTGCAGGGTCATGTTTTACCTAAATCAATCCTCCATCTACTTCATCACACAGCCATGCAGAAGCTTGCACCAGTATTGTGAAAATGTAGAAACAAGCACTTAGGGATAAGCAGCAACTGCTCAAGTAGCGTATTCAGCAACAGCACAAAAATCAGTCAAAGAAATCACTTGAGAAGATTCTACTTAATGCTATCAAGGCAGCTAATAAGAGAAACAGCCAGCTGCCCCCTGCTACAAGAAACTTATTCTTTACAAATCCAGTGTAAACAAACTATTTCAAGACAGTTATGTGGTAAATAAAAAGAAGTTATGTAGCACAAAAAGATGCTTTCTCTCATTTAAACTAAACCAAGAGTTGGTCCTTTCAGACTTATTGTTACAGCACTCAGAACACTGATGCATAAAAGGCTACATACTATCAGTGACACACTGATGCCAAGATACTATTTACTCAAATAATTTCTTACAAGTCATGAACAGAAACAATGTTAAATTGTATTTAGAAATAAAAAGGCCAAGTAAGATTGACATAATACTGCTCTAGAATTGTCCAAATTCATTTCCCACATTCAATTCTAGAGCTCCTTACTTTCTCATTCTGCACACCCCCATTTCATTTTTGTACCTACAGACCTGCTATATATAGACATGTTATGTCTAAATCATTTGGAAAAGGAATTAGAAGTGGGCTATACAATTAGTAGTTTAAATATTTTAAAAGATTATGTCACAGACAGACCATCTAATATTGGTCTACACATTCCAGTATGGTTATTTCCTCCTGACACAAGCAGAAGATGCTCAAGCAACAAGTGAAACAACAGGCATGCTGTACAGATTTGTATATAGCATATTATATATCAAATTGTTCTCAAAGGATGTTGCAGTTCCACCTGAAATATTCTGAATTCTCTAAATCTCTAATTACATTTTAAAAAGTGTACTACTCCATTTCTTGTACATTTTCTTCAGAGCACCTGATATCACTCACTGTCAGAAATGTGATCTAGACAGACCAGCTTGCCAATCATGCAGCACCCACAGGTGGTTATTAAAGAGGCTATTTGGGGAATGGAGTGTCTTTATTCTCTTCTTATAGATCTCTAGCACAACACTCTTACCCTGCAGTTGGAGTATCTACACAGCAGCAGCGTATCACAATTCAGTTTTTCCATAGTGCTGTGTTCTATTTTCTCCACAGTAAGGTGACATATATTCAAACACATTTTTCCTCCTTGTAATTCTATAAAGCACTGCTAGCCCTGGAAAACTCCTTTCCATGTTCCAGTATACCAGTTTTCTCTGTGTTTGAAGACCAGTGTTTTGATACTCTTGTACAAGACTCACATGCTAACACAGAAGCAATGCCCGACACTTCGAACAGTACTCTGGAGAAATAGAGCATTTTTTGAAAGGCAGGTAACTTCAGAGATACAAGCTTTGTTAATGCATATATAGGCAATTTGTTTGCAATATGATATTTAATTATTAAAGTAATCACTAACAAAGCATATTCAGAAGAATATCCCAGCAGACAGATTTTTAATGATGGCTGACACCATTCAGCCACTCAAACTCCCTAGAGCAAGGCACTGAGGCCAGGTGAGTGATGGCAGCTCAACTTCGACCTGCACTTCGGTTTCACATATGTTTTTTCAAGGTCCAGTTTTTCAGTGCTTTTGCCTCTGCAGATTAAAAGATCCAGACACAGATGTTTCATTTCATTGTTTCCCAAGTAAATTTGGGAACACTAGATGGAACAGCTTTAAGCTTTAACTGATCTCATGTTGGAACCCTCTGAGCCATGACTGTGCTACCGAAACATCTCACTTACCTACGAATTTCTTATCCTTCTGTTGCCCTTTATTCACTATGACTTAGTATCCCAAATTTCAAGACAAACTGCAAACTAGCCCTCTCCTCAATTTAAACTTTCATCAATTCAAATTCTTATCTATAAAGTATATTTTTTCTATTGATAATTACTATAAATGTTTATCTATAGTTAAACAAAGTTTGTTGTTTATTTAAACTAATTCAGATGAAAGACTGCATTACCCACACTTAAGCTGTTGCTTTTTCAGTATGTAATAATTTATGGTGATTTGTGAGGGTTTGTTTCGCAATCCAAAGTCACTGGTACATTTAATTACTTTTTTTAATTTTAAATCTACATGGAATTTTTAAATTAGCATAACATACAAAAGTCATATAAATTGTTGCATGTGCTTGAACATAAAACAGTATGTTCACAAAACCTGAAACCAATTTAGTCACCCAAAGGCAGTACGGTTAACAGTAGTTTATATCTCTAAATCCTTTAAGATTTCAGTAGTATAACATGCCCTCATTTTCCTTTCCTGAGGATAAGGAAAAAAAGCTTTTTCACTTTAAGAAAATTGGTTCCTGCAGTGAAAGTGAACACATCAGTGAACTAGAAAATTAAAGTGGCATGGCCTGACTGTGCCTTTAAGAAAAGTTGGTACTGCAGGCAAACAGATTCCAGAGCTAGTGAACTCCACTAGAATAATGCTACAACTCAGTAACAGTATCAAAGTGTACTGATTATATGCTGAATATTTATACACTTGTAAAATTGATTTTGATGGGGGAGTTGAGCTAACAAACTCATTTTAAGAGACATTATCTACAAACCACTTTAGAACTTAAAAAAAATTCCCAAAATTCCCAACACAAAAAACACAACACACTACCCAAGTCACCACATCACTGATGCCCTTCCCCTCCGCACTGCCGTTCAGGATATTCTCCATTTCCCATGACACAGCTCAGCTCTCTGCCTGTCTCCTAGGTAGCTCTCTCACCATCTCCCATTTTCATTGGTCTCCTGGTGCCATTCAGCCTATTCACATTTCCGTAGGATGCCTTCATTCAAAAGAGGAAAAAATGAGCATTTGTTCCAGGCTTCCAGCTACCAGAGTTTTTCTCAGTCCATTGCTTTCTTCAGGGAAGAAAAGAGGTGAGAACATGCCATTATATAAAGAAAGCTTCTTGTGCTAGCTTGTATTAGATTGCATACTTAATAATAATGGCTAATATTCTCAGATACAATTAAAAAGAACAGCTCAGGTCTGTAGAACTCCACGGCCTTTAAAGATCAACAATCCAGAAATTCTTACACGCATACATGAAAAACAGCACCTGACTTGAGGGTGCAAGACTGCATTTGAACATAACCCATTTGCAACATCCTGCCTGCAGTCATCATCTTCTGGATAATTTTCCAGGACTTATTTTTGACCTGTCACTCCAGTTGCATTAGTTCACATACACTTAATAATCCAACTAGTCTGATCTGAAAGGATGCCTGAAGAACAAGAGTCATACTGTCACTGAAGTACAATTTGGCACTGACCACCATCTATGCAACATTTTCAGAAAAAAGCATATGTTTCATTTTTTAAACTTGCGTTCAAGGGCAGCTCAGCTTTGAGATTATAAACACCCTACATTTGCATTTTCATGGTGCAGCACAGACAAGACCACTGCAGCACCTCCAGAAATCCCAGCCTGCTTATCCAACTGCACACAGTAACAGTTGTACTATCAAGGGCAAAAACCTTGTAAGCAGTTTGCTTATTAATTCCTGGATATTTCTGCTATCCAAATGAAAGAAAAATATTCACTTACACCTCCTGCAAACAGATCTCCAGAGATTTAATTATCTATTAGATAAATACCTTTACAGCAAAAGGATTATCTGTTATTTATCCCTGAAGAGGCAGTGACAGAAACAGTATCACAAAGGATAACTAAGAAAAATGCCACTGGAATAAAGGTGCACTACACATGAAACTTTTCTATTTGGAATTCTTACAAAACCCTCAAGGATCTTTAATTGTTACAAACACAGTACTTTTGCTCTTAGGGAAACACTATCCTGTAGTTAACACATATACTTCTGAAATTATCTTGGGAATAATACTAACAGTTTCTGAGGGCAGAGAGGAAGAAGCACAGAAAAGGGGGATAAAAGCTTATCACACCAGAGAGATAGGCATTTTTATTTACAGCACCACGCATTATAGATACACATATTCCTTTAGCCAGTAAGAATTACCAGAGTGACTTGTAGAAAACTAGATATAACATGGAAGTCTACATGATCACAAACTGACTTTTCTCAACCATTTAAGTATCTCAGAAACAATCAACAGTCCTTAACTGTCCTTATGAACTGCTGAGTTGTCACAGTAATATTAAGTTATAACAAACCAGCAAAGTGTAGCAGCCACATGTTACTACCAAAAGACTTGCACACATAGCAAATAGTAAATTTTCTGTTTATGTCTAAGTGGGGGAGTGACCACCCCACCTGCCTTGCCTCTAGACAAGAGCTCCCTTGAACACTGTTCTTAATTTCGCAGGCTGTTTGAGATGCTTTTCTTGAACAGAAAGAGTATAAATCAATTCATGAGGTAACCTTTTTTCCATGTTACTAAGACATCAGTAAAAAGAATCATTCACTCTGAAGCTTAACAGAACAGCTGAACACACTTCAGACCTAAGGTATGGAAGATCTAGCCAGGGTTAGTAACAAGTCCTCAGTTCCCTTTCACAACATCCTTGAATTAGGAAAGCAACTAAGACACCAGAAAATCAGAGAGAACAAACTTTAAGTAATTCTCAAAGCTCTTTATTTTTAAAATAATTAAAACTACCTTCAACGACTGGATAATATACTACTTAATGTTTACTTGTTTTCTCCCCACGTTCTCAATTAAGATGTTTTTATTAGGCTTTAACTCCTGCAATTCTCCAACATTTTCAAATAACTTGACCTTTACAGAGAAACAGAGCTATTACGTGCTTTTCAAATAATTTTAAACAGCAAACATGAACATACTATCAGTATAATTACTCATTCCCTAGCAACAGCAGTATTAAGTCTCCAATGTTTTTCCATAATCCAGAAAAGAAAATGACTTTTTAGTTGTGTTGGAAGGGGAGAAAAGCACCAAAAGAAGTTTAAGATTGAGAAATCTTCACAGAGAAAGAAAGCTTTACACAGCTCATCTATAGGTTCAGGATGAGCAGTGATTCCAGCTTGAGTGCTTCTGCTAATCAAGAAATAATGCAAATATTGAGCTCAGAAGAATAAAAAGTCTTTGTCGAAGTCCATGCACTCCTGCATGCTCACAATTCCATCTTGAAATTCACTGACAGCTGACGCCAGACATTAGAGGACTGGCACAAAGTATGCTCATACTGATTGACAAGTCAACAGCCACAGGGTACTAGACTGAAAATATGTGTTAATCCTACCCTAGTATAACACGAACTGCTACTTCACCACTTTCCTGCTCAGAAATTGTGAAGCACCTATGTCAACGACTCACCTCAGTTCCAGCAGTTCGCACTTTAAGTCTAACATTAACTTATAAAAACAGTATCTTCATTTCACTCTGGAATTTTGTGGTTGCTTTACAAAGAATCCAAGTCATCATCTGATTCTCCAGACTGTAGCTTTATACCTCACAACTCAAAGTGTCCTACAAGATGCCATGAAGCAATGAAGCCTCCACAAGACCTTTTTAATAAAAACTGTGATAATTGGAATAGTTTGAATAGTATGGATACAGTCTGTATCTGTACATGTCTCACTCCCAAAACTTTCTACAGACCTCAACAGAAAAAAACCTAAAAGATTAAGGGAAAAAGCAGCCCAATGTGTATGAAATAAGATCTACATGCTTTACAGAGTCAGAAAATGATGGAGATACCTCTTCTCCAGAGCTCCGCTGCTCCCCTGTAAAGCTATCAGGGACTATACTTTTCTCTCTCAAGGCAAAAGTTTCCACTTCTAGGTCAGCCCTACGAGCAGGCACATAAGGAGGTGGCTACTAACTAGCCCTCTTGGCTTTAACTGAAAAAGAAAGCAAGAGAGTAAGGAAAAAGTGATCAAAACCAAACAGCTTATCACCACACAGGCCATTCTTGAAAAGGTCTAGAAAGAAGCAGATGGTAATGATAAAATTTTAAAGTATTAAGTAAGTTTGTAATCCTGGACGTAGAGATACAGTGTAGGAGCAGTACTGTCTGCTGCTTTCTTTCCTCTATGTAGGTGAGAGTGCAAGGAAAACTGCTGGAACATTAACAGCTCTGACAGACTTCATGGTTTACTCTATCAGCTTTTTTACAGTATAACACCTAAAAAATTTCCAAGTCTGAATCCAGTATTTTGCCTTATAATGACTCTGATTTCATATTGTCAAAACAACATGAAGAGTTTTGGTTTTGGTTTTTTGTTTTAAATCAGGTAACTCAGCAGAAATTTCTCTTCACGTACCTCATGTTTTTTGAATATGCTGTGGTCTACAGCTCACAAAAGAAAGCAAAGTGGGGGCGGGGAAGAAGAAAAAAAAAAGAAAAGAAAAAAAAAGGAAAAAAAAAGGAAAAAAAAAGAAAAAAAAAAAAAAAAAAAAAAAAAAAAAAAAAAAAAAAAAAAAAAAAAAAAAAAAAAAAAAAAAAAAAAGAAGGAAAAAAAAAAAAGAAAACAGATCCCCTGACTGTGTTCCTGACTCAGCACAGGAAGAACAAAGCCAGAATTTTCTCTTTAGGAGCATCAAGCAAAAGTTAATGAAGTTGCATTTTGAATTTTCAAGAAAAATGCACAGTTTGGGAAAGAGCAACAACAAATAACCAGTTACAAAATGATGACGTGAATTGCCATTCTCAGTCATCAAACATTAAAAAAAAAAATATTATATTAACCAGTAGACTAGAACTGAAATGTCTTGCTTCAATTTATTAGAAAAGCCTCAATGTATTAGCACACATGGCCTGAAAAACCGGCAAGTTTTTCTCTGTACCTGCACATTCATTCTTTATCCAATAATTTTTCATTGCAATTTCAACTTAACTACACTTAAGAAATGCAAATATATAACACCAGGCAATGCCTGATTAGAAAAATTTGAAACAAACCTCACTGAGGTAAAGAATAAATACTTCACAAATACTTGATGCAAAAGAGTTATACATTCTAGTTTATATTTATTCTTAAAGCCATTTTGCTTAAGACTTTGACAAGTTTGTAAATTATCTGCAAGTTTACTTTAAAGCAGATACACGTTAAGGCGGCTGTGGAGGAGCCCAGTTTTTACCTGCTGAGCCTGTACTTCAAAACTTCTGCTATTGAGTTTACACAGATGCTTTTTAACAGGTAGTTGCAGCAGCACATTTTTAAAAATAGGAATCAACTGTAAAAATGTTTCAGAAGGGACTTTACATACTTAATCTTTAGTGAAAGGAAAAGTTTGGTTTGGAAAAGTGTTAAAATATTCCAGAGAAATTGAGCAGATTCAATTTCCTCGCCGCTCTCTTCCATTGGCTTAACAGGTACACCGGTATTTTCAGTACTGTACATTTCAACTGCCAACCAGATTAACCATCCCTTCATAAAAAAAGAAATATCAAAAATATATCAGATTCTCCAAGTGTGAAAAAATACTGCAAAGTCTGTAGTTTTTAAGACTTGATCTGTAATCAAGTCTGATGACAATGTGGATTTAGAGCAAGTTAGTAGGCACTCAAAGAAAAAATATCCAACTGCTCATAGACGAGTCACCACCCGTAAGTAATTTTTTGACATAAGTCACAGAACATGAAGACCAGGGGAAAAAAAAAAAAAAAAACACACACTGTTTTCTCCTTAAATTTCAAGGAAGTTTTCAATAGAGTTCTGCTGAGCTCTCTAAAGACTAAGCAGCCATCAGCAGTGTCTGTCCTCTTATGGATTAAGAATTGATTTTTAAAACTTGGCAACAAAAGAAGGAACAAGAGTCAACCATAGGAGTTCCAACAATTCTGATATCACATTTTATATATTTATATATATGTACATATGCATAAAAATATAACACCATATATGATTAAACCATGAAACTCATTATCAAAGGCTGCAGATGACAATTTAAACAGTTTTAAAATAATCAGACAAGCTGACCAAGGTGGAAAACACAGGGTAAAGTGAGCAGATCAAACACTACTAAACAGGAAACACTGTCAAGGAAGTGGCCAGGTTATAGAATCATAGGATTATAAAATATGCCAAGTTGGAAGGGACCCGTCAGGATCATTAAGTCCAGCTCCTGGCCCAGTACAAGACACTGCAAGAGTCACATTATATGCCTGAGAATGTTGTCCAAACGCTTATTGAACTCAGGCAGTCTTGGTGCTGTGATCACTCTCCTGTCCCAGTGCTCAACCACCCTCTGGGTGAAAAACTTTTTCCGGGTACCTAACCTAAACCTCCTCTGAATCAGCTTCATTCCAGTTAGATACTTCCTGGGCTGGAAAAGTCCATAGACTTCAGGATTGCTATCAGAAAGTATCCCAGGAAGTATCATCATGATCACCCTCATCTTAGTGTCTTCCTGAGAGCATCTGCTGCTAGTAACTAACCACAAGATACTTCGATAACTTCTAATTCAGTGCAGCAGACTTGGACATACTATTGGTCTAATTTATTACAAAATTTCACACTTTTAGAAATATAGAAGTGGAAAGGAACCATTAATACATATACTGGAGTTTGAGTGCACCTGGACACAGGATTCCTTCCAATTCTTTTTAGTTTTGCTATCCCTAGAGCTGGCTTTACAAGTTTTTTAAACACAGTTTTATGACTACAACTTAACAAAGCAATTTACCTAGTATCTGCTAAACACATGAAAATGAAAGAAATGTATCACAAAGAAAAGATAGGGAAAATATAAAGACTTCCATGTCTAACTTAAATCGAGAAAAGTTTTCCCTCCATAACTTCATTAGAAGTCCTGAAGCTGGTTACCACAAGTTAGCCTGGCAAGAGATACACACACCATGAAATTTCACAGCTCTTTGCAGAAACACATCAGGAAATTATGTCAAACTGCTGAGAAATATTCCCCAGTTCTGCCCAACAAAACCTGTGAGGACCTAATATAATGTTACAAGCTGTTGAATATGCCAGGTTGCCACACTGATACTCCCTGCGCAGAACTGCAACTGTACCAAGTATTTTCACATTTCAGACAATACCTGAAGTCTCCCAGATCCACTGCTGTCTACCAATCCTTTCAGTTACAAGCCTTTAAAAGACATCACAAGTAAATCTACAGCAAAAAGCATGTGTCCAGAGATATCAGATATTATGATAAACACATTCATTGCACTGAGATACTGCCCACAAGCAAGCTTTTCTGGACTATGAACCACTAAAAATCTGAAGACAACATTAGTTAAAAAATGGTTTAAATGGTTTAAACTACAAAAACAAACAAACAAACCAAAACCAACAAACAAAACAACAAGAAAAAACCAACCAAACAAAAAACCCCCCAAAACAAACAAAAAACCCCCAAACACACCACTATAACCCAGCTCCAAAACTTCAGCATTCACAGAAGATACAAACCTACCTATTGCTACTATCACTTATAGCAAGCTGTTTGAGACCATATTACTTTCAATTTATATACTTGCTATCATAAACAAGACTGCATTTCTTGGGACATCAACATCTCAAATAACCACATCCAAACACCTCAAGTACAGCTATCTACACAATCTGTAATGACTGTCACAATTAAAATCAAACATCTGAAGAAAAAAGAAGCAACAAATCTGCAGTCTGTAGATTATACAGCCTCATACTGCCTGTTTAGGACTCTTTTCTAATGTTTTTCACAGTGGTGCTGTCCCTTCCCATTAGCACATTGCTTTCAACAGCCATGAGTACAGTTTTAATCTAAAGAGCAACCAAAATCAATTCTAGAAAATAGTAACATCAAGATAAACCAAGCTCAAGTTGCAAAGAGCTATAGGTACTGCTATGTGGGAAATGTGAACGGAAAGGAAAGAAAAGTTGCCATTTATCACCTGGCAGCAAACCTTAATCACATTAAGATTCCCACTAGGTGGAGAAAGATGATCCTCAATCCTGTTCTGCTTGGATACCCTTAGCTGGGCTATATAATCAGGAGTTTGAAGTTATGCATTTTCATTTCCCCTTACATAAGGTTTCTGGGAAGAAAATTAATCATTTATTTGTTCAGATTAAGAGTTCAAGCCCACTTCTGCCAATAATTTAGGGCTGAATGTTACAGTAATGCTATATTTACAATAAGGTAAATAAAAGCCAAGTCACAAGAGCCTGTATTTCAGTGATTCTTCCCATTAACTGCCAAAGTAAGTTTATCCTCATTTTATTCTGCCTTCATAGGTATGAAGTAGAGGAAGCAGGCTGCCATGGATTAAAATAGACTATCTTTAGGATCCAAGGCATACAGAAGGCTCCACAAAAGATAAAAAAGCCATAGGAAACATTTTATATGAGTTCTGATGTAATGAGGAGTATGACAGAAATACAGAGTACATACTGCATCCACCATCGGTGAGCATAAACAATCATCACATGTAGCTGAGCAGGTTCAGAGAAAAGCCATATCTCCTCAGCAAAGGCAAGCACCCCAGAGACGTCAGTAACACAATTGTTTTTCACTCTTTCTGATGATGATCAGACTTATAAAGCCAACCACCAGGAATGAGAAAAGTCTCTAGATAGATATTTAGATACAAGCATGCAAACATCTACTCATCTTTACAAATCTGGCCATAACAAAGGGATTTGAGAAATGCCTAAATCAGTTCCTGGTGAAGAAAAGACACCAATTACAGGTCAGAGCCATGGCTCTAAAAATTAATTCTACACGTTCCAGAACTTCTGATGTACAAGAAAATTCCATACAGATGTATTAAAGAACTTCAACACGGGAGGTCAGTATACAAAAGTGTTGTTTTAACATTTAGGAGGCTGCAGTTAGCCCTCACAGATAAACGGCACCTTGCATCAAGGTGAGATCTTTTTCTTGCTCTCCCACAAGGCATCTACACTGTAAAATAGCAACACTGAACCTTGCAAGGCAAGTTTGCTACTCCAAGTTGCAAGCTGTTTGCAGTTTCTTTTACAGAAGAATGGATTTTATTTAGAAATGAGCAATTATGCTCAACCACTGTATACAGGAAATACAGGACACATCATATCTTGTGTGTACAGACCCTGCCTTGCAGAAACGGAATTCAGAGGACTTGTGCTAAAAAAGCTGAGATGACCTCACAAGAAAACACCATGGAGTTTCCCCAAGATAGGCCTACACAAGATTCCAAGAGCAAAGGAGGAAGAACATTAGCTTCTAAGATCATAGTATTACCCAGTAATTAGGTTGCTATTGAAGCAATTAATGTCTGAAATTAAAACAGAAAACTCATAGCACTATCCAGTACCCCATCCCTTATATCCAGAGCCAACTTTCAGAATATACTAGCAAGCATGTTCCATTCCTAGAAAATCTGCACCTCAATCCTTAATTGTATTAGACACCAATGAAAACAGACTTATGAGGATGACTGTTTAGAACTCAGTAAAGTCTGAAAACATTTGCAAAATATTTCTTACCTTTCTACAAAATAAGTTGAATGAGTTTGCCTTGTAGACTTGCACAGAGGTTGAGATCCTTGCCTTTGCAAAAGGTAGTGTACTGTATCAATATTTTGCATCATCTAAGCTAGTGTGATCCTCAGAAAACTGACACTTCTGGCTTAGGGAAAATCATTTGCAAATCCAATTTTAAAAGGGAAAATGGCTAACATATATAGATGTTATAAACAGTCGCATACTCCTAATCAAGGTATTTGAAAAATTAGTATGCAGATAAACCTAAAGCAGCTCAGCAGTTGCAATCCACATGAAAAATAATGCACTCAGTCTGTTTTACTGTTCAGAATTTCTAGGGTCTTGGCATCAGGAGGCCAATAATGAACCAGAATCAAATATAACTGCACATTTTTTACATTTATTCTCACTATGTGTACCAACTACGGGATAGACAGCACTGCTTTATTTCACATGCAACAGGCTTTAGGAAAATAGTTAAGCACGAAGCTCAATTTGATGAGAAAGTGTCTTCCAAAATTAGTCTTGAAACCACTGAAGTTTCATTTGAAATGTGTGTGCAGAAATAAGAAAATAAAACAATGGGTTGTATTGCACTGCTACTTTTGTGTGGGCTAGTGTGTGACTCTGAATCTGTAATAGTAACTTTACAATATGGTTTGGTCTTCATCTGCAAGGTGCATAGCAGTAATTAAGCACGTTAAAGGGTAACCAGAAAACCCATATTATTGATCTTACATCAGAGTGGAGTAGTTTCACTGTCCCTAATAGCCATGTCCACTTCCAAAATAATGCTGTTACCCCTTAGCATCAGACTTACACCACAAGTTATTAAAAGATATTTCTCAAAATTTATCTAGTAAAGAGCATAATTATAGAAGTATTTTTCCTGAGAACACGGCACACAGGTTATCTGCTTCCTGACAAGAAACAGGCTAGACATCCCAAGTTCTTTTAATACCCATCTGCATAAGGGCTAGTAATGAAGAGGGTGTAAAACAATCTGTACAGACCACGATGCTACATGCAGTATTGTTGCTCTTCTGAATCAATAAAATAACAGATTTTTATCTGCTTTCTAAGAGAGGACATTTGTCTTTGAAAAGCAGGTTAGCGTTTTCTCCTTCCTACTGAAATAACAAAAGGCTTGTGATGAGTACTGTGTGTGTAGACCAGTAAATCAGATGTTACCAAGAGTTTATGTTGATAACATAATGCACATAAAAAGCTGTAGTTCAGATTGCCCATAAGCATATCACAGCAGTATAGTTAGGTAACAATGAATAGTCAAGGTGAATAAACAGCACCCTGAGTTTTGCGGTTGTCCCCTCATTTTGTTTCCATTCTGTTTATTAAAATCTGGTTATGTATGCATGCCTCAACAACATCATTGTTCTCAAATTTACACCAGAACATTAATCAGATAAATTCACAGCTCTCATACAAATAACAAACCTTTAGAAAGGGATGAAGCACTCCTGCTACTGCTGGAATGTGAGAAACTCAATTTTCCAACCCTCTGGAAGGGAACACTCTTTGGGTGCAGTAGGTAGGTGCATAGAAGAAACCCAAAGTTAGAGTAACAGGAGAGTAACATCCTCTCCCAGAGGTGGAGAACACGTTGACCTCAGTCAGTGGCAAGGACATGATTCCCACTGCCCCATTCCTCAGGGTTACAGATTATAGCAGCTGCCAGTAGCTGCCTTCTCCATAAGGCAGAACTCCAAGCCAACCACATACAAAATTCACATAATTTCTCCCCTGCAAGGAGTCTCAAAGTAAAGAACTACTTTTCCAGTAACCATCTTTCAATAAAAACTTCAGTTGAGTGTTTCAAAGTTCATATAAAAGAAGTTTCTATGAAAGACTGAAAATTGTACTAAACACTTTTATAGCCACAGGGTTTTTTAATTCTTTGAAACACATGGCTATGTGTAAGACTGAGAATGTTAGAACATACAGAATATTCCCTCTAGATTAAGTTCATAGACAGCATATAAAATAGCTCATCACTATGCAGAATTAAGGTTTTCAACACAAAGGCACAAGTCACTTTGCTACACCTGAACACAGAGACATCAACACCAAAGATAAAGCATGCGCCCACAGCAGTTTCCCTTAAATACAACATGGATCAAGGACAGTTGCAAGAGAAGACAAGAGAGAGCATGGAGGGAAAGAAAACTTGTATCCCAACACTGCACACCTCTGCAGAGTCCTGAGACTGATAACGATGAAGAAGTCACATCCTCGTGTCTTGCACACACTCCTACATTCATTCTACTCCAAAGTAGCCACAAGGTTTGTAGGTTGAGATTGTATCTCTTATTAGACTGACATGTGTAATGAACTAGTATTCTGTTCTAACACAAGATACTATCTCTGCACCAACAAGATGCTACTTCTGCAGTCCTCAACTTGCACAGAGCAACAGGATGACAAAACTTAACACTTTCAAAATTCAGTAATTACTAAGTTATAAATAAGGCCTCTAACATGTTCAGCACTTACTCCAAAGACAGCATCCCAAATTTTTATCACAATTAAAGGTAAGTTTGGTAAATTAATTTAAAAGCTATTCTTAGGGTACGTATAAGAATTAATAGTAATTTACCATGTTATCCTCATTGAATAGCAGAAAGAGAAACAATCATGTGGAAAGTCCACTGATTAACTACGGCATAGCAGAGAAAACCAATACACTTGGTGGGGCAGGTGGGGTAGAAGAGGTCTTTAAGATAGCCTTAGAACATACACACCTTAAGTTATCCACTACAGTAAAATTTTTTCAGACAAGGTTGAACAAGAAAAATAGAACCTTCAGTATACTATAGCTGAGCAGTAAACCAAGCATCTTGCATCATTTTAAAAGGGATCAAAAAATCCCTTAAGTATCTATTATATAGTCATTGCAGAGTCTCTAATGGGCATTATCATTCCTGAACATCTAAACTACATCTTCTTTCTATTTAAACATCTTTACCAATCTTGCATTTATTCTTTTCTCACAGATCAAGACAAATTTGGGGCATAGGTGGCAAAATTCATTACTTAGTTATGTGAATAATGCTAAGTATTTTAGGCACAACTGCAGCAGCATACTGTTAGAATTTCTTACTGCTATGCACTTTGCATAGAAAAAACCTCACAAAAGCTTACATAGAAGGTGGCTTAGTTCACAAAACATACAGGATCTGCTTCTGAATGTCTGTCAACCTTTAAAAGGCATTTTGTTGTTCACAATCATTATGACACAGAATTGAATATATAGCAAAAGTAGCCTTCCCTCTCTACCTTTCAAAAAAAGCTTCAAGATAAACTTGCATTTTTAGATGGAGAAACACAGTATTAAATTTTCAATATATCTAGAAACAGTCAAAATACAAATTTAATTCACTGATACAGTACATAGGAGGGAAATTGAAACAGTATGATTTCTGCTGTGGGTTATGTTCAATGGTTTCAAGAAAAAATAAAAAAGGAAAAAAATTCATACAATTAGGTTAAGAGCTCGTCCATCATTTCTGCTCTTAGAACATCAAAATTTTGTTTGTAAAGTAGTACTTCTCCAGTATTCAGTGAATCCTTTAGAACTATGCCCTTTCAGTTCAGATCTAGATCATTGTCTAAGTTTAGAGGACTTAGAAAAAAATTATAACTAAAACAGAGAGACAAATCTCCTTTAATTTCAAAACAAATTTTAATTAAAATATGACAAATTGAAGGATAACAGTTCCTAGCTATAATATCTATCTATCTATATATGTATTCAAGATAAACAAAAACAACCAGAACTAAACAAGTAATAAAAAAAGAAACCCCTGAGCAAAAAGAACCCTTCCCCCTTCAGTCCCTGTCCCTGGTGGGCACAGAGGTATTTTACAGACTGCAGGTGATGAGATGAGTAGCCGGTGCTGGGTCGCCCCCGGGGGGGGTGTCTTGGTGGATGGGAAGAAAAAAAATGTTGGCGTGTCCCTCCGAAGAGCAGTGCAAATCCTCTGCTGGTGAGTGATGGTTGCAGTCTGGTGGCAGTCGCAGTCTGGTGGCAGTTGCAGTCTGGTGGTCCTCTTCTGGATCTGAAGAGAGCCCCTAGGCCCAAAAATCCTCTGCTTATATTCACCTAGGCTCCGCCCAGTCCCTCCCCCAGGGTGGAGACTTAAACAATGGGTGATTTATTCTGTGAGATAAACAATGGCCTATTTTTGACATCCCTGATGGGCCATTAGCAGACATGACCCCTCAGGTGGGTGTGGAGGCAGAAGAATTTCCTTATCTCACAGAAGTTCCAAAACACCCAGCCTGCAGCCTGAGGGGTGTGCTGTGCCTTAGACAATAGCTGCTAATGTGCTATTGTGAGCAGTTCATGGGAAAAAATGGCATAGAGGCTTTAGAATACACATCCACACAGTGACAAACTGACCCTGGTTACTAAAAACCAGGAAAATCATGGATAGGACATGGAGGTTATTCTCTACCACCTCATGTCACTTCCTGAGGATAGGGAAGGGATCCCTTCCAGGTCAAGTAGTCTGGCAAAGAAAACAGTCAGGTATTTTCTGGGCCTTCTACAGGGTCAATAATCATTTGTGACTAGTTTCCATCTTTCTTGCACCCTCTCTTTAGTATTGTTGTGTTACTGTTTGTTGTCTTATTTCACCGCTCCTTCCAGTAAATTTTTCTGATCTCAACTTGTGATTGTCATCTTCTGTACCTCCAATTCTACTCTCCAGCCTGCTGTAGAGGAGAGGAGATTGGAGCAGTGCATGGTTCAAAGTGAGTGTTTCAGCGGGAACACCATTCCTAAACACCAACACACGTTTAGCCAACAGAAACGAAGCACGTTTCTTCTGCTTTTTACAAAGACACATACAAAATGAGCATTTTGCCAAATACAGCATTGCTATTATTCCTGGGGTTTTGAAGTACAAACAAGAAGAAAAACCTTACAGGAGACACAGGAATAAAAACACGTACAAAAACCACATCACACACATCCCCTAGTCCAACTAAATCACTTTTATTCCAACACATTCTCAGCCTGACTACTGTTCTGGAACAGAAATCCTGCACCTGCAGTACCATGGACAGGGTATGGAAAAGCTCATAGACTCAAAGAAGAGGCTGAGTTGGAAGGGATCCATCAAAGCCATGAAGTCCAACTCCTGGTCTTGGTACATGACATCCCAAGAATGACACCATGTGCCTGCAGGCATTGTTCAAACACTTCTTGAACTCTGTCAGGCTTGGTGCTGTGACCTCTTCCATGAGGAGCCTATTCCAGTGCCCAATCACCCTCCAGATGAATAACCTTTTCCTGATACCAAACCTAAACCTTCTGCGACTTGGCTTCATGCCATTCCCTCAAGTTCTATCACTGGTCACCACAGATATCAGTGCCTGTCTCTCCTCTTCCCCTCATGAGAAGGTTGTAACTGCAATGAGGTTTCCCCTCAGTCTCCTCTTCTCCAGGCTGAACAGACCAAGTGACTTCAGCTGCTCATCAAGAGGCTTCCCCTCCAGGCCCTTCCCCATCTTCATTGCCCACCTCTGGACACTCTCTAATAGTTTAATATCTTTCTTATACTGTGGTGCCCCAAACTGTACACAACATTCAAGGTGAGGCTGCCGCAGTGCAGAGCAGAGTGGGACAATCCCCTCCCTCGACTGACTGGTGATGCTTTGCCTGATGCCCCCCAGGACAGGGTTGGTCCTCCTGGCTGCCAGGGCACTGCTGACTCATATTCAGCTTGCCATCAACCAGGACCCTCAGGTCCCTTTCTCCAGTTCTGCTTTCCAGCACCTCACTCCTCAGTCTATACAACCAACCAGATTTGTCCTGTCCCAGGGGCAGAATCCAGCACTTGCCTTTGTTAAACTTCATACAGTTGGTGATTGCTCATTTCTTTCATTTGCTGAGGTCTCTCTGCAGGGCCTCCTTGCCCTTGAGGGAGTTGACAGATATTCCCAATTTAGTGTTGTTAGAAAACTTAGTATTCTCCTTTGAGTCCTGCATTCAAGAAATTTATGAAGATGCTGAAGAGCACTAGGTCCAGGATGGAGCCCTGTAGAACCCCACTTGTGAGTGGGTGCCAGCCTCATGTTACCCCATTCACTATAACTCTTGGGCCCAACCCATGAGCCAGTTGCTCATTCATTACAACATGATTATTCAGCTGTATGCAGGTCATTTTGTCTAGAAGGATCTGCGAGACATATTAATAAAAGCTTTGTCGAAGTCCAAAAGGATTACATCTGCTGGCTTTCCTAGGCCAACTAGGTGAGTTACCCTGCTGTAGAATGAAATTAGGTTTGATAAGCAGGACTTTCCCCTCATGAAGCCATGCTGGCTGTGACTAATGACTACGTTGTCCTCCAGGTGATTTTCAACACTTCCCAGAATAATCTTTTCACTGTGTGACTGTGTGAAGTGAGACTGGTAGACTTGTAGATTCCAGAGTCTTTACTGCCCTTCCTGAAAATCAGGACAATATTTGCCAGCTTCTACTCAGCTAGGACCTCTCCATATTCCAAAGACTGCACAAAAAAAAATCAAACATTGAGAGAGGTTGTGCAGTGACATCAGCTATCTCTGAGGATTCCCGGATGGATCCCATCAGGCTCCACAGATTTGTAGGAACCCAAGCTGGAGCAGTAGATTACACACAATTTCAGGATCAACTGGGAGTTATCATTCTCACAGTCATGATCCTGCAGCTCAGGGCACTGAGATCCCCTTGATCCATCATTCTTGTTGAAGATAGAAGCAAAGAAAGCATTAAATGCCTCTGCCTTGTCTTCATCCCTATTTGTGAGGCTGATGTTATTTTTACACTGCCTACTGCCATTAATATATTTGAAAAAACCTTTTACTGTCCTCCACCTTCCTGAACACTTTCACTTCTGATTGAGCTTTGGCTACATAAATCTTCTCCTTACAGTGGCAAGCAGCATCGCTCTATTCTTCCCATGCCAGCTGACCTTGCTTCCACTGGGAATCTGCCTTCCTTTTTCACCTTACTTTCCCTGTTCAACCAATCCATCCTTCTTACTTGTCTGCTTGATTTCCAACATTTAGGAATTTTCTGTGCCCTTAGAAGTGCTATTTAAAAAGTGACCAACACTAGCAGATGCCACCACTTGCAAAAATATTTTCCCCAGAGACTTCACTTACTCATGCCCTGAGCAACCTGAAGTCTGCTCTCCTCAGGTCCAGAGTTAAGGTTTTGTCGACACTTTCCTTCCTTTCGACAGAGATTTTAAACTCTATCACTTCATGGTCACTATGGCAGCTGTCTTGGCCAATCTCCCCTTTGCTCACAAGACCCACTCTGCTGACAAAGCAGCAGACCTAGAGCAGCTTTCTGAGTCAGCTCCCTTACGACCTGTTCCATAAAATTGTCTACTCCAGTTTCTAAGGTTCTTCTGGCCTGGGTTGTTCAATGTGCATGATGACCCCGGCTGATTTCTGGCAAGTTGGAAGTCCCTCACAAGGACAAGGGCAATTGACTTGAAAGTGTCCCTTAGTTTCACAAAGAGTAATTTATCAGCATCATCATCCCAGCTGAGAGGTTGATTAGAGACTCCCACAATGACATCCACATTATTTGTTTCTCACTTGATTCTTATCCAGAGGCTCTCAACTGTGCCATCACCAAATGTGAGCTCTCTTCCACCACATAAAATGCCCACCCCCTTTGCCTCTTCTGCCTACTCTATCCCTCCTGTAACCATCCATCAGGGCACTCCAATCAAGACTGATACCATCAGATTTCATTTATGCCAATACTCTGGGACTGGACCAAAGCTTCAAGCTAGTCTTATCTGTTCCTTATGCTGTGTTCATTAGTGTAGTACTTTGTAACCAGCACCTCATGAAGCTAAGGGATCCCATTACTGCTTGTTTGCTCAAGTTTTGGCACATCAGTCAATTGCTCATCACTAGCAAGTATGGTATTTTCCCTTTGCCTTTTGAGCATTTCATCGCTGAGTTTTTAAGCAACCAGCTTGAACTTCAAGAAAACAAACATCCAGTGTCAGTGCAAAGGATTCAGTTATCTTCCCTAACACATCCATAAACTTCAATATTTACATGAATAAAAAAAATTCCTGCATTTTCACTGAAGCCATAGAATCAGCTTTAAGGCTATTAAATACAGAACCACAGAAAGGCCCTAGTCAGAAGAGACTTTAAAGATCATCTAGTTCCAACCACTCTGCCATGGGCAGGGGTACCTTAAACTAGGCTAGGTTGCTCAGAGCTCTATCCAATCTGGCCTTGAATATTTCCAGGGATAGGGCATTCACAATTTCCCTGGGCAACCTGTTTCAGGGCCTCACCACCTTCACAGTAAAGATTTTTTTCCTCTAATATCTCATCTAAACCTGTTCTCTTTCAGTATGATGACATTCCCCCTTGTGCTATCACTATGTTCTGGTAAGAAATCCATCCCGTTTTTCTTGTAGGCTCCCTTTAGGTACAGGATGGCCACAACTAGGTCACCCCTAAGCCTCTTCCTTTCCAGGCTAAACAATCCCAATTCCCTCAGCCTTTCCTCATAGGAGAGGTGCGCCAGCTCTCAAATTTAGGTGGCCTTTGTCTGGACTCCAAGAGGTCCACGTCCCTCCTGTGCTGAGGACCCCAGAGCTGGATGCAGCACTGCAGGCGGGGTCTCACCAGAGCGACGCAGAGGGGCAGAATCCCCTCCCTCGCCCTGCTGCCCACACTGCTTTGGATGCAGCCCAGGACATCTTTGGCTGCCTGGGCTATGAGCACCCAGTGATGGTCATATCCAGCCTCTCATCCACCAGCACCCCCAAGTCCTCCTCTGCCAGGCTGCTCTCGATACTTTCATCCCCCAGCCTGTACTGATACCGGGAGTTTCCCCAATCCATGTGCAGCACCTTGCACTTGGTCTTGTTAAACCTCATGAGATTTTATAGGTCCATTACTGATTCTCAGTTTCAAGCTCTAAGGTGGACAATTTATTCATGAAGTTGAGGATTAAGTTTTTTGCTACAGATTCATAGACTAATTTCAACTGAAAAGGATCTCTGGAGTTCTCTAGTCAACTTCCTTCTCAAAGCACTGTCATCAAAATCAATCCAGATTATGAAGTGCATTATCCAGTGAGCATCAAAACGTCTAAGGTGAGACACTGTTGAATCTCTCACCTGTCCCCATAATAGTCTCACTCCAGAGAGAAACACATTCTTCTTAAATGCAGTTATTTCAATGCATGCCTGCTGTCTCTTGCTTGCCTTCCACTCCCTGCTATAAAGATCCTGGCTCAATAGAGTCTGTCCATTGGTACTCTAAGGTTACTATTAGTTCCTCCTGCTATCCAAAGCCTTCTCTTCTTGCAGCCTAAAGACCCATTTCCCTAACAACTGACAATTTTAGCAAACTGTTACTTCTCATACACATCTGCTAGACTTAAAGTCTTCCACGACAAATACAAAGTTTTGATTTAGAGCAGCTGTTATCTTCATCCCTGTGCTTCCCCAAGACACAACCACATGAACCAAGACATCATGCTAAAATCTCATAGTAAAAGCTAAAATGAGTTTAATGCCTTTCTGGGCTCACTATAATCTCTCTCTAAAACATCATCATCATGGCTAGACTTCGTGAACGAAGATCTGGGAGGGTTTTACCCACGCTTGCTGCAGGCATGCTGATATCAGCTCTCTAGAACACACATCAGCTTTAAAGAGACTATCTCCTCTTCAGTCTCAAGCTCTGTTTCTAAACTAGAATTAAGAGTTATGGAAGAACTTCTAATTAAAAAAAAAATACTGTTGAATGAAGAGCTGTAGTTTTACAGGCTCATATATGTACAAGAGCTTGGATACATAGGAAAAAGAGAAGATGTCGTGAATTTAAGGGGCAGGGAGGAACCCGACTACAAGCAACAAAAACATTCCCATAGGGCAGGGAGGGTGGTGAACCTACAACAACAACAAAAAACCCAAACCAAACAAAAAACAAACAAAAACCCCAAACAAAAACAAAACCCAAAAAAACCAAACAAACAAAACCAAAACAAACAAAAACAAACAAAAAAACCCACATAACAACCCAACCTCAAAATATGTAGATCAGAAAAACATCAGGAAACAGAATAAGAGTACATTATTAGGACTGCTTTCTAAACCACTGTTACAAAAAAGTCACAAAATGCTACAAGCACTCCAGCATGAGACAAATTTGTGGTAAGGTGTAGTATGCTACTGACTATTACAAACAAATGTTTCTGTATCAGTTTTCCCAATCCTCCAGAGTTACTTATCAGACTAACAGTAAGATATTTAAGGACAGTAACAGCTCTTCAGATACAGTCACTCTTTGGTGAAGCAAGTAACATGAGGAATTAACAGTCACTGGAAAATCCATGTCACAACTAGCCAGTCAAGAAATCCCAGAGACAGGAAGGGAAGAAGTGAAGAAGAGATGTATCCCAAGATTTACTTCATACTTCCTATCAGTAATTGTGATGTGCTCCGACACTTCTCACAAGAAAAGGTGTGGGGTAGCAGATACTGAAAGAAGCAGTGATGCTTCCCTAAGAGAAAAAAAGGAATCTTCTCTACAGACTTCCACATGCCCCTGGAAAACCCATGTTCTATATTTCATTTCCAGCTGGAAGGGGGAAAAGATACATCAGAGAATGGTCTGTACTCATCCAGCCTATTAAAAAAACCCACCATACAAATAAAATAAATCCTTGCACCAGCTTAAAATAATTCTTCAGAGTACTTGAGAAACTACCAAGAAACACATGGAAGATTTGACCCTTTTCTTCAACCTCATCCTAAGACCTGTAAAACAGTACAGTTCAACAGCCCCAGATTCACTCTCAGCCACTTACATTCCTAGTATCTTTACACTCACACGAGTGGAAAAAAGTAAATTTGACTTTTGCGAAGAGTAACATCGCTTGCCCCTCACCACAGAGGGTGTCACGTGAGGAGAGTCAGTTTAAGCCACAGGTGAATGAAGACTTAACAACTCAGAGATAGAATATCATGAGCTGAATAACTAACTGGGGCCCTCAGCAGAAAAAAGACACAGAACTGCTCAAGCAAGTGCACAGTAGGGCCACAAAGATGATCACAGGGCTGCAGTATCTCTCCTATGAGGCTGGAGTTGTTCAGCCTGGAGAAGGCTCCAGAGAGATCTACCGCAGCCTTCCAGTACCTACAAAAAATATGGAGGGAGACTGTTTACCAGGAAGTGATGAGACAGGACAACGGGTAAAGGTTTTAAATTGAAAAGGTAGATTAAATATTAAATATTAGGGAGAAATTCTTCATAATGAGGGTGGTGAGACCCTGGAACAAGTTGCCCAGAGAAGTGTGGATGTTCCACCTTTGGAAGTGTTCACAGCCAGGCTGGATAGGGGCTTTAAGAAACCTGGGTGAGCAAAAGGTATCCCTGTCCATGGCAAGGGGTGCGGAATGACATGATCCTTATGATCCTTTCCAAACAAACCATTCTGTTATTCTATGAACTAGTCTATACTTTGCATTTTAAAAGGCAACACAGCAATGCATTAGAACTTCATTGCATTTAGACAGCGCTCAAGGCAGAAAACCAAAATTCTACAAATTAAGGCTGTGATCCTACAAACATTTAAGCAGTAAACTTTACTGGAACTGATTTACTGACTATAATGAAGTTAAAGAAGGTGTTTGAATCAGAGAAACAAGCCCACATTTGCAGTAGGAGCTTCAAAACTATAAGTTTTATTATAACTACTCCCTACCATGAGGACTGTTGTTGCACAATGGAACAGTCTTAGCATGTAAACATAAAAAGTAAATTGAAGCTGTAAAGTTTCAACAGAATAATACATATAAGTCCATTTCCACTTTAAAGAGACTTTAACAGTTATACCAATGTACGTACACTTAGAATTTCTCAAGACTGAAAAAGTAACTAAAGCATTAGCCCCTGTAGCTAATGACTGCAAAGCCTGACAAAAAATATGAATGGACCATTTCTGCTTTTTCTTGATGTATACCTGGAAGGTAAAACTGATTCCAAATATAGCACACATCTTGTGCTCAAATTTGTGGCACTACCTGAAAGTAGGTGGAAATTAGACCTGTGGCTTATTTCTTGTTCTGTGTTGAAGCTTCTCTAAAATCTGAAATTCTGTTGCACTTAATTCAGGACAATGAAGTATTTCTTTTACCAATTTAAAAAATAGTTGGGTAACACAAAAGGTACACCTAATTAAAATGCAGTAACAAATAAATCCAATGATATCTGTTCTATTGGCTAAAGAAAACCTCTAACTGAAGAGTTCAGGTAAAATACAGAAAATAAGAATACTACACTTAGGACATCTGTTTCAGACAAGAGCAGGATGCTGCTTCAGTAATATTCACTGACATGAGTCAACAGAAAACAGTACAAACATCTACCATGTCACAGGCACACAATCACACTTTGGGATTCATTTGGCTTCTACAAAGAATATTTATCCATTTTGTAATTAAAACATTAGCTATTTCAAAAACCAAATCAATCATTCAACAAGACGCACAGAAAAACTTCAGAGGATGGAAAAACCTACTAATAATTCACTCCATATACCTGCAAAAAACCCAGAAAGATAGTTGCTTTCTGCAATATTCACCTGCATCATAAATACTCATTACAACATACCGGGTACAGAAGCTAAAATTGCCTGCTTCTACTTCTCAGGGAAATACCTATTTGTTTCTAAAAAACAAAGCTGAGAAAGACCAAGACCTGCATTCATGGAAGCAGTTTTATCTCATTGAGGAACAGAACATACATAACTGCTTAAAGATAATCTATATGCTGTAGTAAACAAATTCTAGAGACGGTCACATATAAAGCAATTGCCTTAAAACAAAAAAGGGAGAACATTAAGATGTAACCTGTGGAGGCAGTTTTCCAGGTCATTTTCTAAAAAGTCTAGGCAGAAAGGGAAAATTAATTTAGCATTCTAAAAAGAAACAATCTAGTAAAATACTCAAAAGCATAGCATCAGCTTTCACAAATTTAAGTAGGAGGTGCAGTATTGGTTTTATATAAATTAATTGTACCTCAACTACATGGAGCTGTGTTAACTCAGACAGGTGAAGTTAAACAGTCACAAAGCACTGAATTAAATATCAAACAAAAATATGTCAGACTGTGACAAATATATGCCATAAAAAGCACAGAAGTACAAGTTGACTGTAAATGCACTTGCCCTTTAAATGCTTTGACTGTTCAATACTATGAAATACAGGGCTGAGTTTTACCAGTCAAGAGCAGTTGAATGCAGTTCCTTTGGAGATGCCTAAGCCACAAGATGCAAACTTACCAAAGCCCAGAAGAAAATAAAATAACTGCCTTAAGAGAACTAAGAACTGGCTAACAGATATAAGTTCATTTTTTTCCTCCTATTTTTAAATTACAAAATAACATTAAGGATGCCTCAAACATTTATGCTGATGTCAGCTCTGTTTAAGAGGATGCTCTCCAATATGTGACTTCAAATTTAGTAAATTAAAAAAACAAACAAACAAGAAACAAAAAAAAACCCAACAAAAACCAAACCAACCAAAAACAGAGTGATGCCGAGTCCATCTCTCTTCTGTACTTCTATATAGTGGTATTTCTTGAGTCCATTTTAAGTCTCAGAAAAAAATGGTACAGTCAAAAAATGTTGCGCTGCACCTCTATAGAAGTTACCTTCACCATGCTTTCAGAGTTGGCACACCCTGAATTATAGCAAAAACAGCACTCACCACACCAAATTACATTTGTTTGAAGACAAATTTTGCTTCACCTCTGCTCAACAGTTCAATAGATATATACGTGCAAAGAATTTTTTTTAAGTATAGTAACTAGGATTAATTATGAATAGAGAGAGAATAACTACTTTACTTCAAAGTGCCTGTTTTCTACCTCTTTAGTTATAGTCTGTGTAACTAAGCTCAAAAAACACAAATCATGGGCACTGCAGGCTTCCTTATAAATATGGCTATACAGTGTTCTCTTTTTGATCACTGAACGTAAGTGCAACTAGTTGGTTTCCCAGAAAAAGATAGTACAGAACAATTCTAAGTAGTTTATGCCCAGGATACAGTGTTTTCTTAATGCTGTCAGAGTTATACAACCACACAAAACAGCTAATTCTCACCAAGTTTCACTATACTATGCATTTATAGAGTAGTAACCAGAGCAATAGTTCTCACACAAGGTATGCCACTGTCCCACCTCCCAGGAATCCCAAGACTCAAGGTTAAATCTGAATGAGACCATGAGCAAAAAGCTTAAGAAATTCATGACTCTAAAGAGCTCAATTAGAAGAGGAAGCCACTACACTGGTGAAAACAAAAGAAGGAACCTATCTTAAAGGATGCTTACAAATATAATTACTATTCAACACTAGAGTGAAACTGTAATGTAGCCAGACGACAACACTACCCATGTGCAGAGACAGCTTGATCAGTATAAGAGCTGCTATTTCCTTAAGCTTCCCAGCTGTTCTTCCATATTTTCATTGTACACTAACAGTTACGTAAAAGAAAACCAGTGATCATCTTCTGGTTTCAGACTTCCCACCTGATGCTCTAGAACCAGTTTACCACTAACTGTGAAACCACTACATTAATAAGTTAAATATATGCTTTACTAAATGAAAGCATTAGCAAAGGAGCTTTCAAAGATGGGAAGAGACTCTAATGTGCTTCCTCAGTTATAAATTCCTTGACCTTTAACTAGGATAAAGTTTCATAAAAGGAAAGACTACCTTCTTAGGAAAAGGGATTCAACTTGCTAAATGATCAACAGAAGCACATGCACGAAGGCTCCTTCAGAGGAGCAGCAGTTACATGATAAATGGCAGTAAGACTAAGTCATTAGACAAATTGGATTAATGCTACTGGGCTTCTCTCAATCAGATCAGTTTTTAACATAACTTCAAGACTTTAGAGGTCCCTACAGTTCACACTGATTGAAGGAAATATATTCAAATTACCTATTGGGAACATTGACCTATAAACACTAATTTTGACCTAGCAAGTTTTGGTCTTTCATTTCATGCTAGTTTAGGAGATCTCAGAAGACACATTTTATGAATGAGATACTGAAGACTAACTTTTGTTTTATTGAATGAAAACTAAAGAAAAAAAGGAGGGGGGAAGAAGTCACGTGAAATGAAGGAGCTATTCAAAGAGGGAATGGTTTCTATTTTTGCAACGTCCAGCAGCCCAAGGTAACATCTAAAGATCACAGCAAAGCTTTAGGTTTGTAACTGACAGGCACAGCTATAGCTACATGTACTAAAATTCATTCATTGTATGTGGAGAAGATACAGAAAGAAGAAAGGTAACTGAGCACTTTTCCCCCACATCTAGTGATTACTGCTGTATACTTTTTTCTGATCCCATTTTTCTACATATCTAGGTTGTATTACAAAACAAACTCTGAACAACAGCCACCACATGTTTAGCTATCTGGGACATAATCTTCATCAAAACTTCCATCACCTAACTCCCTCAGCTAGGCAGTTCCAAGGCACATATATATATGAATTAATTACTTCCTCCTAGTCCTGCACTCAAATTCTGCTGGTTTTTTTTTTATTTTTTTTTTAAGATGGTAATTTATTGTAACATGTAATAACAGATAGGTTTAGAAATAACAAAATTATTCCACTTGCAAGCATAGTATTTCACAGACTAGTTGTCTCAAGCTCATGGATCTTGTAATTTAAAATCTATATACACAATTTAAACAGAATCCACTTTAAATCAACACTGATGAAAGAAACTTTAAGCCAACATATAACATGAAGTCTGCCTTCAAATAAATCTCACCTGTTGAATTCAGTGTTCCTGAAACAAATTAAGCTAGAAAAATATTAGCAAGTCTTCTCATGCAGTGTATTTTATCCTACAATGAGTGAGATTGCTATCCTTTTAGCTACTAGTTTTCTGTGCTAAATCTCACATGGAATAAAACACTTAAGAACAACCACACTAGGAGAAGTAAATGCTCCTCCTGTTAAGCAAGGAAAGAATTAAAGCTCAGTGGACTGAAACCTAAGATTAGATAGCAGTCCACCACAAACAAGGCCTAAAAGTGTGCCAAAGTAAAACCTGGGATGAAAAATTACTTGAAAACCACAGTACACACTCCTATCATATCTTTTTGGCCATCCTTATAAAGCTCCTGTGACTGTTGCAAATTTGAAGAATTCATTAG